>OX424512.1:10101714-10701714 GCA_949152395.1 Agrochola litura
AACCCGACCAAATTAAGTAGTCAATAGTATTGAGCAGTCTATCTATTCTGTAAAAATCTCACCGTGAAAACTTAGGTCAAGTGAGCTCGAAGTGAGGTGACAATAGTGCCAATCCCTAGCATAAAGTGGAATGGCAGCTCACTTCACCTAAGTTTTCACGGAATAGATTTTTGCCTGTGATACATACCTTTGTTAATGACTCGAATAATTATTTTTCAAGTACCTACCTTCTGTGTTATACTAATTTACAAGTTACTAGAATGCAAAAATTAAAGAAATAAATAAGAAATCTCTATTGTTCTTTAATGCACATGCTATTTGCAAATTCTCATTTTGAAATTCTCAAAAAAAATTGAGAATGTGCAAATAGCGCGTTTTTATATGATACCCCATATGCCCTAGTAGCTCCACTTCGAATATGTAAGATTTTTATTTCTTTCTTAATTGCAAAATAATTGGGCAAACGTCATCTAAAACTATTCCATATTTCAAGTTGATAACATTAGTAGTTGTTCTTGAGATATCCAACTGTGACAGAAAGACGGACAGACAGACTAAGTTGCACCATAAGGGTTCCTTTTTACCATTTTGGTACGGAACCCTATTATTATAGATATTGAACTGTTGTTATTACTATTCCGACATCCATAAAGTGATGTGCACGATTGTTGTCTGAAAATTACGACCAGTTTGACCTATGTAAATACCATTACAATCATCGCAATGAAAATCAGGTGTATACAAGTTACATTGCGATGATTGTAATGGTAAAGATATAAGGAACATATTGCAGCGTACAGGAATAATTATCCAGAAAAATCCCATTTTGCACAACACTTAATAGATACAGGTCATTCGTTAAATAATAATAACACTATCGAAATTTTACACACATGTGATAAAGGTTTCAGAATGTCAGTACTAGAGAGTTTAGAAATTGTCAAAAATAATACCGGAAACATTACACTGTTGAACGAATTAAATACGAGTATGCCAAGGTCACCTTTGCTGCGATTGTTCGCCCCTTATCGCGCTGATAACGGTCGCACTGATAACGGCGACACTATATAAGTAGGTTTTACGGGTGATAAGGCTCAGTCTGCACTCAGCGCTTGGTGTGGCAACACGCCGTGTTCGAGTTCGCAACAAGTCCATCGTCATCCTGAGGATGCCTCGTTGAGAGGTGAAACACGTGTCGATTTCTTTCAGGAGTTTTTTATGGCTCTTTAGAAATAGCTAAGCGGAACAAGTTACTAAATATATCCACGTCTATTGTTTTTTATAATGGATTTCCGCAAGGTCACGCCTGAATGAATGAATTATCTTGCACTAATTTTTGTATAAATGTAGGAAGAAATCACAGAGTTTTTAATAGGGAAATCTTGAAATGAAAATTTAACACCGTGACTACCGCCACCCACCCAATGGCATGGTATGGTCTCGTAAAGTCGTGGTCCTGCTGAATGAGCGCACGAAAGTTATCATCGTCGATTTCTTGGTAAACATAAATGTTTCAGTTCTGTTTTTTTAACGCAATGAATCACATTTAAGGGTACTAATTATTTGTATACTTAGAATAGCTGCAGCATGCCCCCTTTTACGGCGCTCATGGTGGTCCTGCTGAAGGGAGCGTGACTACGGCCGGACGACCACCTTCAAAGTCGAGTTTCTCGAAAACTACAAAGGTACCAATTTTGCCGTTCGAGCATTAATTAGTACCAATTGGGTACTAATTATTTACTAAATATGGAAGCGATTGGCGTTGGTGGTCCTGCGGTAGTCACGGACATGATCTATCACGTTGTTATTGAAACCATTTTAAGGTAGGATGATTTAGTTTGGTCGATTAACGGGTATTACAACAACCAAAAATGCCAGGTCATTTTCAAGTACTGAGCCTTAAGTTTGACAGAATGGCTTTGAGGAAGCTTATCTCTACCATCCTATATTTGATTGGTTAATTCTGCATCTTCACCATTCACCAAATGATTTCAGGTCCCGGTACCCGCGAGCGTCCCAACCTAATCCCGAGCGCTTTCTGTCAGAGGCTGCTGGCTTGCAGCTGCTGCATCCACGACAACCACCTGGAATTCATGTGGCTGCACATGGGCTGCCTCACGCGCTGCGGTTGCGGATACTGGTTCTTACTTTGCCCCGTAGCACCTCTTTAGATTAGTTTTATATTTATTTACGATATTTAACATTAAAGTATTGCTAACGTATTTTAAAGTCTTTTGCTCGAAAATGTTTTCACCCCGCATAGTTTAAATTTTCTTTTAACATGTACGGTGGGCTGCATCAATTGGGTACCCCAGTTGTATTAAAATTTTAATACAGCTGGGGTACCCAATTGATGCAGCCCACTGTACACAGAAATAGCAATTACTTTGTCAGCCTACACAGAAAAGTTTGCAAAGGATCCGAGTGAAACGAGTTCGAAAAATTTTGCACCCCACCCCGGATAGGTACCCAAGTAGCGCAGGGGGTTCTATAGCATGCTATACAGCTCTTATACACATACACGGTTTAGGCACAAATTAATCAGCCTTAAGAACGCGGCGACGCATGAATTGTCCATACAAACGTAATACCTAAATCATTTGTAATTTGGGCATATTTCCACCATATTATGTTGTTATTCGGATTTAGACAATGTTTATCTAGGCTCCTACAACTTTTTATTTCCAAAAAACTTTTCTAAAAAAATGAAGTTTAAACGAATTTAATTTCGCACATTTTTACAGCGTAAATGACATGTCTTTCTTCTGTATTATAAACAACAATATTTATAATATTGTTTCTGCAGAAACATAGCTTGTATTATCAAATTACAAATGATCGAAAAAGAAAATAGAAAAATGTTGTCTTTATTATGTCCTTAATAAAAAACAAAATATCGTTATTTGTGTATTCAACAGTCTTCATTCATCATTTACGGTATTACGGAACACATCCAAATTTATCACGTCAAGCAATAATTGTCAATGTGGGCATGGTAGTATTGCTCACTGTAGGTGTATATCGCTCCGACAGCCACTCACACTAGCGCAACGTGCTTGGAATTTAATTTTGCAAACATCTCGATTTGTAGTTGCGAGCCGTGTTCGCAGGCCTCTTTAAGTTCACAAAAGGAACACAGTAGTCGTCAGAATAGTAGCACTTAAATGGCAGTGCAGAGAACAGTGGTCTTAATGATGATCAATGGCACTTTACAAGATTCCGTGTGGTTCTTCATACAGACAAGAGAGTTATAAGAAGTAACGAGTGAACAATTTATACAGCCTCTATTGTATTGAATGCTCACAAGTGTACCCTAAATACAACTAGTAGGCCACTTAATCTCCAAATTATCACTACAGTAGGTACCACATTTTGTAATATATATTTATTTTTAATTAAAAAGAATTCTAAATAAGCAGAGATGAACAAGCAATTTTTCATATTTGTGTTTTGATGGCATCAAAATCATGGCCTTGTATTTGAACACTAATCACAAAATTAATCACGAAAACTCCGTAGTATGTGATAAAATCATAATTAATTTGGAAATATTATAGGAAAAAAATGGTGGACATTTTCTCCAGCTACAGTGAACCATTATAGCTCCAAATTAATGTTGTGAACTCTTTGAAGTTTCACATAATGTAACATTATAATGTCGAGAACTCTAGAAAGATTGACATATGTACCATTATTAGCAACATGCTGAATAACGGTCCACAAAAGGTTCTATACAACAACTTTTGGCTGCATTAATGTTCACATGGGTTGTGTTAAAATGCCAGCAATATAACAAAGTCAAAGTCAAATAATTTATTTCAATTAGGCACAAAAAGGCACTTTTGAACGTCAAAAACAAAAAATAGAATTGATTCTAGTTGCCCCTTCCAAAGGGTACGAGTAGTTTTCGTATGGAGAAGAATGGGCAAGAAAGATAAGATAAGATAAGATATTTATTTTGCAAATATGGGTAAGTACAAAACTCGGTGACATAAGAAATATAATAAGCAACAGCCATATTTAACCAAAAGGCATGCAAAAGTACACTACAGATGTTAAGTAACATAATAATAATAACATAATAATTAACTATAATTACTCCACCGTTACTCTTTTAAAATGTTTTACAATATTTTGTATACATTAATTATATAGTTATATGTGAAAACGATGCACCTGGAATAAGATTACTATACCACAATAGGTAAAAATAAAAATGAAGCAATGATAGAAAAAATAATTATGTAATGGATACATGGTGTTCACAGATTTACAAGCATTGTAAAACCTATACGATATTCCTAAAAAAATTACAAGTGATACTAATTCGTCAGTGTGTGAGTTCAAGTAATCACAGAATGTAAAAAAAATGTTGTAATATTTAATTACACAATTAAATTAGCAACCAGTTTGATTTTGTCTAGACTCAAAATTGTCCTATGGAGCTAGACCAGCATGCTTCCAAGCATTCTTATCTAGGATATAATCCTCTAATTTGTAATATGCTTGTTGACAAAGAGTACTTTTAATATGCGTTTTAAATTTTCTTTCAGTTAATTGTAATATTTATGTCTCTTAAGATACAGGTCACCCTAGTTTAAGAGGCAGGGTTCACCCAATTCATGTACAGACCCTGTGGTCACAGCATAATTATGTAATACCTGTCTTTACTTTTATGCCAACCAGTTGTAATCCATATTTTACCTAATTTTGAACCATAACAACAATAATGTATTTTTGTCTGTAAAATATCTGAAAATAAATAAATTTATTATTATTATTTATTATTATATATCACAAGGTATTTTGTTGTAACATTTAACACAGTACCCCATAAAAGATGTTGACACCGTACATGTAGACCTTTAAATAACCAATGCCTTATTTTTCCCCTCCTAAAATGGCCTTGTTCAGCTTTTAAATGAAAGTTGACTAGAAGAATAATTTTATCTTATTATAACACCAATACTTAATAGGCAAATTTTACACTCCTATACATGCCTTATACAGGTATAAGTGGATTTGTTCACTTTAATACAGCCAATGAACCACGTGGGCTTAGAGATCACCAGTGAACTAAATGTGAACTATTAACAAAATACTAGTCCTTGGTTACCTAAGGTTTTCTATTGATTATTAGTATTACTTATTAGGAGTTACTTTGTTGATTTACGCAGAGAAGTCTGTGAAAAAAGTGAATGTAGGTTGCAAGAGAGAGCGAAACGAGCTCAAAAATGTGCTCCCAACTACAAACTGCGTTTTACCTACTGAACATATTTTGGTCTTGTTTGGGATTTGATTAAAAAGTATTTCTCGAGATTCGGGACCCCCTAGGACCGAGTGCCTGGGGCGGGTCGCACCTGCCGCCCCCCTTAAGGACTTGTCACACTGGAGGCGTTCCGCGCCCTGCGGTCCGATCAACTCGGAATGCTGCCCGCACCCTATGTGAACTTAATCATGGTCAGGACAACCGGTCAGCGATCCGGGCACGGCAACCGGTCAGCGATCTGACGGGTCGGGTAAACAGCGTATATTTGATTGCGTGTAGTGGTGGACAGTTCTGTTGTATTTTCAATTGAGGAGAATGATTACCGAGGAAGTTTTTTTTTTTCACTAAAATTTTTCATAAAAATGAACTGCCCGGACCAACGCCCGTCACCCGCCGCACGCTGCCCGCTGCCCGCCTGCCCGCAACCGGGCAGAGCGCTTCCGCGTCCTTCCCACACCGACCGCCTGCCCGGTACGTTGCCTACGTTTTTTGCCTGTGCTCGCATAGTTAGATCGTATTTACATAATTTTTTTATAAAATGCAAATGGTGTTCACATAGGATTTGGGCAGCGTTCGAGTTGACCGGACTGCAGGACGCAGAACGCCTCCAGTGTGACAAGTCCTTTATTCCGCCAATGCCTATCACTGCTGACACAAGGTCGGTGTAAGCTATTATTTTAACGTTCGTACCGATCATAGAAGAAAAAGACACAGACTTAGGGCTCTATTTATAAAATTTCTACTTTAAATTATCTTTGTATGTGGTGGTAGTTTTGGTGTTCATTCGATGTCACATATTTGTGCTGCCATCACTTGTATATGCCTTCCACAAATGATCACATATATTTGCCATCATCTTGACGACAGAGATATTAATAGATGAATCAAGAAAACAGATATTACTGTTCATAATAATGCTCGTGACTGTAATCTATGGTAATAAGAGTAATGTGAGGAGAGTGCCTGTACAATGAACACAAGCGACATAACGTAGGTTTAACCGATGTCATGATAACATTGTTAAATATCTTTGTTAAAGACCTTGAATCCCACGCGTTTTACATTATAAAGCCAACATAATTAATTGCCTGTTACAAGCTTCAGTTAATTTTATCATCAACAAATATGTGCGTAATGACTTTAAATTCGCAAATGAGCGTTAATTGACTTCACAAATTAACGATATAAAGTTCCCACACTTAAGAGGACTACAGGGGGCCTTTTTTTTTTTTATTGGGTGGGAAATTATCAAATAACTTCTCCCGCTCTGGGTGGAGCGGGAGGGCGTGTCAGACTTTTACTGACTAAAACCCACCCGTGTTCCTTCAGTTGCCATGTTGCCGGGGGGCCACGATATCCCTATCGGCCCATATTCGCAGCCCCGGCAGGCATTGGCCCTAGCGGACCCCGCCAATTCTGCTGACATCTCTTTGAGGCGCGCGTGGAACACAACGCGCCGTCGACCCGGGCTTGGTCCTTATCGGACGGCGAGCTACCCATTGCTCACCGTCCGCAAGCCCGCGCCTACGGTGGCCGGAAATCTTCCTATGTTCCCGACGCCCAGGGCGTCTCCTCCTGCGGCGCGTCTTTCCATTCTATACAAGGCCAGTACGCAGCCATAGGAAATCACTGTTTTACTAAGTTCTTCCAATCTATACAAGAGTAGTACGCAAATACTCGCGTATACTTTGTAGTGACCAAATTAACTACCTCATTCCATAGTATACAGTGCCAGTACCCATACGAACTAATCGAGTTTAGAATGCGAGAAATTGTGAACTGGTAACCAACTTGTTTGCGACGTAATGCACCTTGCGCTAATATTAAATAGTCTGCTTGGCTACGAGCAACTTGGAAGTAGCACTCGCCGGCCGCTACCGCGGCACCGCTCGCTTCGCTCGCTCGGCTCGCGCGCGGTTGGTCCCAGTTCTAACCTAACCTAACCTAAGCCATTTCACCAAGTTCACACTTTTGTTCTTTTCTTTTTTTTATCTTTAAAACTCTTATCAGGCGTAAGTGATGTAGTACAGTTTGGAACCAGGACGCGCTCGTCCACGTTACAAACTATACACCAGCAATACGCAAAATTCGTGTATATATTGTAATCACAGATTTCAAAATAGCATTACAATGTATACGCGAGCAGTTTCCTATGGCTGCGTTCTGGCCTTGTATAGATTGGAAATACGCTCCTACGGCGGTTAGGGGCGCGAGAGCGCGAAATTTGCCTCTCCCTCACGCGTTCCGCCTCTTCCTTCGCGAGCATTACTGCTTCGCAGAAGGAGGTGACGGCCTCCCATTTCCTCTCGCTCCGTAGCATGACCCGAATCAGGGCCGGTCGCGAGAGATTACCGCCGCCGATCGCCTCCACGAGGACACGGCGATGCCCTGCCCAAGCCGGGCAGACCTCCACCGTATGCTCCACCGTGTCCTCCGGGCGATCCACACAGTGACGACACCCGGGCGTTTCCTCCCGCTTTATCCTGAACAGGTACCTCCCGAAGCAGCCGTGTCCGGTGAGGACCGGGCCTACCACCAGCTCAAAAGCAGTCTTATTTAAATATTACTTCAGTGGGAGAAAGAGATGGAGCTATACGTCCTGTAGAGCTTCATCTTGTTCCCACATTGAAGTAATATTAAAATAATACTGCTATATGACCTGGTGGTAGTCCCCCAGGAGCTCAACGCAAGTTTTATAATGCCTAAAAGGTACCTATAGGATCCACTGCAGTAAAAAAAATCAGAAAAATAATCTTCAGGGTATATGCTAGTTAGATAGTGTGTTGAAAACATGATATAACTTTAATACGATAGAAAAAATCACGAAAATCCTTCAAAAAAAATCTTATAACGATTAAAGACCATATTAATATGCATACATGCAATCATTCAGATTTTTTTTTTGTGTATTTCCCCCGACTACTCGAAAACGGCTGGACCGATTTGAAAAATATTTTTTTGTTTGAAAGTGTATACTTTCAAGTTGGTCCCATTGTAATTTGGTCACGATCTGACGATGGGATCTTGGAGAAATATTTTTGACGCGCAATTGACATTAGTCTATTGTAACTTGGATAAATTACAAACCAACCCACTAAAAAGTGACTAAAAAACTTTTTTACAAAAATACATCCGACTTCCAAACTACTAAGTCAAAAATAACTTTAATTTCGGAAGTCGGTGTCGAAAAACTAAAATACTGATCCAAAGATACCGACTTCCGAAATTAAAGTTATTTTTCACTTTGTAGTTTGGAAGTCGGTTGTATTTTTTGTAAAATAGTTTTTTTTGTCCAATCATTAGATTTTTTGTAAATAGATAATTAGTTCACATATTTTGCAATAAATTACCAGCGTTGTGTCATCGCGCTTCTCTTTCTTTTCTATGCAATCCGACAGTGACCGCGTTTTAACTAAGTAGCATAGCATAACAAAACAACGTATATTTGCGCAAAGGGGTAGACAGAGTTATGTCTTTATAGTGTACCTACCCACATTTTTTTACGATAGTTATTTTTGGAGCAATTTTTTTGAACCACTGGTTCGAATATAAGACCACGCTCAGCAGTTGCCCTTGCAATGCGTTTTCGCGAATTTACCATAAGGTGGATTTTTTGGGATGGCAAAACGGAGTAACTCTTACTCACATGGTCAAGTTATAGACATGAAACTTCAAGGAATGACAAAGTTTGATCATCGTCAACACGTACATCTGGATTGAGTTGCCTCATGAAACGACGATCCATTTAGGCTTACTTATACATAAATGAGTGAATTAATAAATACTTGTTATTAAAAAAGTGTAGCCGTGTGGGGCTTTCAAAATCGCGGTACCATGAAAATATTTCAATAAATAGTACCTATCTATTCAAACCAGTCAATCGATCTGATCCAATCAAAGAGAACATATAATTTTCTCTACCAGGTATTTCTACCATGCCCTTCAAATACTTCGTTACTTCGTCGATTGAGCAAAAGCTCAAGCTGAGAAAGTTCTGGAAGTCTGCTTTAGTTCCTCAGATTTGATTCCTTAATTTAGTTATCACGGCCAATGCATCACATTACCCAACTTCCATTAGTTCTAAGTGAGGGTCAGAGCAAATAAAAAGAGCCAGAGTAACGAGTGAACTAAAGTGTGTCTATTATCTGAAGTGTATGGAGCTCATCAGGCACGCGTCTGCGTAGTAATGCATTAGTGACGGTTGCGTAAGCGTCTACGCCTCGCTCCGGTCGTATAATCGCTGGTTTCGAAGCCCGAGCGTGTAAGGCCAGCCCGCTCGCTCGCCGACCCACTTCCCGCGCCACGGCCTTGAACCAGCTGATCCAGTGCGCAAAACCCCGGAACTTTACTGGCTCTTTTAGTTACATTAAATTAATCGTTAATGCAAATCTATTTCAATGTTTTTGCATTTCCTCATGTCTACAATGTGAAAGAAGGAAACAGAAGGGTTAAATAAAACTGACACTTTTTGTTTCGGCCGCCGAGCTACCGAAGAAAAAATAACAGTCAATGTACGCGTTCAACCTTGCGTTGCCTTTTATTTCTTATTTCTATTAATCTCAAGCGGCCGCTGATATTTTTGTTTACTTTTCATACCGAACAATTGCACGAAAACATTCACAAGTTAACGAACCAATAAGTACAAGAACACTCAATGTTAATCATCCTATATAATATATCTAATTAGGTACATTATTCACAGCATATTATTTTACAGATCTCATATAACACACTTATCTTAATATCACAAGTTTAGGATAAGAATTACGTAATTTAGATATCAATCTAATCTAATACTTGTTTGCCGTCGCCGGTATAAAATACTGTCCATCAAAAGGAACCCTGGGCTCGACTTCGTTTTGAGGGGTGAAATATATCGTGGGCTGTTCTTCGACGTAGTTGCTCTGAGGTTCAGGGTGCAACACTGGCTCGTACATAGGTCTGGGAGTAGGAGTCTGAAATTGCACATACTCAGGTCTAGGGGAAGGGGAAGGTGTCTGAAACTGGACGTACTCAGGTCTGGAGGCAGGCGTCTGGTATTGAACGTACACAGGTCTAGAAGTAGGAGTTTGGTATTGAATCGTGTTGTAGTTGTGGTGAGGGACAGGGGGCTGAGTCACCAAGGGCGGGCTCACAGGATCTTCTCGCACAACAGCTTTAAACCCGTGCTTAGCGTCAGCAGTGTACTCCACCGTCCGCTTGGTCCCGTCAGGACCCAGCACCGTGTAAGCTCCAGTAACAACATCGCCTTGCCTCACCTCGTGTTGACTCTTGCTGTCACCAGTCGTCGGGTCTTCAATGTTGTAAGAGTATTTGTAGTCATTTGGAGAAGGCGGCGGATCCCTCACTATGATACCGAAGACTGCCGGCGCGACACACACAACCAATAATACCTGAAAATGGAAAACACACGTTGCAATGAAATCGAAGATACACTGTATAATATCACGAAATATCTTTTGCAAGTCCTGAAAGCACGCAAGACTTCTATGCACTAGAAATAAACAAGTTTGAAAAACCAAACAGGATTGCACCTTTACTAAGTATAACGACAAAGATTACACTTGCAGCGTACTATCACAAAACAAATACAGAACAAATAGAAATCAATAAAAAGACATTTACCCTAAGCATGATGCAGACTTGTTCCACAATAGGGTTCGAAGTAAATAGTACACACGCGCGGCGACCGCTGTCGTATTTATAGAAGCAGCGTGCATTCACTCGAATGTTCCTTATTGGCAACAGGCGCCCGAGCCTCGGCTGCTTGAGTCTCTCTAACTAACATCGACTCGTAATTAGAGCTTTATTACCTAATTGTTACGTTGTGGCTTACGATTATTAGGTCCACAGTTGCCCGATGAAAGTTTTATTGCTCACTGATTCTCACTGATACAATATTCCGGTAGCCATGTCCCTCTTACAATCTAATTCAATCTTGGTTTATGGATACTTATTTGAGCCGCTCTAATTAATGCAGCTATGAGATAGCAATAAGGCACCTAATTTATGCTTTAAACGCTGCAAATAATATTAATCATTTTAAAACATGTTATTATTTATTTGAATTGAGTGTTTTACATTTAAATACGCCTTCTCTTTAAAGCTCTAATTTGTATTAATAGATAGTAGATAGCTAAATACGTGCAATAAGCAAAATTGGGAGCATATTATGCAAATACACAGAATTATCAACTTTTACGACCATTTTTAAAATACATTATTCATGTTATTAGCCATGATCTTGATTACGTGAACCTTACATAGAGCTTGAATTAATATCTCATTACAATCACAGTAATGATATTAGTTTCTTTGATATATTACGGTTTCTTTGAGGTCACGGACAGATGCAATGTTGTTATTTCATTATTACAAATGATTTGAATAGAGCAGCGAAAATAATTGATATTTTTGTGATGATTCATTAATCATTTCCAAATATTTGATGGACTCTTTGCACAATTGCACAGGAACAGTTATTATGCATGATGTGGGTACCGATTCCCTTGTTCAAAAACTAAACTAAATTTAAGTTCAGTGCATCTTTTTCTTTCTATTTCATTAAGAAAAGGACAGAAGATAAATTTTAGTTTAGTCCTGTCAAATTAATCAGCGCCTGTCACTACTACCTACTCCATACAAGTTTAGACGTGATTAAAAACTTGCCTACTAAAATTACGTCAATTTACGTCAAGCGCTGATTAATTTGACTGAGTCGTAAAAATACATGATTTTATATTTAAATACTTTACATTACTATAGTGCAGTGGTGGGCCAGTGGTAGGCTGCGACTTACGAGTTGTACGTCCTGAGTTCGAACCCAGACAAGCACTTTACTTGGTGTATCTAATTTTATCAATACTGCTCTCAAAACGGTGAAGGAAAACATCGTGAGGATCCTAGAACCAAAAAATTCGAAAACATGTGACATCTACCAACCTGCACTCATGGATTATGGCCCACTGCCTCTCACAGAGAGGAGGCCTGTGTCCCAGCAGTGGGAACATTATAGGCTGATAATGCTTATACCATGCTGCATAAATTCCAGAATAAATTGGGATAAACTTTATCCGGTAAACCTCGTGACAAATAATGAAGGTGCTAAAAACATTATGTAATAGTTGTTTTCTATAATATTTTTACACGGAATAGAAAAACAAGATGTCCTTTCTACCCCTGACTGACTCCCTTTTACCTACTTTCTTTTTTTACTAAATAGGTATGTGTGTGTTCTATCTTATATTTCTGTCATTCCCTGTATTTACTTAGTAAAGTTCTTGTACATCATTTAGTTTTATGTTCATCCTATCCATGTTAGAATTTTATTTTTATTAATTTTCATATTATTATACACCCTAGAGATATGTTGTAGAGATACTTATTAAGTCCGCCTTTGTACATTTGTGTGCTTAATGTAATAAATTAAATAAGTAAATAAATACTTTTTTTAAATTTTGACCAACTGGAACACAAAAAAAAATTTTTTGTTCCTTCTTGTAGATTTAAAAAAATATTGAACATGTATTTTTTCGTTTTTGATGTGATCAAAAGATTACGGCGATACATTGAGTTAAAATGTGGCATGACGTCACGCCTTGCTAGATTTAATACTGCGTTGTGACCTTAGAATAATAACTAAAGCAGTTGTGACGTAGCGAGACCCCACTCCCCAACTTTAATGCGTGTTTCCTAAGTTATTTTTGATTAAAATGATAAAGCAAAAAATACGTGTCTAATATTTTTTTATTATCTGAAAGACGGACTAAATAGAATTTCTTTTTTTTTACCTAGGCAACTATCCTATTCTATTCTATGTACTTTTAAAACTAGATTAACCTTCCAATTTTAGTACGTCACGTCTTACATACTCTGTTGTAGGGATGTAAGCAATGCAAATATGCAAATACGTCTCGTGGACCTAAGTGACTTTGTATCTAAATAGTTAGGTAGTTATAGAGCTTTATCGCAAGACCTTACTTTCACTGGCCATAGCTTTGTCAGCTATACATTATAATATTGATTGTATTGTATTTATTAGTACAATGTAGAGTCACCAGCCAGTGAGAAGTGGTAGAAATATTTTTTTAAACCTGTTGAAGTAATTCACATTCAGTCCTCAGACAACCTGAAACGAATTGTTACACCCAAAATGAAATCGAATGGAATCGGCCAAAGTTTAAGTTAAAGTACTCCATACTACATATATCTAATACTAGCTTCCGCCAGCGGCTTCGGCCGCGTGATATAATTATTTATAAATAATAGCCTCTTTTACTCAGTGATAATAGAATATTCTACTGGTGTATGAATTTTTTAAATCAGTCTAGTAGTTTTTGAGTTTATCCATTACAAACAAATATACAATAAAAAATAAAATGTTTTCCCTTTATAATATTAGTTTAGATTAGGTACTTACTTATAAATGCGATAGTAACTAACTAAGTGAGCAAAATATGCACATAAATGGCCATATTATTTTATTGTATTGTTTGTTTTTTTACACTTCCAAGGGACTTTAAACCGAAGTATTTGATATTAATTTCAACTTTTTACCTTTGACAGACAGACAGACGGACAACGAAGTGATCCTATATGGGTTCCTTTTTCCTTTTGAGGTACGGAACCCTAAACAATATCGTACCATGCTTGCTATCGTAACCTACTGAAAAGCTGTTCATTCGTTTTACAATACCTTCTACAACGTGTACCCAGCGAAATAGCCCTTATTACCAATACAGCATAATAACATGACGCAATTCAATGTCTTAGTTACATACATATTTAAAATATATCTTTATCGATACAGATCTGTACAGATCTTACTTAGTGCGTATACACGACAGCACTAGACATTGAAACTGCAGTTCCGGGCATGATTTCATATTGTCATATTCATTTTAGCTTTAATTACGGCCAAACAATCGGCATTTGACATTGTTTTAACAATACCTTGAACTACAGTACTGCCCTGCTAAGCCCAAAGGCGGTATCTCAACTGGAGTAAGTTTTGAGAAAATTGACTTTTTGGAAATTGTAATTTAAGGAAAAATGGAGATATAAAAAATGTATTTGTAGTTTTCTTAAATGTTTTAAGTTAGATAGCGCTATTTCTTTTATACCATTAAATACGAAATAGTTAAAGCTATTGAATGGTTTAAAAATAAATAAAAGGGCGTATCTTAGAGATACCGCCTTTGGGCTTAGCAGGGCAGAGTATTGCTTATTACATTGTATCATATACTATTAAATGAGCAATATTTGGCACAGAGCTCGGTCGTCCAAAGTTTAGAACAAGATGGCTACCTTAGAATAATGACATGGCAGCATGGAATAAGTAAGTACTTACTATCATAGCAGCATGGAATTAGTAAGTACCTACTATCATGACAGCATGGAATTAGTATGAACTATCCTATACTATTAAATGAGCATTCTCTATTTTCACCCGAGCAGAGCTCAGTCGACCAGTACCCTAATTGCGTAATACAACACAACCACAATCTGTTTCGATTTGAAACAGATTGCTACCAATCCATTGCTTCATAAGTTGGAAAAAAATCTGCTCAACAACGTAAATAACGCAATGAATGTTGTTGAACTGTCAAAATGAAACAAATTAGGCAAAATTGTTTACAAAATAAGTTACGCAATTAGGGTACAGGTACTTTTTAAGATACACCGTAGGTACTTAACACAGTTACAATAACACAACCCAGCCCTTGTAAAAACGATTTTTTTCTTCTAATTTAGGCAAAGAAATAATTTATTGTTTTGTTTCTTAGCTCCATCTGCAACATCTATCTCTTGTGCTGAACCCTTCGGTATATGCGCGTTATGTTATGTTATGTGTTCCATCTCTGTATGTGTTTGTTACGTCCTGCGATGAAAAACGAACTTTACCGACGGGGTAAATAAGACCGCGGGTAAAGCTTGCTGGTGGTCAGCAACGCATTCTGCCTGATAGCATAGTGATTAGGCAAAATCCATGCAAATGCCCTAAGAAGTCTGCAGACCGAGTCTATCTGCGAGAGACACTTGTACAGTATTTCTATTTTCTTAATGTCCCTCGGGAATCATCACATTTCCGAATACAAACAAATGCTAATTTCCATGTCCATCAATTATTAGATTTATCGTGTATATTAATTTGAATTCAGAACTAAGTGCTTTATTGTTGTTTTGTGTTGATTTCCGTGTGAACTATATAGAGCTGTAAACTATTTTTCTCATTGACAGCGACGCGGATGACATTTTTGATGCCCAGTGAGGTCTACCCTTTTTCAGGGTTCCGTACCCAAAGGGTAAAACGGAACCCTATTCCTAAGACTCCGCTGTTCATCCGTCTCTCTGTCACCAGGCTCATGAACCGTGATAGTTAGACAGTTAAAATTTTCACAGATGATGAATTTCTATTGCCGCTATAACAATAAATACAAAAAAACAGAATAAAATAAATATTTAAGGGCACTTCCATACAACAGACATGATTTATTTGCCGTTTTTATAGCTAATGGTACGGAACCCTTCGTGCGCGAGTCCGACTCGCACTTGACCGGTTTTTTTATATACTTGTACATGTTTACATAGTATTATTTATTTAAGGTAAAGGTAAATAGTTATAGGCGTTAGTCACGCCAGTCGAGGAAATTGCACAACGCACTGAAGTAGCAAGGGCACTCACGTGGAAGTTACTTTAAAAACATAGTTACCGCAAGAACATAAAACTTGTATAGGAACCTTTAATGTTTTTATATTACCTATTACTTATTTAATACGTTGGTACAGTTATCACGTCGCACGTAGCGTAGCACGTAGCGTAGCACGTAGCGTAGCACGTAGCGTAACACGTAGCGTAGCACGTAGCGTAGCACGTAGCGTAGCACGTAGCGTAGCACGTAGCGTAGCACGTAGCGTAGCACGTAGCGTAGCACGTAGCGTAGCACGTAGCGTAACACGTAGCGTAGCACGTAGCGTAGCACGTAGCGTAGCACGTAGCGTAGCACGTAGCGTAGCACGTAGCGTAGCACGTAGCGTAGCACGTAGCGTAGCACGTAGCGTAGCACGTAGCGTAGCACGTAGCGTAGCACGTAGCGTAGCACGTATTGTAGAATATAGATGGATAAATAGAATACTAATACTAATTATTATGTTAAAAAAAATACAAACTCAAACTCAAACTCAAAGCATTTATTTCAAATAAACCAATTACAGGCACTTTTGAATTGTCAAGGGGTCGGTCAGTCAGAAAGATGAAGCTAGTTGCCCATTCCAAAGCGTAGTAGGTACCTATGGAGAAGAACGGGCAAGAAACTCCACGGACACTCTTTTAAATCAGAATATGGTTACAAAATATTGGTTACATCATTCATGTTGAAGTTATACATGTGAGAACGATGCAGAACGTTAAAAGCGTCCGTAATAGAAAATAAAACAAATAATACAATTCAAAAATTAAATTAAAATAAGCCATGGCAGCTAAGAGATGACCAGTCCCTACTGACAGCGCCCGTTCACGAACATGACGCATGGATTAGCACCATTCAGCTCAACCATTTTGAAGGGAGCTAAATGATCCACACACATGCCACCGTCAGCGAGACATTAGAGTGAGCATGACATACTCTCAGCCGCCAGGGCACATTCAAGTCAATGAAAGACGTACCTAGTAAATGGTAGCTTTATAGTAGGTACATAGTACTCACACGTGTTATGCAATTATACAATGCTAAGGGATTGAATCTATACAATGCAAATAGTTTTTAAAATCTTCAGCAGTTCTAACAGTATTTTCAAATGCTAATCAATTAGTTTATGCGCCCTTGTGGAGCAGGACCAGCGTTCGGCCAAGCACTTATATCAGCGATGTAATCCCCCAACTTATAATATGCTTGGCTGCATAGTGTGCGTTTTATATAAGATTTAAATTTCGTTTCATTCAGCTGAAGTATGTGAGGAGGTATTTTATTGTAACATTTTAAACAGTACCCCATGAAAGATGAGTCCACTTTAGCCAGTCTGAAACCCGGTTGAACTAATTGATTTTACTAAAAAGATGTAGATTTTTCCTTACGTACATAATGTATTCATAGATATATTGACAAGGTACCGTCATGATGTTAATATCTTTAAACAGTTCCTTTAGAGAGTCGCGCCTGCGGAGGCCATATATGGCTCTGATGGCTCTTTTTTGCAGAATAAAAATAGACTCGATGTCTGCAGCCCGACCCCATAGTAAAATACCGTACGACATAATACTATGAAAGTAACTGAAATAGACTAGCCTCGCGGTATCTACATCAGTAAATTGACGGATTTTTCTCACAGCATATGCTGCTGAACTTAGACGTCCTGAAAGGGATGTTAAATGAGGACCCCATTGAAGCCTTGAGTCGAGCGTGATCCCCAGGAAAACCGTTTTATCGACAAATTCTAGTTTCTCTTGATTCAATACTATCTCACAATTACTACTTTTGACATTTGGTAAAGAAAATCTTATGCATTTAGTTTTTTTACCATTTAATACTAAATTATTAGCAGTGAACCAATTTTGGACCTACAGTAGGGTGTTATTTACGTCGTCAAGATTTGATGCACGTCTATTAATTTTAAAAATTAAGGAAGTATTATCAGCAAATAACACCATTTGTGGTTGATTTTTTAACAAATGGGGTAGATCGTTAATATATACTAAAAAGAGGAAAGGACCCAA
Source organism: Agrochola litura (assembly GCA_949152395.1). Classification (NCBI taxonomy): domain Eukaryota; kingdom Metazoa; phylum Arthropoda; class Insecta; order Lepidoptera; family Noctuidae; genus Agrochola; species Agrochola litura. The sequence goes on from OX424512.1 coordinate 10,119,696, forward strand.
TATTGATCCTTGTGGTACACCCATTTTTACTTTTAAACCGAGTGAATTGACACCATTTATTTGAACTTGCTGCTGTCTATCATTTAAATAGGATTTTATTAAACTGAGCGCAAGTTTTCCAAGTCCGTAATGCTCAAGTTTCGAGATTAAGGTTTCATGGACGACGCAATCAAATGCCTTGGAGAGGTCACAAAATACATGTAAATAACAAAAATTTATAACCTATGCTCCTATACATTTAAGCAAGTAACATTAATTAAGTGGTAAGTAAGTACGAACTATTAAACGTTAAGAATTTGTATGATCCCGTTCCCACAGACAAACCGTGATAACGGTTTTGTGGGGCATAGTTTTAAGTAAAAGACTACTGTAAATTCTTCATAAATAAATAAAAATTTAGAAATTTTACTTCTTCTTACAGAGAACCTTTAATAAATAGCGAAGCCCGTAGCTTGGCACGTAGCGTAGTCAGCAGCGTAGCATGTAGCGTAGTGCGTAGCTAAACTCGTAGCAAAGCGTAGCACGAAGCGTTGGGCGTACGCTCGTATTCTGTTGTTGGGATTTACGGCATTACAAATATTATAAATAATTGTAAATATTTCTTACAACTCCCTTAATTAATTTAATTATACTTTACTTATCAGTACTGCCTCGTTGGTCTAGTGGTCGCAAGTGCTACTGCTGAGCATGAGGTCCTGGGTTCGATTCCCGGGTCGGGCAAAGTGTTATTGGGTTTTTCTATCTGAAATTTCTCAGTAGCATCTCGGAGTCTATATTTATGCCCGGTAGATGGCAATAGGCTCGCCCCCTATTACATGGGACTTAAACATAACTGGTGAAATGTCGGTGTACCTGCTACAGGGACACCTCTGCCCAACTCTTCGGGGAAACAAGGCGTGATGTTATGTGTATGTTGTGTTATCAGTACTAATTTATCTATGCTTACATATCTAAATGCATGCATCCGCAATGAACCAAATTACTTAATTGCTTCTGACATTGCGCTAGTTTGCACAAGTGTGTAATGTAGGTATTGTCGGTAATACGAGAAGTAGGTACTATATTAACTATGTACCGATTTATTATAGGTACTTATTTGTGCAATAAATATTATATTTAGTGCGAAACTAAATAAAAGAAAGGTCGCAAGTAAATGCAAACCTTGATAATTACCTGTTTTGAGATTGACATTTATTAGAACCAGTCTAAATAGAGCAGGTCACAACTAATTTTTGCTAGCCCCGGTCTAGATTGGGAAACAGCAAGGTGTCTCACGTCGCGTCGCGTACTGTAACAACGCTGCGCCCGCGCAGGCTCGCACATAATAGCCGGGCGCGGCTGACACACATTCACATATGCCATTATTTTACGCACATAATATAACTGGTTCACTCACAATAAAAACAGCCTATAAAGAAACATAATGGAGCCACATTTGTCGCGTAAAAGCCTTATACTTTCATTCACCTTACGATCGGATCAAAAATAAAATAGCAACAAGTTTTCGATTCCTCTTATTTATTACCTCAGCTTTAACACATCAATTAACAATACTCTACAATAAGCATAAATATAACATTAATGTAATACGGTTCAGGTCACTTCGACGGGCATATGCTCGTTTAGACGGATCTAGGTCAGTTGTAAAATGCTTGAATTAGATCCTGCTGTCCATTACTGATACGATATTTATCAAGAGAGACGTGAGTATGTGTTACAATGAGCAAAACTTGACAATTACGAACGCACCAAATATAGCGGGTCTTAAATGCTTGTCTAACTTGTCCCTATCATATTCTACACATGACGTACCGATCAATTCGTTGTTACAAATACGAACAGGTATATATTAGGAGCTCCTGTTAAGATGGCTTAGATGTCTGGTAAGCTGAGCAGCCAGATTTGATTAGTCTATCGATAAATCAATGACATTATCCGTGAAATTAGTCTTAGAAAGTCTAAAACAATGCTGTGCAATACATAGTGCGATGATATTGACCATTGCTGGCAATTAATTGATGAGCTTTCTACCGATGGTCTGGTTGCTAACATAAGCTGGATCCGTCTAATCAAGGTAGGGTTTAGTTGAGACTAGTGGTAGAAGCCGTGGGCTGCAACGGGGGCAGCTACTGCTTTCACGACGGCAGCACCAAGGGGCTCCTTGTGCACGACTGCGTTGAAGCCGTTCTGGGGATCAGCAGTATACTCCACAATGCGCCGGGTGCCGTCAGGTTCTACCAGAGAGTACGAGCCCTGGACAACGTCGCCGTTACGAGATTCTTGCTGGTTCTTCGAGTCACCTGTAGAGAATACATTTGTTAAAATACCTATTTGACTAATATAATAATGATCGAGATGTGAATTTGTCAGAAACATGGATATTATATGCCAAAAGTATGCAGGGTCGTTTTAGGGGTTAAATATTGATTTCAGCTGTATTTTCCAGGCTGAAACTGACTTTGTTATGGGATACGTTTAGATAATCATAATGAGATAATGCAAACACAACTGCTTTGTAGATTGGGGCTAACTGTTTTAGTGAAATTACAGAAAGTATGGCATCTGGCGAATTAGTTTTTCCGTTTTTCCTCATTTTTCCAGGCGATAGGTAACTAGGCAATACTGACCGGTGAGGGCATCCTGAATGTCATAAGCGTAGGAGTACTGTGGGTTGGGGTCATAATCCTCGACGGGGGCGACCTTCGCGACGGCATGGCCCAGGAACGGCGCGGCCAGGGGGTGCGCGTACGCAGGCCGAGCAACTGCGAGGGGCGCATGGTACCCCAAGGGGCGGCCGTACGCGTAGGGTGATGCTACTGCAGGTAGCAGACCTCCAGCTGCTCCTTTGCACACCGCCAGGATAGCTGCTACGATTATGACCTGGATATGGAAAAACAAATAATACTATCTATCTTGTTTCTTATTGTTTGATAACGTAGTCATAAAGTTGTTAACTAACAGATACTGATTGGACCCAAATTATCACTAAATTTCCAGGGTATGACTTCTAATTTCAGACAATAATAATAATCTATGGGTCAAGATGTTCACTTTATAGAAATTCTATTTGCTTTGCAAAATTGAAACAGTGGCTGCCGACGACGACAATAGCCATCCTTCCACACCAATGTATGCCAATCTCGATGGATTTAGGAGAGATCCTGTTCTATTTCTGTGTACGATCTCCAAGTCTATCCCGTTTACAACTTTCAGGTAGGTACGATTATTTCAAGTGTGACAATAACTTTTTATGTGCCTGTGTGCCATGGCAAATTTATTGTAGTACATATTTCGCTAAAGCTTGGGAGTAAAACTACCTCGATAGAATGGGTTTTAGCGCCGTGTTACACTCTACTTTTCACTAGTTTTACATAAGAATAAAGACTTTTTCGTTTTTGTAGGCACGTTGGTTACAGACAAAAATTACTTTTTCCCCTAGAGCAAAAAATTGCAATTTTTTCCCCGCTCTAGTACGCTACAATGACGGACGTTTTGAGCAAAAGGAGTGAAAAAAATATTATTTTAATAAACTTTAAGTTATTAGAAAAGCTTCCCATACCTTCATGTTGCGTGAGTACCTTCGGTGGGCGCTCTAACTCGCTGTGACGCTGAGGGTTGCGCACACGTCGCTTTTATACGCATGTGCACTTGCACTGCTCAATGCACCCGCCTAGAAAAACGTTTGATTTGTCACGGCCGACCCTATACCCTTTACCATACCGGTTGAATTAATATCTATTATTTGAAACTGATCAACTGGCTCGGATGCCTAAAAGTAGATTTGGGAGGTCGGATATTCTTAATATAAATTTGAAAAATTACGCATAGTTAGACTATAGTTTAGAAATAGAGCTTCATCAAAAAAAGATGTTGCACTGCCCATGATTCATGATGTCATAATCTTGCCCTCCATTAAGGCAAGATAATGTTGAGTGAATGAATACTTATCATTTCAACGCATCCTACAATCAGTAGATAATCAGGCAACGAATCCTACAACAGATGAATAATAATCGACAGATTATTATTTCCGTGACACAATAGTACAAAAATCACCCGGGACCAAGATCTCTACATTTTCATATTTGGCGAAGGCAGATAACATTTTTGGGGTGTGTAAAACTCTTAGAAAGAAACCCAAAACGGTAGATCAGCTAATCAGCATACTTTCGTGAGGCCTACGGTCAGTTGTGGGGAGTCCGATGATTGCAGCCCAGAAAGAGAACAGCTCAAGAGCTGTGAGCAAGGTCACTGTAGTTTTACCTAAAAATTCTTAAAATATCAATGAAATGACACCTAGCAAATGAGCCAGAAGCTATTCTTTTGTACGATACACATATCAAGCTCATGTAGAGGCCGAAACCATAACTAGGTGGGCAAATTATTCATCCCTTATTGAAGCACTAAGTAGTATAATTGGAATACATGTTAAAATGCCTACCCATTTTAATAACCGACAGAAATCATTTTAAATAAAGTAAAGAGCATTCGACACTCAAAAATCATCAATAATTGGATTTGATTAACGATGCTTCGTGTTCGAGATGCCTTCTCCTTTTGAGGTAGTTTCGTAAGTTGGGACATATGCAGCAGGGAGGCGGTATAACAAGGCGGCAGTTTTTGGGTCACAGCTGCACGTTATCAATGTGCATACATGTGTGATAGTGGTCATACAAGTGAGTCGTGAGATAATTCATAATGGTCGAGCCTTGTACGGACAATCGATCTGTGCCTAAACTAAAGCGTTTATTATTTGAACTAGATATTGCAATATGTTGTTCACCTTTGTCTTTTAGGAATACAAATTATTGTAAGACCAATCCGTGTTCAGTTTTGAGCACGTTAGGAAAACAAAATTCAGGGTTCATATCCCAGGTCGGGTTAAAAGAAAAGACGGAGGGATCTTAAAGAAAAACCGATCTCGCTACCAAAGTTTTGTAAACATTGGCATACGGTAATAAAAAAAGTGGTATTAATAAAAACAATGGCACTCTGGGAGTGCCGCCAGAAGAGAAAACTTGAAAAAAAATCGGCACCGTGGTAATCAACGCGTTGATGTCTTTTTGATGGTCAAAAGCGGGTGTCGTTCGTTACAGTGTTTAAAAAAAAAAAAAAAAAAAAATCTGCTACATTCGTAAAAGAAAGTTAAGGACAGTCTCTTAAGACCGTTTTCTTGTAATAATAATAATAATTTATTGAATCAAATAATAGTGTTAACATTAAATAGTATCATCTGTAGGTACACTTGACTTATGCTAGTTAACAAAACAGTGTTGCGAAATCAATGGTTTAGTCCCATCTCAAAAATGCCCAACGTGCCTAAAGAAGTTTTCACTTAAAAAATATGAAGTAGGTACCAATATTTCAAATTATTTCTGTTAGCCAAACTATCGGGAATTTATTTTAAAACTCTGAAAGTTCGAATCCAGTCGGTCTATATTTTAAAAATCTCACTGTGAAAACTTAGCTGAAGTGGATCTGAAGTGAGCTGTCAATTATGGCAATCCTTAGCATCAGGTGGAATGGCAGCATTAACAGCTCTTGGTTCCATGGTTGAGTAAAGAATTGAATAGCTATAGTAGAGTAGAAGAATGGTATAAAATCTATTTAGCATTCACTTTATTTTACTTTAATTTCGGTGGTTAAGGCCTCACCTCTCATGCACAAGGTTTTGGGTTCAAATCCGGGCAAGTACCAATGTGACTTTTTCAAATCATATATTATGTACTTTCTAAAGTTTATCTTGGACATTACTGACATCGGTGAAGGATCACATCGTGAGGAAACCTGGACTTATAGTTAATATAAGTCTGATATCGCCAACCCGTCTTGAGCAAGCGTGGTGATCAATATTGGTGCCTTCTCTGTATGAGAAGAGGCGTTTGCCCTCCAGTGGGACAGTAATTAGGCTAGTATTATTATATTATTTATTTTACCTTGTTGCGAGACCCCCGAAATACGGGAGTTTGGCTCCCGTATTTCGGGGCTCATCGATTTAAGTTTAAGCTCATCTTTAATTAAAGTTCTACCTTGATTAGGTACTTTGGAATTCTGTATACTGGCTGTTCTACGTACATCAAAGTGAACTACATCAGGCGCTAATACCTAACACCCATACCCCCCCCCCCCCCCTACCTAGCATAATTTAAGCACTGATGACTACGTAGAATTCGTGCCACCCACCACTGAAGTCCTTTCGATGCAGCGCCAGTGTCTATGTCATTGCATTAAAAAAAAAATCCGTCGGCCTTCTTTCATGGCGCGCACTCTACCTACCTACTGTAGAGGATGCTGATGACGTCATGATGTCCACCAACACGGCTACATTATCTCCGATTTATTGATCGCAAGTGGATTTGTTAATAACAATGTGTTACTGATAAGTCTGTAGATGTAGACTAACGTGTGAGCAGTGGATTTATCTCGCACCTGGCACACACTATAGGCTACCTCAATATGGCACAAAAAATACTTATTTCTTGTTTTATTGTGAACCTACCAGTTTGTCAAAGCAATTAGGTGTCTATTCAATATTAGTATCTGGTCGACCGAGCTCTGCTCGGGTGAAAATAGATAAACATATCGTCCAGGTATACCAACGTGTATCATATTCCCGAGGCTGTGAAAATGAGAAAACAATTTTTCCCAGATATGAAACTTACGGCCGAATACTGAAACGTCACTCAAATATATAAGGGCTTCTTAAATGTTTGAGCAGCTCTTAAACTTTAATTTCGTATACCCAAACGTCACTTTTGAGTATCTGTTAAAGTGCTTCCTATTGTGCTCAAACACCACTCAGTTTAAAAATCGTATACTGGAACGCTAGTCAACGTTAGTCATCTGTCAAATCAACTGTCAAACTGATTTGAGCAGCCCTTAGATCTGAGAGTGGTCGCGAGGTCCCTCAAATCAAGTTAAATCTATTTAAACTTTACAAATAGTGATAAAAATGTCTCTATCGTCCTTGTCTTCACTTTCATTTCATTTAAATTTGAGAGATGCTTATATTTAGGTAGCTTTTAGATGATTATTAGATTTGAGTGGCGTTTCAGTATTCGGGTGTTAGCTATATCGATTTTTCGCCCCCTAAACCCTATAAACCTATTGCATCTTTCATCGAAATCGTTAGAGCCGATTTCGAGAACATGCGTACAAATATATGTAGGTAATGTAGGTATATACAAACAAATATATCTTACAAATATTGCTCGTTTAATATTCAATACTATTACTTATTAGCCCTAAATAAGGCACTCCAGTCCGAAGTCATCGAATATGTCTAAAAGATATCGTACCTATTTATTTTCGTTCGGGGGCTTTGTTAACGTATTCTGCCATTTATAAACAGCTACCTAATCTAGCCATCTTGTGTTGTGTTAGATACCCCTTGATATCATGGTTTCCTGCTGTACGTACACTGCGGCTGGAGTGATCTTGCCATCTTGGATAGCAAAACTTTTGAGGCTGATGGGGTGAGCTGGTGGATGAGTGATTCCTTCAGGACGAGTGCTATGGACAGAGTGTGAGCCTAGGTCACTGTCCGTACTTACTTCTTTGTAAATTTTGGTTTTTACTACCTCAAAATTTATGATACCTACTGCTGCAATTCATCATGAAGTATCTCTTTAAAACCAGTGATTTTCTGATTTTGTTCAAATGACATAATATATATATAATGACATAATCATCCCTTTAGATAGTTAATAGCTACGATTAATAAAAGTAGTTACTAGGTACTCTTTGATAATAATCATTTACGATTCCAATCCAAACAATTGCGTATTGCAGTGCCATCTAGTATGAATCATTGGAACTACATCATGTGTACTTTAAAAAAATTGTTCCATTGTTTCAAAATTTTACATCGAACATAAAGTACTAAATTAAACTATCAATCTGGAAGGGATTAATCATGAATAACTGTGCTGAATGCTTAATAAAGACTTCAATTTTGTTAAGAAACACAGAAAATATATGCATTCGCATTGAAGAACACTTTCAAATCCAAATATGGCAACATTTTACATTTCTGTTTATGAAAGAAAACGTCACTTTTGACTTTCTGTATTCCTTTTTTCGTGAATGTGTAAAATCCAACAAACACTGTGCTTTGTTATGTGTTTATAATATACGGAATTGATTTTTTAGTTAGTGTTAAGTACAATGGCAGACTTTGATGCAATATACCCTGATGAGACGGAACTCGAGGAGAATATAGAAGAGACACATGTGACGCTTGTCCCTGATCCGATCGTGGTTCGAGGGGCTGGGAACATGACAGTGTAAGCTTTTATTTGTGCTATCTGTTTAATAACATCAGCTGTTGGGTCTATATTACCTTCCTGGCTCTGCAACAAGAGGCTGCACGCACCGTGGGTCGCGAGCTGGAGAGTTATTCTTGAGTCTTTGTCACTCGACCTGTGGCATTGAAGGACTATTTCTTTATGCATAATGTTGACCAGGCGCCAATTTTCAATATGTTATACCTTTAATTAGATTAGGTAAGCTTTCTTACTGCTGTCCAATTGTTTGAACAACAGTGCAGAGTTTAATTTATAAACAAACATTAAAAAATTATGTTGTTATTGTTTTCATAAAACATTACCATTTCAATTATTTAAATGTGTGTGATCATCCTTGTCCGTCTAGACATTGCACCTAATTAGAATGACGATAACAAATTAATTGAACACAAATTAAAAAGACAAAAAATTATAAAACCATGACCCAGTTTTTTTAAATGTCTTGACTAACTTAGTAATTTCTCTTTATTGCCAATCATACTGATCCACTGGAGTATCATATTGTATTCTAAGTTTGTAAAAAGTAGTTAGGACAATCAATAATACCTATTATACCTAATGTGTTAATTGTCACCTAAAGATTTATTTCTTTAAAAAAATATTGGTAATTTAAAAGCTTTCAATAAATCTTACTAAACAAATTATTTAAAAGTATAATTCATTTCTCAAAACATGAGACATAAGGCACAGATGAGTCAGTCACTCAGCCAGGACAAAGAGCTTTACATACACAGATAAAGAGAACTATTACACATTTAAGTACTCAACAACATTGTTTGTGATTGTTTTTGTTAGCCTAAAGCTGTGTTCACACTGAAAAGACTTAACAAAGGAATTATGTTCCTTTTACATCAATATAAAATTTAGAATGCATTATTGATGTGTATATTTAAATAAGTATTCACAATACTTATCATAATCATTGTATGTATTTATTCCTGCATGGTTTTTATAAAATATTTTCCTCTACTTCAAGAATCAAATTGTTTTCATTATTCAAATAACTTAAAGTTGTTATTATGAGCTGCATAATAATAACTTTAACAGTTTTTCAGTTCACTCAAAAGAAATAACATCAATGATTGTGTTTTACTTTGATAACTAATTGTAAGATATATTAATTTGTGGCTTGTGGTTTTAGTAATCATTTTACATAATTAATGCTGTATTGTGTTCTGCACACAATATTAAAGGTGTTTTTATGACCTATATACATAGTTACACATTACACAATGTTTGTAATGACTGCTTATCAGTATTTGTTTAAGTTATTTACTGACATAACAAGATGTAACAATCTATATCTATGTTAAACCTACTTACTAAATCTTATCTTTCACTAGCTTCTACCCATGACTTCGTCCGTATGAAATATCTCGCACCACCCGCCCGTACTTTCTGCCTTTTTTCTTTTTTCTCGGCTCCTTAGGGTCGTAGCGTGATGTTAAATAGCCTATAACCTTCCTCAAGAACTGGGCTACCAAATGCAAAAAAGATTTTTCCAAATCCAACCGTTACTTCCAGATGAACGTGTTCAAACAAACAAAGTCTTCAGCTTTATTATATTAGTATAGATTTGTAGTTACAAATGTTTTACAGATTTAGCAAATACGATCAAGTATTATTTTTTCCTATGGGAAGCCCTGATTGCTCTACTCCTACTATTAGACCTAGAGGCCATTGGCAGGACAGCACGGCAAGGGATTTCTAAGACATGAAATAGCTACTAAAGCAAACGCTAAAGAGTCAAAATGACTTTGAAATCCAGAGTCCAATAATATGTACCATCGAAGAAACCCATACCTATACACCGTAAGGACTATTTCTGCTTGCAGCGCTCGGCCACTATAGTAACGGTTACCCACGAAAAAAAAAGGGTTGTGTGCACGGGATTTTGTTTTCAAATTGCTTAGTTATAGGTTTCTTCGATGGTACCTATGATGAATCTGTGTTAGATTGTCAATATGTTATCAGTTATGTATAATCAATGCATGAAATCTGATAATATGATTGGTATGAACTCACTTGATGAAGACATTTAGTGAGTCATTTAAAAAGGAACTTATTCATTTAAATAAATATATTTATCATGCTTTAATAAGCAGTATTATTAACTGGAAAACTAGTTGAGCCTGTTTTAAGTATAACAATAACCAATAAAATTTTATTGATTCTAAAATTGCATTTTTGGTTCAATTAAGCAGTATTCACAAATTCATGTCTAGGAGTTAATGTACAAAAATGGACATTGAATCATGAGCCAATTTGCTGGCTTTTGATAATTATATAACATAACATCACGTCTTGTTTCCCCGAAGGGTTGGGCAGAGGTGTCCCTGTAGCAGGTACACCCACATTTCGCCAGTTATGTTTAAGTCCCATGTAATAGTGTGCGAACCTATTGCCATCAACCGGGCACAAATCCAGACTCCGAGCTGCTACTGAGAAGTTTCTGATAGAAAAACCCAATAACACTTTGCCCGACCCGGGAATCGAACCCAGGACCTCATGCTCAACAGTAGTGCCACTGCTTGCTACCACTAGACCAACGAGGCAATTGATAATGATCTTTTCTTTTATTTTAAAAACTGTTTGTCTTTTAATTAGAAACTTTAAACCAGATAACATTTTTTGACAATATACCAGTCAGTGCCAATGCCATCAACTGCAAGAAATAAATTGACATACCTACACCATTTTGAAAAGTGGTCGAAACTACAGACGTATCCCTGGAAGAATTTCGTCAGATCATGCCAACTTTCTAATCCACTGAAAATTTCCGACCAACAGTTTCTTATTCCATATTATTTCCATACATTTTAAGGTATTTGTTTCAGTAGCCCCCCACTCTTCTCCACACACTTAACATAACCACTATCATTATCATTCTCCAGCCTATATCCCAATTTATTTGTGGTCGTCGCAACATGCCTTTTTCTTCCATACTTCTTTATCAGTCGTCATCTCGGTAGTCCCCCCCTTTCTGTCCATATCATCTTCCACACAGTCCATCCATCGTTTCTTTGGTCTTCCCCCACTATTATAGCCATCCACATTCATACTCAAAACTTTCCTCACGACATAACAGAACCACTATCATTTTGCAGAATGTTGTGTGCTTTTTAGTCTGTTCTTAATAAATGTATTTTCTTTCTTTCCTTACCATAACCACTACCATTACCCATTCCAGTTTTGGCCTGAGTAACCGCTTCAACGGCGACTTCCCTTCAGGCCTGCAGTCCCGAGTCGCGCCCGAGGAGTACCAGGCGACAGTGGCGCGCATCAACAGCGTGCTTAAGAAGACTCTGCCCGTCAACGTCAAGTGGCTGTTCTGCGGCTGCGTGTGCTGCTGCTGCACCCTAGGATGCTCTCTCTGGCCCGTTATTTGTCTAAGTAAAAGGGTATGTATCTATCTAGAATTCTTCGGCCTGCATAGACACTGGGTTGTATTGTATTTATTTAATATTAGGCTCTTCAACAATGAGTACACTATTACTTTACAATTAGTACATTGCAAACTAAGTGCCTCATTACTTAAAGAAAAGCACAGCATGCACTACATTATGTTCAGATAATAACACAATTATTGAATTAAAACAAGTAATACATAGTTTAGTTAACAGTAAAAAAAATAAATTATTAAAAGCTATATTGATTACAATAAATTACAGTGATTAAATTAAAAAAAAATATTTAATTTTTTTCGTTTAACGGGCTGGAGTCCGCAACTCTACGTCCAAGCGCGTATTATGTGGACGGGGACAATGGATCATTCGATCCACCCCAGCTCTTCAAGAAAGTCCAGCAACGCCTTAGAACGGTGTATTGGTATTTTAGGGGTATGAGGAACAGGGTGTAAAGTTCACTCATCCACCATAGAAAAGGGAGGATCCTCCGACCAGACGGGTGTCTTTGTCTGGCGGGCAACTGCCCATCGGTTGGAAGTTGAAATCTTGTATGTATGTCGATCGCTCGGTAAACTCTAACTGCGCGATGCAGGATTTGTGTGACGTCATGTCTTTGATGCGTAGTTTGTATGTGGCGGTGTAACCGCTACATCACTCCCCTCCGGAGACCGGAGGTCGATAGTGGGCTGAATCTTGCGATGCTTCACACAGTGCCATCTGTGGTTCCAGTGAGTCGGAACCGGGTGCCGCATAGTTCGCGGTGAGTCGGAACTTTCTGTGGTGATTGTGGTGATTCCCCAGTGAGTCGGGGTGATTGAGGTGATTGCTGTGATTCCCCAGTGAGTCGGGGTGATTGCATTGATTGCGTTGATTCCCCAGTGAGTCGGGGTAATGAGGCTGCTTGCGTTGATTCCCCAGTGAGTCGGGGTGATGAGGCTGAGGGTGATGACCAGGAATGCGCGTTCGCTGCATGCTGGTGGTCAGGATACCCGTTGAAGCCGTGGGTGCTGGCTGGCTGTGTGACTCGCCTCACGAAAGCTTGCGGGAGTGATGATGATGATGACGTCACGCCGAAGTAATTGCACGAAGGCTGCGTTGACGTTCATACTCGGGGTCACCAATTTAGGGGTATGAGGAACAGGGTGTAAAGTTCACTCATCCACCATAGAAAAGGGAGGATCCTCCGACCAGACGGGTGTCTTTGTCTGGCGGGCAACTGCCCATCGGTTGGAAGTTGAAATCTTGTATGTATGTCGATCGCTCGGTAAACTCTAACTGCGCGATGCAGGATTTGTGTGACGTCATGTCTTTAATGCGTAGTTTGTATGTGGCGGTGTAACCGCTACAGTATAAACTACGTGAGAATACAGAATTTTTGAGACAGGGCAATTAGTGCAGGTACCTTAACCACTGTAGCTACCACAAACAAGAAAAACAGTAGAAGTCGCATAGCGCTTTATTAGTATCGGAACCAGCGTACCCAAACTCACACTTAGTCAGATTAATTGTATTTCGTAACACTAAGAAATTCTTGGTGTGATTGGTAGTTTAATATTGAATGAAAGTAGGAAATATGTCAGTTGTCCCTTATTTGAAAACAAACCACATTGATAAATCAATATGATAAAGGAGTTGTTTATTGTCTACTCTTTTTAAGTATTTACTACTTTTTCCGTTTAAAGCGCCACGGAATAGTTTAATGTTCAAGTTCCGCTACCCACCGATAGATGTCACTATAGTAAATGCATGCAATTTACAGCTGTATTTCATTAGTTTTAAGATTGATATTTCCGTAACGAGGTTACTATTCGTCCCCTTCTAGGGATGTACCAGTCGTTAAACAAAATAGTCGATAAATAGTATGTTTGAATCAAGTGTTTTTAAATTAAAGACTTGATTGTGCACTTAAATACAGACGCGCTTTTTAATACAAATTCTTCTAGAAAAAAGATTTTGAAGCTCTCATAGTTACCACGGTACAAAAACGTTTTTATGAAAGAAGTCAGCGAGGTCTCCATAGTTTGCCTCGGCGTTCAACCGGAAAAGTTTTGGGCGACCATAGTCGCCCGGACGTAATGGCATTTGGATATATAGATAGATCCTAGATTAGAATATTACGAATAGATTAATTTTATCAATGTTTTACTTATGTCAAACTTGGATAAAGTAGAATTTGAAAATAAAAAGGTTTGAACAATTCATCGAAATGTGTTCAATTATAATACTGAATCACCAAAAAAAACACCGCACCCAGGGTAAAAATTTTCCCGATATAATAATTATTATTCCCGATACATAGAACACAGAGAACAATGTAAGTTTAAAACATCGATAACGGTAATCTCTAATTGAGTAGCTGACTGTGACAAGTGGATAGTTGGAATCTTCTAGAACAATATGTTTACGTATAAAAGAAAGTAAATCTTTAACTGAACAACATAAAGTCAACTTTTGCTTGTCCTGTTTAATAAAATATTAATTTTCAAATTTTATTCGAAATATAATGCCTCGTTGGTCTAGTGGTCGCAAGCGCTACTGCTGAGCATGAAGGACCTCATGCTCAGCAGTAGCAGGGTTCGATTCCCGGGTCGGGCAAAGTGTTATTGGATTTTTCTATCTGGAATTTCTCAGTAGCAACCCGGAGTCTGGATTTGTGCCCGGTTGATGGCAATAGGCTCGCCCCCTATTACATTTCCTATACAGGTACACCTCTGCCCAACCCTTCGGGGAAACAAGGCGTGATGTTGTGTGTGTGTGTGTTGTGTGTATAATAAATTAGGGCTTACCGATGGTATGATATACCTCCATTTGACAAATTTTTGGTTCTGCTATCGTGTTTACATTCTAAAACAGCACAATAGGCATTTTTGTATTTTTTTTTCAAGTTTTTGTCTCCGTGACGGTTGTAACAAGACTGACGCGCTTCGCGTGTGCGCAGAGCAGACTTATGCGGAACTCCGCAAAACTCGGGGTACGCGGGCCCCGCCTACTTACGACTTCTACTGTTTTTTCTGTTCTGTGGTAGCTAGTAGACAAATGTTCTTACTTGACTTTAATGACTGTTCTTGACTTTTCATTTTTTTTATTTTACATATTTTGTAAAAATGGTAGTCGGCTAGAAAATCGTCAATTCTCACGTTTTATTTTATGATGCTAATCAATGCAGTTGCGTATAAAAATTAAAAATACTCTTCAAGACTCATTGGGTCAGAATACTAGAAAAGCCACAAATTGCAAAAAGCTTTTCCCATTAGACAGTCAAAACCGTTTATAACTTAACTTAAAACGACGTACCAGTTATAACGGTTATAACGACGAAATTTTGAGGTCCCAGCATTTCTGTTTATTTAACATAGTGTTTGCTTATAACGACTACGGTCCCTTCGAAGTCGTTATAAACGGTTTTGACTGTATTTCAGAAGAAATTATAGATAATTTAAACGAAATTCTAAAAGTATGTAGTTTAAATTGACACTCCATACTACAGCTCCTTTAAAATATGATATGCAGAGGTAGAAACCAGGTTCTTTGCTTTTTAATAAACACCTAAATATTTCCACCTAAAGATTCGCACACAGTTACTTATTTAATAACATGCACACAACCTCACATCGCGTCGCCTCAACCTTCAACTTTACTTCGATCGAGCAATTTACTAATACAGAGTTTATTTTTAAACCTAAGCTCTGCCTTATTGATTTAGTGTTATAGGCACACTGCCCTGGTTATTTTTGCTAAGGTTTCAAATAACACCAGTCAGCAACAAAGGACGATTAACGCTTCTGAATAAACGAAAAAAAAATACTCAATTTTAACACACAGTTAAAGAAAAATAAATTATCACATAAATTTTGTGTTAATTTAGATATTTTGTATATGTAATTGTGTTAACTGACATTCGTTGCTAACCATACCACGTCGGAGAGAATGGTCGAGATCATTTAATTTTAACAGACTGCGCCTTCGACACTTGGTCACGTTTTTGTGTCAGCTGTCTATTACCGAGTAACGTTATGTTGGATATGTATCGTAGGTAAATCTTATAAATACTAGCTGACCGGGCAAACGTTGTTTTGCCATATAAATTATTTATGTTTGTGGACCACCCTTATCACTTAGGGGTATGAAAAATAGATTACGTCCGATTCTCAGACCTACCAAATAAATAATATGCATATAAAATTTATTAGTCATTATGATGCCATTTTATATGTACACTTCCATATATATAAAATTGTCGTGTCACAATGTTAGTTGCCATACTCCTCCGAAACGGCTTGATCGATTTTTATGAAATTTGCATGGCACGTTCTATAATTTGAATTCAAGTACATTATTAATGTTTGGTCTACATTTTTTTAGGGTTCCGTACCTCAAAAGGAAAAAACGGAACCCTTATAGGATCACTCGTGTGTCTGTCTGTCTGTCCGTCTGTCACAGCCAATTTACTCCGAATCTAATGGACCGATTAAGTTGAAATTTGGTACACATATGTATTTCTGTGACCCAAACACGAATGTGTTACGTAAATAATTTAATTTTGAATATAGGTGTCACTTTTGGGGCGCAAACAAGAAAAAAAAGGGCTTGTTGCGAGGATCTTAAATATATTTTTTATATAATTTTAAAATAAATACTTTTAAAGATATTTAATAAATTCAATGAAAATTGACCATTCCCCCCCCCCCCCCCCTTATCTCCGAAACTACTGAACCAAAAATTTTGAAAAAAATACATAGTATGGTTCTTTACTCATAGATTACAGGAAAACCTATAAGAAGTCTATGGTCTTAAGATAACATCGTAAATCTCTCAATATTGTGCGTAAAAACTTACATTTCGTCGCTCGGCATCCAAAAGGCCCATCTCTCTAGCTACTATAATATCAAAATATCAAAAGTGTTTGACCGTCTGCTTAATACACAAATAAATAAAACTGTAAATGTTCATGACAACCAATTCGGGTTTCGGCGTGGTTTGTCAACAGAAAATGCAGTGTTGTGCCTTAAGCATACTATCACATACTTACTATACACAGCGTGGGACGCCGATTTATGCTAGGTTCATCGATTTATTCAAGGTTTCTGATCTGGTTGCTTATGACGTATTGTGGAGAAAGATGGAGAAGGATAGGTTGCCAACGGAGCAAACATCTTTAAATAGTGGTATGGTAACCAGATCAATAGTGTACGATGGGCTGGAACTTTTCCAAGCCATACAGGGTTGGAATGCGGGGTGAGGCAGGATTGGCGAGCTCAGCAGCACCAGAGTGGGTTGCTATATAGATGGTATTTGTGTTAATAATATTAGCTATGCAGATGATATGGTGCTTCTGAGCGCGTCAATCTGTGGTCTCAGAAAGTAATTGGTCGTCAAATGTGAGCAGTATGCCAAAACACATGGTTTGATGTTAACTCCAATAGGTCGGAGATCATGGTCTTTGAGGCTGGGGGCAGACCGGGTTATGTACCACCTGTATTACTCAATGGGACTCCACTACAAAGAGTATTTACGTTTAAATATCTCGGTCATATATTGACCCCTGACCTCAATGACGGACTCGATATTGAGCGGGAGCGAAGGGCGTTGTCGGTAAGGGCAAACATGCTGGCTCGCAGGTTTGCACGCTGCTCACTTAAAAAGTCAAAATTACTCTGTTTCGAGCTTATTGTACAACGTTTTACACGTGCAGCCTGTGGGCTAGATATACCCAAAGGTCATGCAACGTGTCCAATACAACAACGCTTTCAGGGTATTGGTGGGGCTGCCCCGTTTTTGTAGCGCATCGGGAATATTCGCGGACGCACATATTAATTGCTTTTACGTAACGATGCGAATGAGGTGTGCATCCCTGGTACGCAGAGTACGGGCCAGCTCCAACAATATCGCTACCAGTCTGGATTGCATGTACATCAATCACTACAGTGCCATCTCCCATGGGGTGAAATAAATTTAAACTAGATTACGTGGGGCACTCAGAAAGTTTTGTGATACTAGAAAAAAATATACAACAGGTTATAATTTTTTTTATTATATCTTTTGAAAGAACTCTCCATTGGCGTCTATACACAGTTTTATACGTCTAAACAAATTTTCATAACACATTTTCCAGTCCGCATCAGACACCTCTCCAATCTCCTTCTCAAATGCACCCAGTGCATCTTCAGGTGATGAAAACTGTTTTCCTTAGAGTTGATTTTTTATTTTGGGGAACAAGAAAAAGTTGCACGGAGCCAAATCGGGACTGTAAGGAGGATGACCTATAAATTTGACCGGTGTGCTGTCCAGAAAGTCCCTTGTTTTGAGCGCCGAGTGAGCCAGCGCGTTGTCGTGGTGAAGCAGTAGCCCACGGAGGCAAGTGTTCGGTCGCTTGCTGCTTGCAGTGGTAAAAACTTCTGGCAAACATTTGGTAACATACCATTCAGCATTGATGCTTCTTTGATCTCGTCAGGGTACTGACACCAGATAACCTGGTAGAAAAAAAAAAAAACTTGCGGTCAACATTTTGCCTGCACTTCTGGCTCGCTTCACTTTGGTAGGCGTTGGTTCATTTTGGTTCGACAGCCACACGGTCGACTGACGCTTCATTTCTGGATCATATTGAAAAATCCAAGATTCATCACCCGTAATGATATCTTAAACGCGCCGAGACGAGCCTGCTACCAATTTTGCTATCATGTCTCGGCACCATTCTACCCGAACCTCCTTCTGACCCTGCGTTAGATTTTACGGTACCAGCGTGAAACTATCTTTCATAACCGAAGATGCCTGTGTAGAATTTCATGCACACTTCCCGATCCAATCGGCAGTATACATCAATATATCTTGACATTTTAAACTATGCTTTTTTTGTGTTTTTTCAAAAACTTATTATGTTTTTTTTTATTGAATGCTGTAGAATGGTAGTAGACCATGGTCTGAACAACGTTTGTTCTAGCAAAACTGTGATTCAAATTTCACGGTGTATGCTGAACCTCTTCATATGTAATTCGCCTATTCTCTTGAATTAAATTTTTCACAGCCAGCACTTTTTGTTATGTAACAACCGTCATAGGGCGGCCACTTCTTTCTTTGTCTGCCAAAATTACTAGACCACCCATAAATTCGTTGAACCAGCGAAAAACAGTCGTTTTAGAAGGGCTTTTTTCTATGAACACCATTCGAAGTCTTTCAAACGATTCTTCTGGTTTTAGTCGACATTTGAAATCGTACAAAATAATCGCGCGAAAATGTTCTCGTTATAAATCCAGTTTTCAGTAAGACAGAGTATTTTGATTTTGCTCGTAAAAAAATGTGGAGGGAATTTCGAATTTGGAATGTTATGTTTTTTTGTAATAAGTAGTCATCGTTTTAATTGACATCAAAACCAGCCAGTATTCTATAGACAAAAACTGTTAGTCGCAAAACTTTCTAAGTGAC
The DNA here is from genome assembly GCA_949152395.1 of Agrochola litura. Taxonomy (NCBI): domain Eukaryota; kingdom Metazoa; phylum Arthropoda; class Insecta; order Lepidoptera; family Noctuidae; genus Agrochola; species Agrochola litura. The sequence goes on from OX424512.1 coordinate 10,138,828, forward strand.
CTCGTAAAATAAGTTAACATAGTTCATAAGTTTACTAACGCAATGAGTCCCTTGTTACTTGAATAAAGAAAAATATCTGGATGATAAGTTTTTTTTTGAACGACGTTTTCTAAAAATGAAACCTAGCTAGATCGATTTATCGCTCCTGAAACCCCCCTGCATACTAAATTTAATAAAAATTCTTGGAGCCGTTTCCGAGATTCAGATTATATTACATAGGTATATACAAGAATTGCTGGTTTAAAGGTATTATTATTATATTAATACCGCGAATGTGAATTTTTTTACGAAAATCTGATTTTTGTTTTATTTCATTCTACACGTTCAAATAAGTGACGTGATAATTAAAAAAAAAAAAAAGTCACATTCGCGGTATTGGATGCCGAGCGACGATTTGCAGTTGGAATGTATGGGAGAACATGTTTTTCAACTACAATGTTAAGTTTGTTCTTGGGATAAATAAATTCATCTCAACTACGGAACCCTTCATTGTGCGTAGTCCGACACGCACTTGGCCGGTTTTTTTGTATTTGAATACCTACCACGTAACACTATTTTATTTAGATTATTTTAAACACTATGTTGGTACCTTCTATACATATTCTTAGGATCTAAGAAAGTTCTGTAAACTTTTCGCTGACTTTTCTCCAGTATAGAATTAGTCCACAAAAACCGCTTGTAATATTTCATTATCACTCCCAATGTAGGAAACTTTAGATAGGTATGCACTTTGGTTCCCTGTAGATAAGTACAGATATATTTTTCATTCATTGATTCATAGAAAATCTCAGAAATTATACGCGAGTGAGGCTGTTAGTAGCTGTTGTGTTGATAAATACCGACAAAATTTATAAAATGTGGTTCCTATTTTGCAAGTAGGACTGGACTTACTGTAATTCCACATTTTATAATGCATATGATAAAACACATCTCCCCCAGTTTCAAAACATCATCATTTCAGCCTAAAGACGTCCACCGCTGGACATAGGCCTCACCCAAGCACCGCTACTTCGACCGATTCTGTGCGATTCAAACATACGAGTACACAATCTGTCCATGAAAAACATGCACATAATTTGATCTCAATTCTATTTCATATTCGGTTTACCTCAGACAGGAAAACGAAGGGTACATATTTGAATTATTTTGCTGTTTTATACATATACCTACCGTGAACTGACTACAATACACGACGGCATTGATTTTATTTATTTATTTTTATTTGGTTCACCAACAATTGTAATTGATAATGTTATTTGTTGCAATTAATTAATTATTCCGTTGTAATGTTTACTAACTACCTATGCTTTTAATTGTCGCTTGCCTTTTATCAACTACACATTGTAACAGCGAATCAATTTTCACACCTTCCCCTTAACCTCTCGAATGCCGTAATTACAGAAACAATTAAAAAACCATTGTGTCTCGTTTAGATCTACGTTCCGGCATACCAAGGGTTAAGACCTAGGCTAAATATTTTTTTTATATTCGGATAGCTCATGAGTCATGACCTAAAGAGGTGCCATAAAGAATATAAATTAAAGACCTAAAAAAGAAACACTTGCATAGAACATTGATCCGTAACGTTATATAAATAAAGAGCACAATCGCGTTTACAAAAATGAGATGTCAGTAACAGAGTCGCGAGTTCAATTGTTTTTTCCCCATCTCAAAAATGCCCAACGCGCCAAAAGAAGTTTTCACTTCAATAATTCTCTATATAGCTAAATTGAACTTGAAGCACGATAATAACTTTGTAATTTTCTTTCCAGACGCAACACTCTCTGAACAAACTCTTGGAATGGGAAAACAGTCGGCTCTACAACAAGCTAGGCCTTCGCTGGCGACTCACGAAGCAACACTGCGACTCCTCCTCCATGATGGAATACGTACTTCTTATAGAGTTTATTCCCAAAATACCCATATACAGACCCGACTAAGGGTCCCACGACCCAGTATCGTAGACTAACTGTACTGTAAATATTACACATAAATCATACTACATACGTCATTGCATCCCGAAGATAACAACAATTTGCATGGCCAAGCCAATGAAACCAGAATATAACCTATTTGAGAAGCATCCCAAGAAACTGATTGGCAAAATCTTTTGGAAAACACATTGTTACCGTCGCGTAGCGAGCACGAATTGGTATAATTAGGATTACAGTGTTGGAGGCATATAGCGGTGTCGTTCCTGACATAGTGCTGTTTATGTAAATATAAGCAAACAGTACATATAAACACGGACAAATAATTGCTACTGTTAAACGCTTTTTGTGTATAGGTGTCGCATTATATCGCAAGCTTAGACTGCAAATGTTATCGCAATGTGTATATATTTTTTGAAGTTTACAATGATGTAAAAGCTTTTGAAAGCTGCAAAATATGTTACGAACTTCTGATAAAAAGTACTATAATTAGTATTGTAGATGATTGGCTAAGTGCTAGTAACATATAATAAGTATGGAACCATTTTGTCGTTTGTTCAATGTGCAATTGTACTGCATTAATACTCGAATTTACACAATTGTATCTTTATATGAACTTACTACAGACGTCGTCTTAGAACATTACTTCAGATACGTTTATATCTGAAAGTTTATGTTACCAACGCACTTTTATACTTACAATTATCTAAAGGTAGATATACTGTTTAGTATCGGTCTGTGTAGTGCTGTGCCTACAGGGTTATTTTAAATTAGCTAAACTCCGCAGATGCTATAAGTACCAATATTTAAATAAGTTAAAATAAAAATTGCCTCGTTGGTCTAGTGGTTTTAAGCGCTACTGCTGAGCATGAGGTCCTGAGTTCGATTCCCGGGTCGGGCAAAATGTTATTGGATTTTTCCATCTGGAATTCGGAGTCGATTTCTGCCCGGTTGATGGTAATAGGCTCGCCCCTATTACATGGGAGTTAAACATAACTGGCGAAATATGGGTGTACTATAGGTACACCTCTGTCCAACCCTTCGGGAAGTACAGGCGTGTAGTTATGTTTATGTATGTTTTAGGTTAAAAAATAATTAAAAAGTTATTTAGTTATTAACGACCGCTGTTAGTGTTGGACTTACTTAAAGTATGAGTTGAAACAAACTGTTTTCTTATGTTTTATCGTGTTCAGATATCGGTACCCATCAAAAGTTTACAGAGTATAGTAGTCACTTCAAATATCAGTTTTTTTAAACTGATATTTGAAGTAACTACTTATAACTGCGGTCGATTACCCTACAAAAAAAACGTCAAATTAATTTATATATATATTTTAATTTTATCCCGTTTAGATATCGGTACCCATCGCATCTGCTGAGTTTAGCTAGCCAATTTAAAATATCCCTGTACTGTATTTCTATTTTCTTAATGTCCCTCGGGAATCATCGCATTTCCGAATACAAACGAATGCTAATTTCCATGTCCATCAATTATTGGATTTATCGTGTATAATAATTTGAATTCAGAACTAAGTACTTAGTATTGTTGTTTTGTTTTGATTTTCGTGTGAACTATATAAAGCTGTAAAACTATTTTCCTATAGAGTATTAACAACGAGAGCGTCCGGTCTGCACCAAGTGCAAAGGATAGAAATCCGACAACTGATGAAACACGAAGTTTGCCGAGGGCCATTAAGAAAATAGAAATACAGTAGTCATATGTTGCTTTTTGGTGAACGTCACACTCGGTGGAAATACATTGGAAGACCTGGCGAATACTGTATGCTCAAGAACAAGCCTGTGCATTTTTGTGATGTCATTGTTATTTTTTTTACATTTTATACCTAATCAGTTTATTTCCGGCTGACCTATTTCGATAATAATATACCTAAAGAATCGTCAAAAACATACTACGCATTTGAAATGTTTTATGTACTTATTCATGTGACAAACATTATCATTTACTTCGTAAGCTAAGCAGTCCATTGCCAGCCACGTTTATACTGGAATTTTTACTGCTTTGTTTCGTTTTCTTTTTGTAATATAATGATCTCACTGCAGGACTTCTCTCTGTGAGAGGGAGTGGACCGTAGTCCACCGTGCAGGCCCAGTGCGAGTTGGTAGATGTCACATGTCTTCGATTTTTGAAGTGAAAACTTCTTAAGGCGTGTTGGGCATTTTTGAGATGGGAAAAAACAATTGAACTCGCGATACTGTTACTAACACCAGTTGTTGACCATTAAAAAGATATCAACGCGCGATACATTTTATTTGGGATATGTCATTAACATTCCAAACATTTCCCTTTTTTTACTAACTTCAAAAAAGAAAAGTATTTCCTGCACAATAAAATTGTTCAAGTTTTCACTTCTGTCGGCACTCCCGGAGTGCCACTGTTTTTTTTTTTTTGTTCTGGAGCATACCGGTTTCCTCACGATGTTTTCATTGACCGTTTTGAGAGCAGTGGTGATGAAATAATTTACACATTTACAAGTAAAGCGCCTGTCTAGGTTCGAACCTACGACTGTAAGTCACGGCCGTTAGCACCCACCACTGCTCGCTGGGCCACCGCTGCTCACTGGGCCATCACTGCTCATTGGGCCATCATTGCTCACTGGGCCACCACTGCCTGTTTTCTTTTTGACTACAAAATATGCTTAATGTTCCGTTTTGCGAAAAGAAAAAGAAACAAAATTACGTTAATGATGTTATCTATGTTAAAATAATGGTTGAAAACCCGACATATGGAAAGACCTGCAATTGTGCACTGGGTGTAAATGTAACGAAGTAGTAATTCTCTTAAAAGGGTTTATCCTAAAAGTTAGCAACGTCGTAAATAGTTGTCAAATATTTACCTGTTTTGATTAATTTGGTAATATAACTGTATGGAATTAAGAAATGTGGCTAACTAGGGAACTAAAATATTTACTATGAAATGCAATAATTATTATCGTAATACCGAATATTTAATTTTAGATGTAAAAAAAAGTATTTGGAAACTTTCCAAATGCCTTTTACACCTAAAACGATTACAACATCAAATTCAGTGTTATAATTGCAATTTATTATTAATATTCTAGGTCGCTTGTTAGCCACATTTCTTATTTCCATACGTAATATTGCCAAATTAATCAAAACAGCGAAATATTTGGCATCTATTTGCGACGTTGCCCACTTTCAGAATAAACGCTCTTAACAAACCGAGGCATGATGTTCATGTCAGCGCTATTTTTATTCACATTTAACTAACTACGAGTATATTGGTATAGGTCGGTGGTTTTATTCCTCCAATTCATTCTCATCACCGCAATTGTTTTGTCATCCGTTCATTTATTCGTTTATCTATAATTTTTTTAAAGCGTATTCTTATATTGCTTTATGTATGTTATGTACCTGAATGTCCACTTTAGTTCTGTAGGAACAGTTAGAATCTGAAACAGTAGCGACAGTATTGTATCGCGGAGCCGATTCTAAAGTATATGCTAGGGAAATGTTTGGGACTGTGTTATTAGACGATTAGCTTAAATAATGTTATGTAACATTAGGAGAATCCCCGCCCTCTTTTCTCTTTTCAACATGTTGTGAATGATATCGAATGGGCCGATATGACTTATCATCGCTAATCAACTTATCCGTAATTATAAGATTTTCATTGAAACGTAGATCGCTCGGAATGTTCTCTTGCCACCTAAACGTTTTAGTTATTAAATAGTGTTTGAACACAACGGTTGAAAAGCGAACAGGGTATGTTGACAGTAAGTTGTAAGTTAAGGAATTGTAAATATTTTAAGAACTTATAGATTATTTTTGTTCAAATAATAAACTCACTACATGTGAAGAACATACATCTTTCATTACAAGAACTTACCTCAGTTTTTTTTTTCTTTTGTGCTTTTTTGACAATGGAACTTTGTCTGGAAACCTCTCCTGTATTGGTCAAACATGGACAAAATAAAAATAAATTAACTGTTCATAAACCTTCTACTTTTACAACTGGTAAAACCTGTATTTTATGCAAATAAATAATTCCTAAATTTGCCATAAAGGTTTAGCCAAACGAAATTGAGCAGGTGACTGGATGAAGAAAGTCTTCTAAAGCTCAATTCACACTGAATTGGTAGCGACGCGGCTCACAGGCGGAGGCCAGCAGCGGCCGGCAGGTACGCGGCACCGCGCGCCGCCGCCCGCTATTCGAGCTGCCATTTCACTGTGTCAGTGTTTCAGCTGCCATTTCTGCCATATCCTGTCGCTAGACTACAAGAAACTGGTGGATGGCACTGCACGGACGACTGCTTGCCAGCCGATCGCCGCGCGGCCGTTTGCGAAGCCGCCCGTGGCTGCGAGTCTACTCGCGCCGCCCGCCGCGAGACCTACAACTCGTGAGTCGCGGCCGTTACCACTGGGCCACCACTGCTCTGGTACCAGCTTACCTTTACTCCCTGTTCTGAGCATATCATAGATCTATGTTAATATGGCTGACAAATTTGTAGCTGCCATCAGCACTTTATCTCGGTCGTTAAAGTGTCGCTGAGAAGCAAATCGGAGCAGTCGTGCATTTCGTTGCTACTATTTTTCTTGGATAACCAAATCTAATTTCTACTTACTCGAAGTGAAGCCCACTCTGAGCATAAGCTGGCATTGGTATGACTCATAATTGTTATGCTGAATAATGCCGATATCATATCAGTCGATGTCAAGGTACCTCGCATGATACTACGGATTAGCCGATTAAATTGAGATGTAATATCTATCTTACACAAGATAGCTACACTTTAGCACACATTACAGCCGCAGTGCAACGCATTTTCATACCATAAATTGCGGTTTGGCCCGCCTGTGCTGTGCGTTGATTCATAGAAAATGTACGAACGTAATGAAGGAGGATTTTACAAGTTTAGCAATACGTTGCGTTAGGCGCTCTCTACGGGCGAGAGACGACTGCTTTCACGGGGAATTCTTCTTTTATTGCGTTACCACTTGACGATGATATTAAGGTTGTAGCAGCGACAAAATTCTAAGAAACTTCTAGAGAACATGTTAACATTTTTGGGCACAAATATAGCATGTGTGCTCTCTATACTGTATTCAGTAATAAATTGCTGTGTATTTAACCTTGTTTTGTTTCTATGATTGATGTTGCGAAGTTTTGAATTACTTGCTTACAGAGTTGTATTATAAATCGGTACCTAACGGTATAGATAAGTATGATGTAGTCATGTATGTTTTACAATTTTTTTTGTTGTAAGTAACATAATCAGGCTATAATGTTCCCTCTGCAGGAACACAGGCTTTCTCTCTGTGAGAGGGAGTGGGCAGTAAACCACCACGCGGGCCCAGTGCTGGTTGGTAGGTTGTCACAAATGTCGTCGATTTTTTTGTTGTAAGTAACGGTAGATGACAAACGTCCTGAATGTGGTTTTAGAGTTTAGAGAAAACAGCCCGGTGATAAGGCAACAATCAAAAGAGGATTTAATTGGAATTATTAGATTTATTTTGTTATAAATTACTTCATCATATACACATAAGTAAATACTCAAGGCACTGAACATATGGTCCCTCCAAATAATACACTTAAAGTTATGACACAAACAGAACAATAAAAATTTTACAAAATTGACACCTAACACAATGTTCTACACAAAAATATACTGTAATTTCACGCCCGTAGGCTACTGGAGTTTTTTAAATACTACATTTTACGACAATTTTTGTAAATTAAAATACAATTAATACATCAATATACTAATAACAGGTTTTAACGTTGAACAGAAATGATCAAGAACAACGATGTATTGCATAGCATAAACCTAACCCGACCAGTGTTAGTAACATCTCCGACAAAATACAAAACTCTTCGTAGTAAGACGCACTTTGTGTCACGATTCATGATGTCTTGGTTTAAAATAAAATTAAGAAGTCATAATCAATTTAATTAAAACAAACAATCAGATCGAAAAGAGACTACACAACCATTACAAAATAATATCTACAATATCTAATTTAGGGACGTTATTTATACAAGCTCTTATTATTTACATTCAGTCGTTGGAACGTTACTACTCAATATATTATTAATTTCATAAAAGCCCGAAATGGTAATACAGCAAATAGCGGGCGTTACGTTATTATGGCAACATTAGTGCGAAAACGCAAATAAATCATAATAATTGTACAAATCCATGGCTCACACGTCATTCTCTGATGTATTTGGAAGTTCATTTTAATATCATCAGCAATAAATTGGACGGATATTGTTCTCCTTTTGTAGAAATATTGCACCAAGGAAAAACAAAACTCCATCAAATATAGACCGTTAATAGTCTGCCATATCTCTCAAAATACCTTATAGAAAATAGTGACGTCAGGACACGTCATTCTTGATGTATCAGCAGGTATCACATGTCACTCGCAATTTATTATAACCACCGGGGACGAGTCGCGGGACTGATCCGCTAGTGAAACTCCTTGCTTAACTCATCTGAACATAGTTAATGGGGAATTGTCCTTTCAGGCCGTTGCACTCGCCGAAGTACCACTCTTCGTTAATTTTGTATCTAACTTGTATGGTGTCGCCGGTGATGAAGCGTAGGTCGCCGGGCTGTACGGGCTCGAAGTCGTACAAAGCGACCGCGACGCCGATGAGCGGGGGCGGCGGCGCAGATTCGTTCGGCAGGGGAACCTTGATCTCCACATAGTTGCAAGGGAACAGGCCCTGAGCGCCGCTCCTCAGACTGCCACACAGCCATTCGTGGTCCACTCGCCGTATCAACTTAATTCTCGAGTTGGCCTGCAAATTATAAAAATAAATTGAAACATTGAACTGTGTATACTTATCTATTCTTGCCTCAATTAATTCAAAGCAGACGTAATTATCACGATTTAAAAGTCAGCATTTAGAATCTCAAGGTATTCATAAAACTGTCCTCCATGTTTTTCTTTGAGTTTATAATTATAAACCTTTGAGACCGTACGCTGCAAAACAGACTTTGCCAACAAAAGACGTCATAATTATCTGCTGACGTCGACAACTTGTTAATAAGTAATAACAAAAGTGAACAAAAAAATGAAGTGTACTAGCTGACATTGGTGCCACTTGATGTCAGTAGCGCCAATTCAAGTTTTATTAACAGCCGTCTAGTGCTAATGAATAGTCAATCGGTATCAGAGGACGTGAATTCAATTGATCGGGCGTAATTAGTGACCTAATAAAATGATGCTCACGCGATAAGTACATCCTCACATTAAGAATCCGACCTTCTGCGAGAACCGACGCGTTATGACCTCTAATCTGGCAAGATTCCCAGACCACGTTTTGGCTTTTGACAGGAATGTGAACCTTATACTGATGGTTATAATGTTTATAATCGTATAAGGGAATGTGAGCAAGGGTTCCATACGAATATGAACTTTATTTTATACAAATAAAGTTCACATTAGAATGACACGCTTACTTTAATGTAAAGTCCGGTCTGTGAATTCAGCCCTTTATTCTTGGTTCTTGCTACCAATACTAACGTGCAATAGTTTCGAGATTTATAACTGCAATGAACCCATGACCCGCTCTGATTCACTAATCATCATAATTACAGAACGTTGCGTGTCTGTCTTTAAGTTCAATCAGTTGCGAATTGCGAACCACGCATTGTACAGGTTAAAGACATCACTGGGTATTATTATTGACTTAATTAACTTTCCCTGTATAATCAGAACGACGCTAACGATAACTTACGGTTGAAATACAGTGACACTATGAATAGTGGGGATTTTACTATCGAGATAATTGTGTAATTTATGCATGAACCTGCAATTGTATATCAAAACAAGTAAAAATAAGTATACACACGTACACTGCAATTGAACTAGCACACTTGAACTTCTTTCCGTTCAATATAAAAATAGTTTATTTTTGGACTTATCTACCAATCTAATCTTGGGCTTGTTTATAAAATGCACCTACCTAACCTAAACGATTTAAAACGTATGTACCTATTTATTTAAAATGAGTCAGAATAATGTACACACATTAGTTACCTAATTCATAATATCTTATCTGATTAGATATCATTGACTCTTGAGTACACAGACATAAAGAAAACACAACTTTAAATTAATCCGCGGCGTCATATTTTCTGCGACACAAAATTGGTGTATCATCAAAACAAATTATAGTTATATCAACTAGCTATCAAATAAATATCCGCGAATATGCGTCGTTCGTATACAGCGAATTTTATTTGTAAACATCGGAAAACGTTATATGTAATTGGCAATTTGGGATTGAATGTTGTACCAAAGTAGGTATAAAGTTTCATTCCCAACCTACTGTTTGTTAATGTTCATCGAACCGTCAAATCCTCTCAACCAAATTAAAAAAACCTTCTGTAGGTATACATAAAATATATGATAGGTGGTACCTATAGCAATATAAGTACTAGATATTATGACGGTCAACTTCCGAGTCTACGCCATTCTCATCTAAAGCCATTGAACCTAATTTCAAATGCGTATGCATGTTTTTCGTCAGATTTCTCGGAAATTGTTGAACTCGTTTCCATGAATTTTTGTACACGACTAGGATGCTCCAACTTAGGTCATGCATTCAACAAGAAATTCGAAGTCAGTACAGTAATTGAGAGAAACTATGTACTTATTAATTGCATACTTTTACTTATGGGCAATTCAAACGAAAGTAATGTTCTTTACACTGTGAGGAGTGAGCACACCTTGAGCTACTGTGACCACCGAACCATATCAAACGTATAGTAAAATTGACTTACGAACCTTCTTTGTAGTGCAATAAAAGTAAGTACTTAAGTAGGTGGTAATGTGGGTGTACCTGCTATAGGGACACCTCTGCCCAACCCTTCGGGGAAACAAGGCGTGATGTTATGTTATGTTATGTTAAGTAGGTACATTGTGAGGCCTTTTTTTCGAAGCGAAGATATGTATAAACTAGTTGAAAATAATGAATCGTGTACAGCAGACGAATTATGTTAACCTGATTTGAGTCGAATTTAGAACCATCTGGTGATTCTTAATTTTTGTTAGCAGCAAAAAGTTATTCTCAACCGTTATTAAAAATTTAAAAGTAATGAATGAAACTGCCTTGTACATCAGTCTTGATTCATATCAGTCTGAGCAGAGTTTTTATTAGTTCCAATTACTGCATAAACCTACATTTCGTAATTAGTTCTAGATCCACGTGGAAGTTTCGCCAAATACGTCAGTACAGTAATACAGTTTAATAAACTAAATTGGTTTAATTGGATTGTTCCATGTGGCTTCACCTACTGCTGACGTTTTCATCCGCTAAAGTACTAAGCCGACTAAATTTATTACAAACCGCAGACGAGAAAGGTGAATAAAATTCGCGAAAATACTTAGCTAATTAATTTGACTTAATCTGTGTTAAGTTAATTGATAATTATAACGTGTTTAACTTTAAATGTGAGGAGTTTCCATTCCAATAATGGTGTCAATAAAATCTTGTGAAACGATCAACACAATAATATGGGAAGTGCTGATGATAACAAGTTCCTGTACAAGTGATAATGCCGCGCTCAATGCAAAACATTTTATCAATAAAATTGCCAACACGCGTGATACGTCAGAATATAATATAAACAATTCCGATTATGAAAACAGACACGATATACGCCCCAAACAACAAATTCCTGGAAACTCAGAACGTATTACATCTTCCAGCCACGTTTTTTAACGTAACGGATACCACGCGGCTCATTGTGTGCTGCTTACGTCACAACATGTGTTCCAATGTAGAATAGCAATGCATATGGTAATGCGGAAAAACAACTAATAAAAGTTATCGGTGCAAATTTGAACAATTGGTTAGCATTGTGAGCCAGCGCTCGTAACGTCATAGACTTATGCCTATGAATTCTAAACATCGCCTACAAAGCAAAATGGTTTTCTAGCAACACATCTGTTAAATGGGTTTATGTGTTGAGCTAATTTTTATTCACGTGGGAAGCAATCACTCATTGACATTCAGGAAAATTTCCATTCCCCTCGAATGTTGCGAGGGAAATCGCAAGGGGAAGACGAGAAGTTAAGATAAGACATTCATTTCTGTTCCCCACGCAAAGGATATAGGCAGAACTGCATATTTGTATAATATCAACGCCCATACAAACATCTGTAGAACTATGTTTATTAGGACATTAACCCATTCTACATTCAAATTCATGTAGCAACAATGGTATGATAAAGTTATAGTTGTTGCTTTCATTACGCAATTACATTTATTGAATTATCGAAATTCCATTACATGTAATAAAAGTATTCACAATTCTGTGGAAAAGTATAGGTCAGATTGTTGAGGCCCTCAGTCGTTGCCTAACAAATATTCTAGCAATAAACCGCTCCTATAATGTCCATACTATAAATACGCAACTTGTATGAATTCGAAAGTATTGCGCAGCGAAAACGTAACGCGACTCGCAGCCCAAGATATCACTTTAATTACTCTTGTCTTCTTGTACATAATATAATACTCTAGATTTTATGCTACAAATTGCAATTTTATCACTTTTATGTATGGCTAGCTTCTGCCCGCAGAAATCGTCCTCGTGAAATTTCGGCCCTCACGACCCACCACGTATCATCCTATCGCGCTATTACTTCGTTCTCGCTTAGCGTTTTTTCTCACTTGTTTTCTTTTTGCTTGGCTTCTAAGCGTCGTCGAATCCTTCCTCAAGAATTGGGCTATCAAATGCAAAAATAATTTTTCAAATCCGACTGGCAGTTCCAGCGATTAGCGCGTTCAAACAAACAAACAAAAGAACAAGCAAACTCAAACTCTTCAGCTTTATTATTAGTATAGATAAAGTTTATGTCTAGTCTGTGAACAAAGACATTTAAATGGAGATTAATGTCACCTAGTTTTTCCGTATCAGGATTGAAGGAATCAAGATTGCTTGCTATTGCCTTATTGACGTTCCTACGAGATACCTCACGTTCCTATGTTTTATTCTTCTCTAAAAGAAGAACAGAACATAACATCACGCCAGTTTTACCCGAAGAGTTAGGCAGAATTGTTCTATGTCCTATATTGAGAAGAAATCTATCGTAATTTATGATAGTCGCCGAACATTCCATTACCGGATGTTTGATCTCACCACTTAGCAACATATATTATTATGACTCAGTATACCTATTTGGTACGTAATACCGTCCAAGCCTGTTTCGCGTTTAATAAAAATAAAACACAATATGAAAATGTGTTCATTCGTCGTTTTCGTAACCATTGCACTACGTGATCATCGATTATAAAGAAAACAAACATTCTAGTATCTTTGTGTTGAAAAGCAAATCTGTAACTATTAACTAAGAAATAATTATTGTTCATTGATTTTTTTCTATATTGTTCTATATGTAAACATGTCAATACAATGGATATTTATGTCTTAGAAATTCAATATTGTGAGCACTCAGACCAACAATTTTTTTGGTGGTCTGAGGATGAGCATCAAAGTCTACCTATGGCATCTCTACTCTATACTTAATTTATTGACGAATTGCAACTGGAAGACCCTATCAGTGATCGTCACTTTAGTAAATTAGTAGATCCAGTTTTCAATAATAATTTTTCATGAAAGGTTGCTTTGAGCAATTTTCAATCCAATGTCGAACACCTCGAACCTGTTGTTTGTTTGTGTATCAGAAATTAGCATGTAATGGATCCAGTAGATAGTACTACTATCATTATCGTTTACGCAAAATTCCCAACCTTATCAAATCCAAGCTTAGTAATGTGATGTGATATGAATGAAAAACAGATGTATGTGAGTATTGAAAGTGCCAAAGTACTGGTATATTGACCTTAAACTTGCTTCATAGACACAGAAGTTTAAGCCAATGACGATACCACGATACTTACGCCTACAAAACATTTCTAAAAATACGCAGGTGTTTTGGCCAGCAGCCACGAGATGTAAACAAACAAAGTCGCCTAATATTTGCAAATTGTATCTCAAGGCATCGCAACGTGGGCATTCCGTCTGTTCTCTCAATCTGAGAGATAAAATGATATGGACGAAACGAATTATCTAACATATCTGGTAATAAATCAAGCCTCAGAGCAGTCAGATCAGAGCTAAGTAAACAATGCATTCGTCTCGGATGCACTTACCGAAAAGCATAAATCGTCCGGATGATCAGTGAAGTAGTCGAAAAGAGCAATCGCGTATGGCTCTTCATCTTCATCATAGCTGGCAAGTTGATCGGGCGCGAAGTCGGGCATGTCAGTGATCCAAGAGCTCGTCACATCGTCATCAGCAACGACTGGGGGTGGCGGGGGCGGGATCGTCGGCATGGGCGGTGACAGTTCTCTCTCCGGAGAACTTTCATCATCGACATCATCCCAGCCGAACGGCTTCGATTCCTGTAGCAAATCGCAAACATAAGTCCATAATCTATGGCTACATTTATTTTAAAGCACGTGTGAAGCGATTCTCAACACTAATTTTAACGCTTCTTGGTATGGAGCGCTAAATAAAAAGGCTGAAGGTTATTGCTATTATAAATCTGCAAATACTAACGCTGAGCTATTTTAATTCTAAAGTATTGTATACTTTTTGGTATACACGGCTACACATCAAGCTATACATTTCCAGTTTGTGTTGATCTCGCATTGTATAGGATTTCCGTACAATGCGAGGTCAGCTTATACTGGAAATGTATAGCTTGATGTGTAGCCGTATGAACCACATGTAGATACCTAGTTAACTAGCGAAATAGTCTATTTTCCGTATTATCTCCGCAAAAACATCTGGGGTATGCTATGTGCATCGAATACCGTGTGAATCCAAATTATTTCTTCTTAGTTCAAATTCCGGGCGAGTCATGGTCATGGCATGAGCATCTTTATGTATTCATGTTGGTTCTTAATAAAGTCGCTAACAGGCGATTTATGAGCTGTTTTTGCTGATCTCCGACGTTAAATATTCTGTTTTGTAACCATAATAACAACGTCTAATAACACGTTCTATTTAATCATTGCGAAATGTTTAAACAGCGTTAGAATGTATATCTGGCACAGTACGATGGTATAACCAGCCGTGATATAGTTATATCCCTAGGGATATAGCTATATGCGTGCTATAGTTATATGAAATGAAATTGTTTATTCAGTAAATAGGATATCGGAATCACTTTTACACGTCATATTAAAAAAAACATTAAAAATAAGCTAGATGAGTTCGGCGTTTCCTATCTGACTACTCTGAGAAGAAAGGCCGAAACAAAGAAGTCAGAAGTCGCAGTCTCTTTTAAAGTCCAGACATAATCTTGGTCAGGCCATATGAGAACCATATAGATTAGTGTCTGAAATGGTCTTTTGACGAAAGAATCACACAGATTTGAGTGGACCTGTCCAGTCAGTGCAAGCATTTGTCAGTAATCGTGGAGCTCAACTCAGAACTTAAGGATCTCAACTCGTCGAGCAATACCAAAGTAAAGACATTTGGGTAGGCCGCATAAACTATTCAAACAGCCAGACCATCATTAAAACTAGCTTTAAAATAATAATATCCACATAGTCCTCACAATAATTAAATTAAAATAATATTATACTTTACAAAGTAATCGTGTGATTTTGTATATAATTTTTAACCATGTCAATGTGTAAGTATATAAAACTGGTATATTTTGATGATTTTACATAATAATAAAAATTTCAAGTTTTATGGTTTTATCACAAGGCTTAGCAGAGCGAGCAGCTCAATCCCAACCTTTTTTATCTTCTAAATAATCTGAAATTTTATAGTACCCCTTTTTACAAAGATTGGTTTACATCGTTTTTACGATTCATCACGGCTATAACGCATCTTCATCATCATCCTATAAAAGTTCCCACTGCTGGGACACAGGCCTCCTCTCTGTGAGAGAGAGTGGGCCGTAATCCACCACGCGGACCCAGTGCGAGTTGGTAGATGTCACAGGTCTTCGAATTTTCGGTTCTAGGACATGCCGGTTTCCTCACGATGTTTTCCTTCACCGTTTTGAGAGCAGTGGTGATGAAATAATTTACACAAAGTAAAGCGCCTGTCTGGGTTCGAACCTACGACCTACAACTCGTAAGTCGCGGCCGTTACCACTGGGCCACCACTGCTCTGCATCAACGCATCTTACTGCGACATATCTACGTATGATATTATAGAGTTTAGACAGTCCTAAACACTAGAATCCTAGCACATTGGTAGTTGGTACATTTGTGTCTATAATTCTAATGTCGGTAAGTACATTAGAGCAGCAAATAATAATGTCTGGCACTTAAAACCGTTGCATGTGATGTATTCGAGATAAACAGGTTACTAGCTGTTCGTGATAATGAAATCTAACATAGCGCTGAATTTCGTGTTGATATAGTTATCGTGTAGGTATTGTACATAAACCTACGTCTTTTATCAATTCTTTAATCAATCATATCAGTTTGTAATTCACTGGTGAGGATAGGTCTTCTTACCTACTGCACATTGACTTTTTACCTAGACTGAATATTGCCCCGATCAAATCAAGAAAACGCATTCTGTTGTCATTGTCATTTTGAAAGTTCAACAACATTCATTGCATTATTTACGTCGTTGAGCAGACAAACTAATCAAACATATGAAGCAATGGATTAGCAATATCCTTCAAAATGATTCAGATTATGATTGATCATGTGTTACGCAATTAGGGTGCGGACTGGTTATATCACAAAAGAGGATGCTGATCCAATCCATAGAGTACCATAGATAAAAAATCCTCGACAGCGACGCTCACGGGAAACGTAAGTTAACTGTTTCGAAACTATCATTCATTCATGATTCCTAAAATGGAAAGGACCTACGCTGAGACATGCTTTTTATGGCTTACCAAGCATTAAGTTCTAGCTAGCCGTGATCTTTGCGAATAGGAAAAACCCAATAAGAAAAACCAAAGTTAGTCGGTCCTGGGTTACTAACTAAAAATAAATGACCTGGGTTCGATTCTCAGGTCACTTAAATGACGCGCCGAATTGTGTACGGTCAGCAGCCTCAGTTGCGTCAGCTAGATGTACACAGTCATGAGCCATATTATTTGCTGACACAAAATACCGATTGTTCGCATTCTTGTTGCTCTCTACAAATAATAACATAACATCAAGCCTTTAATACCCGAAGGGTTAGGCAGAGTTGTCATTGTTTTGTCACCTAGTTGCGACAGCCTGATCGAAATCTAAGTTAATGACTTTATAAATATCATGTGCGCAACCACGATAGCCAAAGATATCACTTGATATCTACATATCTGCTGCGGAGCTTATTTTTATACCGTTTTAATGAAAACCCACAATTTAAACAAAGAGCTCACTCACGGACATAGTGATAATTATCGTGCAAAATTTAAAGCACCTTAATTAATGGTACGGTCATGAACACAAATAGCATGCATGCCTAGCACGCATTGTGGTCTGTAGTGCCGCGACACGACCTGTTATCATGCCTCCGCTTTTTATACAGGGTAAGTTTTTAACCAGTGCGCAAACTTAAACACGTGACTACTCATAATTATGAACAACATTTACTATGGGACCAAAACTGAAATCACGAAAAACAAATCAGCTGTTCCCTACATTTTGACGAGTTATGCTAACATAAATGTAGAGAGCAGCTGATTTTGAGTGAGTTATCGAGTTCAGACAGACAGACGCGGCGGGGGGACTTTGTTTTATAATACCGAGAGATACCTATTTTTGCACATATATAAGGATGTAAATACCTAGTCGCACGTGAATTTCATTAATTTTTAAAAGCTTCCGTGACACATTGTTGCTGACTAATAAGAAATATTCAGCATCTTATCATACGGAAATTATTTGTGATCTTTCATAAAGTAGGTATCTGTACCTACTTTATGAAAGAAATTGCTTATTCATAACATATCATCACGACTGCATTCAACCGAAGGGTTAAGCAGAGGTGTACCTATAGTACACCCACATTTCGCCAGTTATGTTAAGTCCCATGAAATAGGGGGCGAGCCTATTACCATCAACTGGTCACAAATCCAGACTCTGGGCTGTCACTGACAAATTCCAGATGGAAAAAACCAATAACATCATAAAATATCATGCTCAGCAGTAGCGCTTGGGCGACTAGACCAACGAGGCAGTGCTTATTCATGTGCATACCTATTCTGAAGAAATAATCTGTCAGGAAAACTAGATTAAAGTTAGGAAGAGGTAGGATTACTATGGAATCTCTCAGTTTAAATCAAGATTAGAAACAGCATCTTTCTAGATTACAGGCCTAAACATCAAAAGACTTCTCTATGAAAATAAAGAAATCGTTAGTAGGTACATAGGTAACTAGTGTTTATGAAACAAAAGAGAAATCAATAGTATGTAAATGTACTTACGAAACTATCGCCAAATCCATTGGATACTTTTTGTATAGGTGTGGTGGTGTTCACAGTCATGGTGGTCACAGGGAAACTACTTCCAAATGTAGTCTTCAATAAAGCCGAGTTGTCTGGAGGCCTAGGCCTGGCTGGCTTCGCTCGGATTATCGTCGGCCCCTTCAGCATCGGAGCCGGAGCCGATATGTGGCTCGTAAAATTATTTGACACTTCGTATACATTTTCCTTACTTAAAATAGGTTTCTTCTTCAAGGGAGGTTTTCTTTTCAGGTTCGTGATTGGCTGAGGCGAAAATGGATCAACAGCAGTGAAATCCTCCATTGTGTCCTCCTTCACAGGTTTCCTTGAGTGAAGAAATAGATCAAAATCATCTTCAAAGCCACTCTCAGCTTGTGAGGCATTGCCACCATTGTGTGCATTGTGATGGTTGGTAGATGTAGTGGCATCTGAACCAAAGCTGTCTACACTGAGACCATCACTGCTCGACCTGGTGGTGAATGTGGGCGAACTGGGAGGCGACGAGAAATCAATCAAAGCACCTGTCTGCACATTCTTTGGTTCACATTTAGGAAACATTTTATGAGTGTCCACATCACTGTTTGCTTCTTTTATCGTAATTTGTTGGACAACATTCACATTTTGATTATTCACTACTGTTTTAGATTTACGAGATAATAGGGAAGTGAGTACTGTTGGCTTTCTTATAAAATGTGAAGGTTTGGCAGGAATATCAGGTTGTTTATTGACCTTTGGCGGTGGTGGACGAGGTGGTGGTTTCTTTTTCTGTGTGAAATTCGGTGATGGCTCAAAAACATCTGCACCAAAGGGATCATCATCCCAATTTGTAACAGGAGAGTATCTGTTCACCATGCCAGGAACACTTGGTGCTGGCCGAGTCGGACCCTTCATGTCTGTGGGCAAATTATAATTATTCAGCATGCTATATAACAATATATTCTTTTTTATTATAGGCAATAATTTTGCTGGATAGAATTTATCATTACTTGTTTCTAACCACAAAAACACAAAATAATAGGTTCTGTCTTGCTATGAGCAGGTATAGTATAATGAATCATTTTCATAAATTTAGTCTCTCTAGTGGGACCTGGAACCTTTGGCAAAGTAAATAAAAATAAGCTAGTGTCTCTATAATAATTTGATAAATCATTCATAATACATTAGCCTTGAATAAAAACTTACTGTTTAGCTATGTTATTTCATAAATAGAATTTTAATTTATTAAAAATACTCAGACCTGATTGTAACTAATTCCTCCACTGAATAAATTAAAGTGGAATGTAACAAGTTTTAAGTGTAAATTAGGATTAAGGAAATGTAAGCTATAGAACAACTGAGAAGAAATATGAGAATGTTGATGTTTTCAGAAGATTGTTACTACCTACTTCAGTCCTACAGTTGAATGAATGATTTTGATGACTATACTAAAAATACTTAGAAATTGTGGTATTTCCAGTTTAAAAAAACACAATATGGCAAAAAATGATTTCTCACAAAACTTGTTTGAAGATTCTAGTAACAAATGAGTCATACAACTTAACAATTCACTAACACACTTAATAAAATGGTAAACAAATGTTATAAAAAGTTGCACAAAACTCACTTGTTTCAGTTATATCTTATTGGAAATACTTAAAACAGTATCAAAAACATCACTATATCCACTGTTGAGTCTATGACTATGATACTGTGATCGTAAATCGTAGTTTAGAACACGAATGCGGCAAGGCGAGGACAAAGATCGCAATACACTGCGCACAGCTCGGGCTGTAAGCAATTGTTTGACACAAGTACCGCGCGACCAGCCGCTACTCAACCCGCGATAAAAATATTATGATATCGAGATCCACCCACTGAACACTAATGCACACCACTCCGCAGTGGTTCCAACTCTGAACTCAGTATCGCGTGCCAGGTACGGGACAGCACGGTACGCGGCCTTGATAGAGTTCGACGTAATCGCGTGGAAGGATTAATTACTGACGTTTACTCCTGTGTTACGGCAGCGACTTTGTTAAAAATTAATAATAAAATTACGGCTATACGTACCCTTAAATAAATCCATAGGGCCCACGGCCACCGCTGCAGTGCAGCAGGCATAAAACAACCAAGAACAACAATGGTATATTTTGATGTCGTTTATTTTGAGACAATAACAAATCAATTACTGCTCCCTATTACCATCGAAAGGCTCGTTTACGTAAATTTTCCTTGAACAACTAAATAAACATAAACACAAACGCTACACAAATTCATCTAATATCACATTTAATTTTGTAATCGTTTCCGTTAAGTTTTTAGTATTTTCTTGACCCTATGGAAGCCTATGAACGAAAGAGATTGAGATCATTGAGAAAACGTTACGCTTTTACATTCTGCATCCCTTTCACACTTATTAATATTATGTAGTTCTATCCTGCTGTCATCGATGATGTGATGTTGTACAAATACAGATTGCCAAAGATTTACACTTTGACATTGTGAAATAGGAATAAGAAAAAACGGCCACAATAGGTGGAGACGCCACGATCGCCATCGCTTAGACTAATAATGCTGGATACAGACGCGGTGAATTTAGTCACCGACGCATAACAATAAATAGTATCGAAAAATCGTTTTCATTTATTTAAACTTGGTAATTACATCACTCCTCATCTAAAAGAGCAGTAGAAGAAAGATATTGGTGACAGAATATTTAAAACTTAGGGAAAATCACTCAATGGGGATAAAAACTGCCACTTGCTCACTTCAAATGGCGCTGATATCCAGCGTCTAATGATTTGACAACTTGCCATTATAGCGTGCAGCAGTATGTAAATGCTACGATGGCAGCCCAGAGTGGTTACCCGGCCGCCCGTCTGAGAGCACCCGCGCAAGCACCAGTAAGTTTGAAATTTGAATTGTAATCGTCAGTTAATCAAGTAAGCAACCCATCAGCGAACGAATGTGTGCGCGCTTTAACTCAAAAGTTCTGTTAGATTTAAATTTATGTGATTCGTGTAATTATAGTGTCATTCTTAAGCACCTGCGTTTCTCTTACACCCGTTCCCCGACTATAAGTGGCTATACCATATTTTTTTTGTAAACAAGCGACTTGTTTTACGCATAATTAATTATTGAGCTCAGTTGCGCAGCTGTTTACTGCAAAAATACGGGGGACCCATGTATTTGCCAAACATGTTAAAAGAAGAAAACTGTAGAAGAAAGCTCTTCGAAAAAAAATTGGACCCGATATTTTGTTGAGACTATGTGCAATCATTTTTAAAACCTGAAGACTTTTATAAAAGAAAGTCGTATACAGGTGGTGCTCCTAAGATAGCTTAGTCTGTTTTCATTACCTACAGGCTGTGTCATATTATGTAAATTATAGTAAAGTATGTGTATGTTTAAATTATTATATTGTACTAGTACCAGAAGTGCTATCTTTGAAGTTTTTCAGTCAGGCGTCATATCATCGTATTTCTGTCATGTCTCTGAGACACTTATAAATAAGCCTCTCATAGATTTTGCCGAGGACTTTGAGCAGATAGGGCGGTAGCTAGAGGGCTCGTTTTTAGGCTTGCCGGGCTTTGGGATACCTATGACTGTGGCCTCCTTCCACGTCTGGGGAAAGATATTATTACTTAGAGCACCATTGAAGATGGTGGTCAATAGCATGATCAAGTGAGCTGGGAAGAGCTGGACCACCCTGTTGGTGAGTCCGTCTGAGCCGGGGGCTTTACGAGTTTTAAGACCTTTGATTATCTCGTGTACCTCACCTGGTTCGATGGGGGGCAAGGGAAAGTCAGGGTCATCAACGGGAGGAAGGGAGGCTCTACGTTCAACTTCAGCATCGACCTTATCGAGGTGAGTTTTGTCTACTGGTAGGGAACTGGGAGAGCATTGGGCTTCTAGTCTATCGGCTAGGCACTCTGCTTTGTCAATGTCGTCGAAGGCAATCGTTTTATCGGGGCGGACTAATGGGGGCAGTGGAGCTGACTGAGGGGACCTAAGTTTCCTCTGGAGTTCCCAGAAGGCTAGATGAGACGGCTTGGGATCGCCCAGCATCTTGTCCCAACCCGCGTCACGCAGCTCCACAATGCGTGTCCTTACAGTTCTCTGAAAGTAGCGCATGTGGGCTTTGTTGGCGGCACAGGGAAAGACGCTATAGGCACGAGTAGCCGCGTTCTTCTCAGTCATCAGGGCACGCACATCGTCAGGGAGTTTCAAGTAACAGGGATCTGTTGTTGGAACCTCCCTTGAGCAGTCGCTCAGGACGGTTTGTACGTGCTCCGTGAGTGAGTCGATCGCGGCTGTCGTGTCAGCGATTGAGTCAAATTGGTCGGGGATAGCGTCTATTAAGGAGGACGTGTTGGATTTCAGCTGAACGCTTACTTTCTTCCAGTCCGTCACCTTTTTAGTGGTGAGGGGGTGGTTGGGGTCAGAGGGACCTTTGCGGGAGCTGAGTTTAAAGATAACCGGACGGTGGTCAGAGGTAAGCTCGTGCACCGTTTCTATGGAGTCTAAGCGTAAATTAACGTTCTTAAGAGCGTTAAGTCAAGGACGTCAGGGGTGTGACTGATGATATGAGGATAGTGTGTGGGACTCATCGGAGCTATGATGTCTAAGTTTAGGGAGGAGGAGAGGTTGAACAAGTGCTGACCTCTGGTATTGGTGGTGGAGCTATTCCAAGAGGGATGTTTGGCATTGAGATCGCCCGCAATAATAACGGAGTTACTATTGCGTTGTTAATGCATTGTTAACGGGGTCTAAATTAGCCACGGGAGTGGGAGCGGGGCGCGGACCTTTAGGAGCGGTGGAGGGATTCACGGTGGGCGCAGACGGCGCGGGGAGCGCCGAAGGCGTGGATCGCGAGGGAGCGGGGAGGCTGGAGGGAGGGAGGAGTCGATGGACACGCGGGTCCATGAGAGTGTAATGAGGGGTATGAGGGGGAGGGGGGCGCGGGATACCCAGGGCTGGGAAAACCTGCTGGTGGTTTAACATAGTCCAAGGGCTAGGTCTCTGAGGGCTTAGCCGCTCGGGAATTTGAGAGGAGGGAAAGGGATGGAAATCCCTTTGCTTTTGCTGTCTTACGTCTAAACGTTTGGTCAGCTTAGCTAAAGTAGCCTTAGGGGCTTTTGAACAGCCGCGGTAGTTGGCTGTGTGACCCTCGAGGCCACACAGCACGCAACTAGGCGGACTGAGGCATAGATTACGATCCTTAGGACGCGGGCAGCCAGTGGTACCGTGGTCACCCAAGCACTTTACGCACCTGGGTTTTGCGTGGCAATTCTTTTGAGAATGGCCATATAATTGACATCGGTGACACTGACCGATCGCGCTATTTTCCCAGGGCTTCTCGATAGTGAAGCCCATGAGGTTACATAGTCTTTATGTTAAAGATGGGGTGATGCCCCTCGGTTGGGGAGCACACGACTAGAACCATGTCGTATGCTTCCATGCCGCGCGAGCGGTGCATGCGATGCACCTCGTCTACGGGGATATTCTGCGACTGAAAGTCGGCTAAGATTTCGGAGGGGTGATAAGGGTGGTCCACCCCAAACATTTATATGGCAAAACAACGTTTGCCAGCATTGAGGTTATGGCAGCACAGTTGTACGTCTTTATAAACCACCATTGTTGTGTTTGTTTACTTTTGTTTCGATCACAAATTATACGAAAACTAGATAAATATGTATGAGACTTTGAGAGTAGCACTATTCATGGACGAGGTAAGGACAGGGGAAGCGTCTACCACTGGTAAAAAGCAACTTTAGTGGAAAAGTCAATAAATTATGAACGTTTTATAATTAGTATTAGTAAGCACAACAATAGCGGTTTGAAGACGGACTACTGTGCTGCCATCTATGATGAGCTTTCATTTTATAACCTCATTATGCGGCTTTTCGGAGTTCTGGAACCAAATTAATTCCAAAATTACCTGAGAGTGGGTGAATGGCAAAAGGACATGTAACCACGCACCACGTGTAAACACGAAAACAAAACACACGACGGCTCTCCGCGCTCGTCGTGCATCGAATTAGTGCCCTAACCGCCCTAAGTATTATTACACTCCACGGTGGTAAGCACACTAAAGTGTAATATCCACAAAAGTGCTAAGTCTTGTGATTTTCTGAGGAATGCTGAAAATAACATCGCTTCCATGCATCAGTTGGTAGTGTCACGTTAATTTGTATAGTCTGTTTTGTTTATGTCATGTTTGTGTCATTGTCATAATTGTCAGTCAACATCATTTTCATGGGTCTCAATCGAAGTTATTGCTAAAAAAATATTATTTATTCATTAGTATTCAATAATGATCAAATCTGAAGCATTATGACATAGAAAAAAGTACAATGACGACTGATAATATACTATTATTACCCGTTGATATATTAGTAAATATTTTTAAGAGGTTAAACTTATCAGATCTTCATAATGTAATGCTATCTTGTAAGATTTTCAATGATCTAATTAAAAATGATAATACAATTTGGAGGCCCCTAACCCGAAATAAACTGATGATTGATTTGTCAGACAGCAGGTACTCTGATTTCTAATTTCTGCGGTGTTTATCGCTCCTTCGTATAACTACAGTTCTTCCCCTTTGTCCTAGTGCTACTTATAATAATTACCTATGTTTCAGTAAATCGAACGAATTATGGTATCATCGATGCAGAACTTCACATAACTGGTGCAATGGTTATTATAAAAGTAAGGTAAAGACACATACTAGCTGTTAGGTGACACTTATTGTGCAATACTTAATATCAACTCTTAAATGTTATTCATCACCAATAAGCCATGATTATGATAAAATGTTGTACTCCTCAGGTGGTCATCAATCACTACACCAACTACATGCCATGGTTAACATTCCACAACTCCGAAATCTTACTTGTGTCAGTAGGCTCTGAACTGCACTGTTACCCAACAAATAGGAAAGGATTTCCAAACTGCAGAGAAACTCTATGGAAAGTAGATGTACCGAAAATACAAAGACATGATGTGAGGACCAATGATATCTCCCGATTTGTGATAAAAAACAATTATTTAGCTTGTGGAAACAGGTCTGTATAACCTTACTAATATAGTAAAGCTGAAGAGTTTGTTTGTTTGTTTGAATGCCGTAATCCCTGGAAGTACCAGTCAGATTTGATTTTTTTTTTCCATTTGATGGCAAATTTTTGCTATTAATTAACATCACCCTACAACCCTTAGGAGCTGAGCGAAAAGGAAAAAAGCCCGAAAGAATGCTAATCGAAAACGAAGTAATAGCGCAGGTGGGCGATGCGATGCGGTGGGTCAGAGGAACAAGAAAATTTTCATGGGGGCAGAAGATAGTTATTAAATAGAATAAAACATTGTTTTCTATAAACAGAATGAACAGAATTTTAGGATGGGAGAGGCAGGCAGGCCGTCTTGTGCACTGAATTTGTAGTAAAACGTCTATTCTGAAAACTAATGAATAATTATGCAATTTTTATTCATAAAATAATCAATTATTTTACAGAGATGGTTGTATAGCACTATATCAAGTCAACAATACAAAAAAGAGGCCATGGTTACAGTATCATATACAAGATTGTCATGGGAATGGTCAAAAGGAAGTCACTGCAGTTGAGGTGATAGATGGTAGAAGTCAAGTCATGGTTGTTACAGGGTCTAATAACAGCTCTGAATTAAGGTTCTGCGGCTTAAGGAAAGAAGACAATGGAAATACAACGTACATCTTAAGAGGCAATGAAACAAGTAAGTTTATTATTATAATGAACTTAGAGTTGCCAGTGACTTAGTTGGCATGTTTTTTTATATTTCATCATTTATTATCACAGATATACAAGATGAAAAGTAGCCTACATCTTTCTACAAATCCCAGGCTACCTATCTGTGTGATAAACCACTTAAAACCATAAACCTAAAGACATGATAAAAACTTTTTACAAAAAAAAAAAAACAACCATCTTCCAAAAAACACTACAAAGTGAAAAATAACTTTAATTTCGGAAGGTTTAGAATTTTCGTTTTTTATTGTAAAAAGTTTTTATTTTTTCACTTTTTAGTTGTGGTACCTACCCCACAAAAATTCGAAAATCACTACCTGCTATGTAAATAACAGTGACAGGAACTTATCATATCATCCACATACTAAGTGGGAAAAAGTACGTATTATTGAAGCTAACTCAAAAACTATCGAAGCAAAGTTAATAAAATTTATATAGGACCACCTCGAGAGCATACCCTTTCAAATAAAACAAGAATTTTCAAAATCGGTCCAGAATTGAAAAAAAAAAAACGCGACAAACGAAAAAAAATATAGCAGACACACAGAGTTACATTTAATTATAATATTAAATATTACTAGATGTTGCCCGTGGCATCGCTCACGTGGTTGTCAGTCCTATATGAAATATCCTACGGGAATGTACCACTAGGATTAAAATAATATTATTATAGTATGGATATGAATTACAAAGTGTGATTGGTTCAAAAAGGAATGTTGTTCATACAAAATTATGCTAGTGTTAATCCTTGTATTTCTTTATTTCAGATATATATAATGTCTCTATGTATGAAAGTGCTGGTACAAAATGTTTGGCTCTTACTATAACGGCAGACAAATTAGCAATAGGTCTCAATGGAAACAGTAAGCCTCTTTTGCTTGATGTGAATACGTAGGTATTTTTATGTTTATTTCATTTTTATACATAGTCAAAATAATTTTATTTAAAAAATTCCACCGTGTATGCTTTATAAAATTTCTGTACAATTAAAGTGGCAATTTAATATTTTTATATCAATAACAAATTATACATAGATATACAGTATTTAAAATTAACCATAATAAAATCAACAATAGTGTTATTCCAGCCCCAGATTCCTGATGACTGCTGATGCGACCAAGAATCCTAAACAAGCTGTCCGTGACATACGATGGCATGATGAGAACACTATATTATATGTCACACACTCAGGAGTCCTGCAAATGATAGACATAAGATCACATGAAGTGGTAAAGTATTTTTCACAGCCTTGTAACATACCCCATAGGCACTATCAAAAATCCTGATAATAGGGTCGAACTAAAATCCATCTTTTGAATATTCAGTCTAATACTCCAGAAAGGCTTGTTATCATACACATCATAAAGTAAACAGTCAACTTAGAGTATATATCACTGGAGAAGCCTTAGGCGCAATATTCCGAACAAAAAATTCTGTCACTTTTGGCGGGGGACGCGCGGTTGCTTCTACGAAAAAGAACAATAGCTATTGTTGTTTTCGAGCCCGGAAAGAGAAGTCCGTATCATCGTTTTTTTTTTATCGATATCGATAATCATTCGGAATTTTGCTTGAACGCAGTTATAAAACAGCTGATGCATAGAAAAGTTAAATTTTAATATTAACAACTATTAAATAAAAGTAAAAATAATGTTATAATAGTACAGACGCCAGCAAATCAAGTTACCCGAAACTGTCAAATTTTCCCAATCAACTTTGAACCTTAAAGTTCAGAGATAAAGTTGAAAATCTGTTAAATAAATTTGACAGATTGTAATAGCTTGATGTGCTGGCGTCTGTACATTTCGCGAGGCTCTCTAAGCGCGCAAGAAGATGAAAAAGAAAAAAAAAACAGTTGAACAGTTGTAAGTGCTGGCGTCTGTACCAACAAATAATACATACTTAAAAAATCAGTAGGTTCATAACAACTACTGATTTTTAAAATGAATCAATTTGGAGTATATATGGCGAATAAATTTCTGAGGGTCCCTTTTTTTTATAATGTACGCAATTCTTGTATCTGTATATATTTGGTCATTACGGCTTTAGCTAGTTCTACCTCATGACTATTTAAGACCGGTATCATGATCTTGTGAGAACAATGTTTTCTCAACAAGATTCCGCAGAGCCCGTGTTAAAAACTTACGACATATGTGGTGGTATATTTAACACTTAATTTTTTACGGTCATCCAATCCAAGCCTTATTAACTTCTTACATTTCTGACATAAAGAAATGGATTTTGATTTTTTCTTTCTCTCTCTCTCTCTCTCGATCGAATTAGAAGAAGATTGGAAGCAACCCCGGATCTAGAATTCTTTTGAGGCGGGGTAAAAACTGCCGTCTGCCGCCCCACCCCCCACCAATCTTTTATAGGGATGCGCTAAGTTAGCCCCCGCGATATTTAATTTTCTCAAAATGAAAATGTTGGCAGCATCATATTCAAATTGTATCGATCGATAATGCGCCAATTCAACAGGGGCGCCAAAACTGTTGTAAAAAAGAAAAAAAATAGAAAGATTATAAATGTGCTGCGCGTCTCATTTATTGCAAAGTTGTGGTGTGCTGGGTGGTGCACTTGTCTTATACGCTTGAATTTGTCGCCCCCTGAAGTTGGCGCCTGGGGCACGAGCCCCGGATTGCCCCCCTTAAATCCGGGGCTGGTTAGAAGTATAAACGCTTTTTCACGTGACTTTTCTGCCAACTTACTCCTACCGCAAGCCGCGTTAGTAAACTTCGTTCAAAAACAATTTTCTTAAACAACAAAAAATACTAATTCGCCCTAAGAAATTATCGACATGTCAATTTTGGTTTCATACATGACCCCAACCCTACGGTAGTCTCGTTATCATTTTTGCTAGAAGACATAATCGCATGGCAAGTGCATGTCAATTTAGCTGATTTGACGTACATTTTCGTAATGCAAAAAAATATATTTTGAACCTTATGAACATAAAAACGAAATGTAGCGAGACATGGTGACGTCACGAAAGCAATGCGAGAAAAATACTCGATCATGCCTTGTTTTATGTTGAATCATGGTTGAATCGAATGAAAAGTCAAAATGTATTATGAGGTTAGGATTTTGAATTTCACTAAAAATATGACTAGATATTTAAAAAAAAACTTAAATATGGAAGGTTATTCCGTCTTTATTTAAGTTTGACGTATTTGAACGCTTTTTACATGTTTTAACAGCACAACTAGGCATTTTCACGGAGCACTGATGAGAACCCCGCGACTCGAAAACGATTATAGTTGTGCGATCGATTTGAAAGTAGTTTTTATGACCGTGTTAGAGCATTTGCTCTTGTACAGACGCCAGCACATCAAGCTACTACAATCTGTCAAATTTATTTAATAGATTTTCAACTTTATTGCTGAAAAATAAGGTTCAAAGTTGATTGGGAAATTTTGACAGTTTCGGGTAGCTTGATGTGCTGTCGTCTGTACTTTTACAGAGGGGGAAGTGTTCGTGAGGCTTCTCCAGTGATATATATACTCTTAAGACAGTCAAGAATTTAAAGAAAACATTGTCATTAAAAATAGAGTAGGTAAAATGAAATTCCATTGAATATCAATAGATAGAATCCACCGGCGTCTTTCGGCTGAAATGGTGATGTATATTTTTTTTTTCAGGTGTACAATACAAAGGATCCTTTTCAATGCACATTTTACTGTGTGAAATCTGATGGTCAATGGGGCATTGTAGCGGGATCGGCTGAATATTCACGTTGCGTGTTATTTGATACACGCAATCAAATTAATCATGTTCAGGTCATTAAACTCTATATTGCTTGCATTATTATTGTACATTATGATGATAGCTACTCATTAGTAACAGCTGTTATGTAAATTTTTCAGATGTACTTCACGCAACGGAAAGCTTCGCCTGTGTACAGTTTAGATTTCGACCCATACCGCCTTATAACTGCTGTGGACCGTGGAGTCGCCGTATTGAACTTCAATGTAGTTGGTGCTTCAGAACAACAGAAAGATTATTCCCATATTTTTTATTGAAAAGAGATACCTATCGTGAAAGTAATATATTATTCAGCATGCTAAACGATATAGTGTTTAATTAAATATTCAAATTACATGACTCCGCGATGGATCATTACCCTATACAGGTTGGCAAGGACATCGACGCGAAAACTGTTACCATGGATTCAGTAAGTACATGATTCTGAAGCCCCCTCCCTGCGTTAAATTTTTTCGTCGGTTTAAAAAAAAAAGATGTTTCATAGAAAAGTGCAATACCTACGCCACAGTCTACACTGTGCCTACGCGGTCAAAATGTATGGAAGAGCAGATTTAAAAGAATTTAACCGACGAAACATTTCAACGCAAGGGGATTCAGAATAAAAAAACAAAATATTTTATTTCACTTAGGTAAAATGACACCATTTCGGTGTCATCGGGGCTTTAGCGGTGGTGACTGATGTCGCACGGCGTCGCAACGTACCGTATGGCACCGCCTGTTAAGGTACGGACAGACGTGCTCATTACTAGCACGAAAGCATGCTTTTATAGAGCAAGTGCTCATTAGTAGCACGTGTATCGCAACATTGCTAGTAATGAGTATGTTTATTTTGAGCGTGCTAAAAAATCAACCGACGTTTGATTTACGAGCATGCTACCTGAGTTGCGGGTAGAAGGGGGCGTTTTCCGAGCGCGACTGAACAGGTTTGCTTATGAGCATGCTATTATCGAATCGATCTCGATCCGCGACAGTTGCTGCATCAATTTAAAATGAAAACGAAATATGTCACATTGGGGAGAAGAAAAAACTTTGCTCTTTGTGTCATATTATCGAAGTTACGAATGTCTGTGGAACACACATTCTCCTTTATATAAAAATAATATTGCACGAAATAATGCATATGAGGCTTTATTAAAAGGACATGAATGATTCAAGTTCAACAATGAAAATTATTTAACCTAAAATTAAAAATCTAAGATCTGTGTATCATATTTGATTCTAAATATGAAAACGTGTTAAAAAAAATATTTTCTGACATTTTGAATATTCGAAACATGATTACATGATAAAACGAAATAAAAGCTTTTCAAATATTCATACAACATTGTTTTACTTACCCGAATGTAATCTTTTAAAGCCATGAATATTGCAGCACAAACTTCAGGTATAAATTCAGATATTGTAGATCTTCCAATCCTGTGAAGTGCTGATAATGTGTATAAAGAATCTCCGACAGCTAAATATCTCTAGGTAGGTATGTAATTTCCAGTTTTACTTTAGCTGGAATAGCATCTCGCATACAAGTGTTTCGTTTTTGTATGACGCTCTCAATTTTAGAAAGTAGCTCATCAAATTTGTGCGGGAGTATGCGCAAATTATTTTTATAACTGTCGAGATCTTCGCTTCGCATCTCTGCCAACAATCAATTACTTTCTCCCAGTGATTCTCTTCTGTTTATCCAATTACGAACCCAAATTCTCCTTTTTTTTTTGTTTTTCACCAAAATGTTCTTACATAATTCCGTTGCAAGCAATATGATTATTTTATTGAGTTCTGTACGGATAGCACTGTCACTTTATTTGTACATCCATTTTGGCCGAGATCCTGGTGCCAAATAGCACGTCTGTCCGTACGTTTGCTTTGAGCATGCTTATTTATGAGTATGCTTAAACAAGAATGCTTATTGCTGGCAAATGTGAACAGTTGCAAAGCATGCTAATTTTAAGCAAGCTTATGAGCATACTTTTTTTTGAGCACGTCTGTCAGTACCGTTACTGTGTAAAGGCTTGTGCTGACCAGCGCGACACGCGACGCGACATAAAGGCACCGCTCGTCGCGCGACGAGCGGTGCGGTGCCTTTGTGTCGCGCTGGTCTGCACAAGCCTTAACACAACTGTGTATAAAAAACTAAAAAAAATAAGGGTTTTTGCGGTTGTGAAACAATTTGAAACTCAATGCGCGCGCGTCCCGTCAAGAACCACCGTTCCCGAACGAAAAAGAAGTTGTCAAACAGCAGTGTTGGCAGATAGGCCAATTTTTAGCAATTTGGCCACATTCGCCTTAGTATTTGGCTATCTTTGAGTTTGTATTTGGGATTACTAAAAAAGAAGGCGGAGGCATGAACTTTCTCCAGTCGTGATATTGAAACAAAAAATTGCCATGAGCTATTTTAACTCTTTCTGTCTCTTTTTTTGTTCTCAGAAAACTCATAAAGTTCTTCGTAAAGTGAATTTGGTTTTTAAATTTCTTGGATCTGGCAACACTCCAACAAACGAAATGACACTGACAACGACCTGACTGACTGCTGACAGGTTTAAAAAAAATTGAATAGAAGAGTTTCCACTTTTAGGGATTTCTCCCTTTTTTAGGGAAAAATTACCAATATTATGCATGATTTAGGGATATTTTATTTTGATAGGGCTTTAGAGAATTCTGAGGAAACATTGAACTTGAGTTGGTAACCCTATTGTTGCCCATAGTAGGCAGCACCCAATGTATTATTTTTATAGTCACATCTGGCACGTTAGTGTAACATTTGGTACCTGCCTTGAATATCAATAATTCTCATTTTTTTACATTGTACCTGAGTCTCTGAGTGACCGCGTGACTACGCTACTATGTGTGAAGACTTCCACACATCCTCACAAGACGCCTGAGTGCGCTTATTGATGGACTCAGCAGCACCATGTCATCAGCGTAACTTATATTGTTATCGCAAACTCCATCAATGTGATACGGGTGCTGCTGAGTACAATAATCAGCTGATTAAGTAAATGTTAAAGAGACGTGGTGAAGTAATACCCCCCTGTCTCACCCCGCACTTCAATCCATACACATCAGACATAGTTCCACCCCACCTGACATAGTTCGTCTGATTCTCGTACCAAAACTTAAACAAAGAAATAACAGTATAGTCGACGCTGCTTTCCTAACGCAGCTTTTCCCACAAGATATCGTATGACACCTGGTCAAATGCCCTCGATAAGTCCATAAAACAAGCATTGACAGGTGTTTTTCTATCAGCATAATACTGAACACATGATGGCAGTCTCCGTCGATAGTCCGGGTCTGAAACCGAATTGGGCATCGTGAAGATTTATACGACTCGCTATATGTGTATCAAGCAAACAGTCTAGTACTTTAGCTGTGCTGTAACACTCGCCAAGGAAATAGGCCTATAGTTTGTGGGGTCTGTAACATCGTCCGTTCTGTTCTTCACTATTGGCACGACTACGGTCTTCATAAGCTGGCAAGTACAAGTGACTTATGCATAGTGAATACAATGTTGCCAACACTCTCGGTAAATGAACTCCCGCGCAACGCAAGTGCTCGACGCTGAGGTGGTCATGTCCCGGAGATTTGCCTCCGACCATTTTTGTCTAATGACATCAGCTATTTCTTTGGCCGGAAACCTTAAGCACGGAGAACTTACCTCAGCGCCAATCACCGACGAAGACACGGGCGTAGCTGGTCCCGACAAGGGCTCAACTTGGAACTGATTCACGAAAAAATTTGAAATGGCTTGAGGGTCACAAATTCCTGCTACGCTCACTGGAAGACTCGGCTTGGGGTTCAGTTTACAAGTATTCTTCCAAAACTTCCCAAACTCTGGATTTACGCTGCTCTGTTATTCGGATCTGCTGCTTCGGCTTATCGGATCTTGTAAATTTATGAATGTTTTGTAGGTATTTTATGTTAAATATGTGGAATGATGTGTTTGAATGGTGTGTGTACTTATTATTTATACATTGTCCCTAAACCAAGGAATTTTGAAGATTTTTAGGGAAATTTAAAAAAACTGGGGAAAAACCATAAACGTAAGTGGAAACACTGATAGAAGAACCAAAACAGAAAACGTAACCTAAAATAATTTTATAAATCAGGTGTGAAGGTGTCATTTTTTCGTTTCAACTAAAACGAAAAATGATGTAAAATAATTCGTAAAATTTTCACCAGCCTATCCTTGTTCATCCCATTTACAGTATGTTTAGAAACGGGCTATTTTCTTTTATCAAAACTGCCAAAGCTGCTTACCGAACTCATCATAAGATGATTGGCACAAAGATTCGTATTTATGCTCCAGCAACCATGGGACTGATAACCACGGCATATTGTGACGACAAACAAAAAGAGCTAGATGTAACTTTGGATGTAGATAGTCTAGAACACGAATTTTTGATCCGTCAAGCTACGACCATCAATGTAAATGCAGCTTCGCAGCTTCTGACGGTTACGTTAGTCGCTATCCAAGATACTAGTGAAAGGTAATCGTCATGGGTAGTTATTTCTCTGCACACATTTTGATAACCTTAAATTGAGGCTTCATTTTCATCAGCCTGCCACATTCCCAACTTCATTGAATCAGGAGCCAAATGAAATTGAATCCTATAGCCTCATTTGTAGATACTTACCCTAACTGTTTACTAGTATCATAATTATGTTGATTTCTAAAGGCTATAAAATTGTCACAGGTTGAAAATTATGATCACATTAGGATCTGTACATTTTTGTTGATCTAATTTCTTTATTTCTTGCTCTTGTTCTGCTTCGTAGACTACGAGAAGCTCTGTCGAGAGAGATCTGCCTGGTGAAACAAGCCCTGGAATGGGGTGAGGACAGCACTCCACCACACCATTGGGACCAACTGGTTGCCGTGAGAGGAACAATGTGCGATTTAAATCACAATCTTCACACTTTATTTAGTAAGTTAATACTCATGCATAACATAACATCACGCCTTGTTTTCCCGAAGGGATGGGCAGAGGTGTCCCTGTAGTAGGTACATCCACATTTCGTCAGTTATGTTTAAGTCCCATGTAAAAGGGGGGCGAGCCTATTGCCATCAACCTGGCTCAAATCCAGACTTCGAGCTGCTACTGAGAAATTCCAGATAGAAAAACCCAATAACACTTTGCCCGACCCAGAAATTAAACCCAGGACCTTGTGCTCAGCAGTAGTGCTTGTGGCCACTAGACCAATGAGGCACGAGGCACTTCTCATACATATCAATTTAATACCTTGCACAAGCATTTACAACCATGCATACATGTAATAACCACCTTATTTGACCACCCTGTCCTGTTACCAAGTATAATTAAAAATTATTGATCAATTTTTCAGGTTACATGGATTATGCAGAAAAAATTGCAACAGTTGCAGCAGAGATATCATATTTATCTGGGAACATTGCTGCATCAGATGCCATCTGTGAACGTATTGATCATGCATGCAGGTAAACAAACAAAAAGAATACAAAAAAAAAAATAGTTTATTAAAGCATGTTATGTTTTTAGACAAATATTTTACAGTTTTCATTTTTTTCCTCTTTTATATTTTATAGGAGAGTGCTCAAAATTAACAGATTGCTTTAAATTAAATTTAATACATATATTTAGATATTTCATATGCACATAATATGTAAAACAACAATAGTCACTTCTTTTGACTTCTAACATTGTAATAATGATAATGTAACAAAATTTTATAAACAAAATACTCTTATCCTTAATTGATATTCTGTGTATATACATATAGTGGCAGTAGTGCGTGTGTTGCAGGGCTTGCAACATGCAGAAACAGCTGACACACGATTTGCAGCAAGAGAGCTTGGAGCTGCAGCAGCAGGCCATCCTCAGCTCCCCACAGCTGCAGAATAAACTGAAACTAGATGCTAAGAATGAGAAGAAAAGCAAATTGAAGACTTAAGATGCGCGCCGACACGGGCAATAACATCACGAAATTCACGGCAAAGTTAAGATTGTATTGAAATTGCCAAGAATTGCGTAATTTTAGTTGCCCGTGTAACGTGCACCTTTATGGAAAAATACGCATAGAAAATTACGGCGTGTTTACGCCTGCAAAGCTCAATACCTAAAATATATCAATATAAAATTACGTCGTGTAATTTGCGCTGTGGCCATTAAGACGCCGAACTACTCAACTATCATAAATTCGCTAAACGAACATTCGTACGCTATCACAGCTATTAGGCTGCCTGTCCATTGCGCGGAGCGAGGCAGTGGAGCGGAGCGAGGCAGTGGAGCGGAGCGAGGCAGTGGTGCGGAGCGAGGGAGTAATACGGAGCGGAATTACGGACTGTGTCTGTCCATTGATGCGGTGCGAGGTAGTACGGAGCGGAGAGTGCTAGGCCGAGTTCACGCGACGAGTAAATTGAGCGGGTTGCAATAACCCGCGGCCTTTGTTTCCGTTTCCCCGCTCCACTGTCCCGCTCGGCTTTCTCGCTCCGCTTCCCGGTTTTGTATGAATTTTTAAACTAGCTCGTAAATCCCTGTCCACTGAAGCGGAGCGAAGATTTTATGCATTGCACAGCTCCGCTCCGCTCGTCTCCAGTGGACAGTCCTTTCACCTTTATTTTATCTCTGACAATAGCAACCCAATCGCAACCTTATTGTAGCGAGAAAATTAATTATCACTGTGATGTTGACAGAATTGTACACGGCAGTAACCCAACAGCAACCTTATTGCAACAACTATAAAAGATCACTGTGATTGACATTGAAGAGGTAAAATAACTGAAAGGACTGTACTCACTAAACTGTTCCTTTCAAGAATGTTCGTCGCGTAACAGCTCGCGCAACAAACGGTTGGAAAACAAATTCGTAAAGCGAATGCTCGCGGGTACCGTCTTTCACGTAACTTTCGGCAGTGTGATACTAAATTTATCTTTGTTTTACTACACTCGCAACATTTAATTTATTGCTTTAATTTTATGTGGTGGGTAGTCAAGATAAAAGGAAATAATTGCAGATGTGAGTGAACAAGACAGCTAGGGGCATAAGGCAGTAGCTTGTGTCCAAATATTGTATTGTAGTTCACATCTATTTTTATAAATACAAGTTATATAAAATGCCATTTGTATCAATTCTATACAGAATTTAAATTCAAGAAGAAATTATTTATTCAGGAGTAGTAGTAATATAATTTAAAAAAACTATAGCAAACCTGCCAGCTAAATTAACTGTATAAATATTCTCTTATAATTGTAATTAGTGTGATAGACAATAAGATACTTTTAAACTACATTTTTGTTGTTTTACTTTATAGTTTTGAAAAAACTAGACGGACTTCATCAGTACGATTATGCGTTTTGTCTAAGGGGGATTTTATTTATTTATACTTCAAGCACAGCAATGTACAGAGACGGACTTAATGCGCGGCGGCTTATGCTTCACACTATTCTAAATCTAGGATACAATTTTTTTTTTTCTTTTATGAAATTTAAGAAATATGTATGTAGCGACCGACCCCTGCATCGCATTTCGCACGACTTGACATAACATCGAAATTTCTTTATCATATGTTAGTTTAATGTTAAATGTATTGTATACGGAACCTTCTGGAATAAATTAATTGGTGGTAAAAACTTCATCAAAATTGTTTGCGTAGTTTAGAAGAACAACGCGGTTACACAGACACACGAAAAGAGACTTTAATCTGTATATAAATAAAAATGAGAACGGCTGGACCGATTTGACAATTTTTGTTGTAAAATGTTCGTAATGGCCCGAATTAGGTTTTTATGTAGAGAAAAATTTGAAAAGTTGCTGTGAAAATTGGATTTTTTTATGAATAATTGAAATTTGGACAGGATAACGTCTGTCAGGTCAGTTAGTTTATAATATGTACATGTTTGTAGTTTCGATTGTCATATTTCTGTCTCATAGATACATGATAATGTAATATCCCCTTACAAAAAAACCCGATCGACATACCTTGGTGTTTAAAACGTGGCATCTTTGTTGAGATGCGTCTCGATGTCCACGCGGCAGATCGGGCAGTGCTTGTTGGTGCTGAGCCACTGGTCCACACACTCCATATGAAACAGGTGCATGCATGGTAACCGCCTGAAAACACACGAGACATTTGACTAGGATGAGGTTTAGGCTCCCAACCAGTCTTACCAAGGGATATCGTGTTACCCAGTAATTGGGTTATGGAGGTCACAGAGGCAGTCGCTCCATATAAAATACTGGTATTCTACTGCACCCGGTTAGACTGGAAGCCGACCCCAACATACTTGGGAAAAGGTTAGGCTAGGATTGATTGAGTTTTGGGCTGTCAAATGCGCAATTTACTTGCCAAACATGTAAACAAACACGAGTTTTAGGAAAAACAACTGTAATGCCTACACATAAGGTTCAGTTTGCGCTACAACTTCATATTTTTTATGACTTTTTCAACAGTACTAGTCAGTCTAAAATCAACTTTATTTACACTACCATAAAGTTGATGTTTGTTAAAGTGAAAATAACATCAATTGTAAACAAGGTTGTAAATAGACTTTAGACACGAAACGCGACTCGATAAGTGGTGGTTCCTATATAAACGGCATATTTCAGGTACAAAAACTACCAACTCAAAATTAAGGCCCTCAAGCAAACATTTAAATTAAATGGACCAACATGGCCTGAAATCGCACAAAACAGAGAGATTTGGAAAGAAAAAGGGGTGGTCTTTGCCCAGCAGTGGGACATAATATGCATAGGCTAAAAAAAAAAACAGTTGAACAATTTTATTGTGCAGGATCGCCTTGGTGGAAGAAAAATAATTGCATAGAACATTGATCCGTAACGTAATATAAATAAAGAGCACAATCGCGTTTACAAAAATGAGGTGTCAGTTACGGTGTCGCGAGTTAAATTGTTTTTCCCATCTCAAAAATGCCCAACGCGTCTAAAGAAGTTTTCACTTCATAAAAAAAATAATTAAAAAAGAAGAAATAAACAATTTCAAAAATATGTTTAAAATAAAATCATAAAAAAATATAATAGAATCAGAATAAAGATCCATAGTTTTTTCCACAAACCTGCAATCAGAATCGACTTCGAACAGCGACAGACAGATGGTGCACTTCTCGTCCTGGTGGCTGGGCGCGGGGCGGTAGGCGTGGCGGTAGGTGTTGGACTCGATGACCGCGCTGGACGCGCCGCGCCCGCGCCACGCGCGCGACTCCGCCTCCTCGGCCGCCTCGGCCGCGTACACCATCGCCGCGGCCATGGCGCCGGTGCCCTGAAACGTAACACGTTATATTAAATACGTAAGCCTTTATTGCTGGTTCTACCAAGTTTTTTTTTTATACAGGGTCAAACTAAATTAGTTAGCGAAACTCAACAGACGTGATGGGATATCTTAACATGATAAAACTTAAAGAAAATGCATTTGATGATTATTTCTTTTTGGGGTCAATAATCGTATTTTGTTTAGTTAATTGAAATATCAGTTTAAAAAGTCTAGACGAGACTCGCATTCTCGCCTCTCGACAGACGAGAAACTATCCTCGTGTAGAAGAGCCTTAAAAAATAAGTCAATCAATTTGTGGTCAGTTGACTTACCATAAACGATGGCTGGATAGATATGTGGAGGTGCGGCGGCGAGGGGTGCATCTGCATGTAATGATGCATGTGGTGGTGGATATGTTGTCTGTCAC
Organism: Agrochola litura; assembly: GCA_949152395.1. Lineage (NCBI taxonomy): Eukaryota > Metazoa > Arthropoda > Insecta > Lepidoptera > Noctuidae > Agrochola > Agrochola litura. Next base: position 10,178,367 of record OX424512.1, read on the forward strand.
TGGAAAAAAAAAACTTCTTATAAGACACTTTCAAATTACAGCACAAAACGTAATTCATTTATGAATGAAAAATTGTAAATTCTGTAGGAATTGTAGTCTGAAGTGATAATTATTTAAAATGCAGATTGTAAAATCGTAGAGTAGATAGTTGAACAAAGTAGACGAAGCGACTGATTAGAGCTGAGTAAATTGGTAATATGTACACTTCGCCTATGGAGTTATAAAGGCTGACGATACCTCGTGGTGACGGGTCTTTGCCCTCGAATCGCTGCAATCACCCGGCTCGCCAGTCGACGCCGCCTAGAAGCGAATACATTTGTTCTCGCCGCGCGGATTTTGGTCAACAGTATGAGACAGTACGAGTCTATCGATATTTGGGCCCAACATCAGTATCAGTATGAGCTTTGTTAATTGTTGCGATCATGGATTGTCAAGTTCACCATGCTCGCCACCGAAATATCAATAAGGCAAGTAGCAGATTTAATAATTCAGTATTTGGCAGATATATTAGATCTTGAGTAATAAAATTGAATACTTTGAAACATAGAACTATGTACTTACAGCATCATGGGCGGTGGCGGGCCTCCTCCAATGTCACGTTGTTCCAACTCATCGGGGAACTGAAATAAGGGAAGTATTACCACTGTGTGTAACAAGAAGGACAGATGGCAGGGCAGACGATAATACCACCTCATCACCTTGTCTGTCCAAATATCGGGACTAATGAGTTCGGATAACGATTCTACACAAAAAAAAGAGAAAAAAATCCGCCTGTCGTGGGACCTTACAATGCGTATATAGGTTGAGGCAGGGGAGGGTTAGCTAATTCATAAAGTAATATCAACAAGGTAACCGATAATTAATGATGATGAAGTAAAATAAAGAAAATGAATATACAGCAAGCACTGTGGTAGGCGTGATCGGCACGGGCGGGAACTGCGCGAAGGTGGGCCCGAAGCCATCACCCATCATACTGCGACGTTGTAGCTCCTGAAATTATAACGAATAATAATCAAAGATGTTGCTAAAAAAAACTGCTCACAGATAAAAATGCTTTTCTTTCTTTCTTTCTAAATGTGTCGCATGCCGAACAAAATGTGAACACAAAACTAGTCAGGCCATACGCCAGAAAAATGGAGGAAGGTTTTTATTTATAGTGTAGTACAACTGTACAAGCTAACAAACATTCTAAATATAATGAATATTGTTTTCTACTCTAGTTTTGGGGTATATGAGAAATAGTCCTTTCAGTTATCATACCTCTGATTTTGCATCACTGTAAAAATCAAAGTGATCTTTATTTTTGGTAAAGTTAAAGCTTCTTTTGGGTTGCTATTGTCAGAGGTTAAATTACTGTGAAAGGAGTAGTGTGTACTGTTATGTTACGTCATTGGACTTTTGAAATTCGGTGACTATAGTGATAGCTATACCTAGTATATTATTATGCATGTCTGTTATTATTATTCCCCTTTTGGCATTATAAATCCCTGTTTTATAGTTTTAAGGTGTATTAAAATAAACGCATTTTTCTTTATCTAAGTTTGTGGAAGTGTACTTACCATCATGTGATGTTGTCGTTGCCAGAGCCGCTCGTGGACGAGGTACGGCGGAGCGACCGACATGCCGTCCCGACGACGTTCACCCACTGTTTTTGTGGAAAGAAAAGTTATCCATCACACACACGGAATTCCTCATTTCTCTTCCGCCGTAAGCCCGCAGTACAGGGTGTAAAAAGACGGTGTACATAGTCGTTATCTACGAATTCTGTTCACCATCTAAGTAAAATTGAGGAAAATTTTTTGGTGTGAAAAATCATTGCAATTTACGGCAACGCGCAATGCAACACACGCAAAACATTGTACTTTTGGGTGCATGCAGCAGTACCCGTATTGTAAGGGTATTTAAAGTTATTATAACGTTTTTAATATCTCCGTAACTGGCATGTTCCCAGGTATGGTTTAGTACAAAAAAAATATCACAATGATGGGGAGTACAAGTGACTCTTGGTTTCGTTAAGCGTCTTTTTACACCCGGTATAAATTGATTCTAAGTCTTCACCGTGAACATGAATTACATTTTAAGTCTTAGCTGTCTAGTAAAACTGTTTTAGTGTTAGGTTGGCCGTTCACATTTGGGTAGGCCGGGTGTACTCACTGTGTGCGGGCGGCGCGTGGTGGTGGTGGTGGGCGGTGGGACGCGCGTGCGGCGGCTGGTGCGCGTGGTGCGGCGCGTGCGGCCGTAGGGTGTACTCACTGTGTGCGGGCGGCGCGTGGTGGTGGTGGTGGGCGGTGGGACGCGCGTGCGGCGGCTGGTGCGCGTGGTGCGGCGCGTGCGGCCGTAGGGTGTACTCACTGTGTGCGGGCGGCGCGTGGTGGTGGTGGTGGGCGGTGGGATGCGCGTGCGGCGGCTGGTGCGCGTGGTGCGGCGCGTGCGGCCGTAGGGTGTACTCACTGTGTGCGGGCGGCGCGTGGTGGTGGTGGTGGGCGGTGGGACGCGCGTGCGGCGGCTGGTGCGCGTGGTGCGGCGCGTGCGGCCGTAGGGTGTACTCACTGTGTGCGGGCGGCGCGTGGTGGTGGTGGTGGGCGGTGGGACGCGCGTGCGGCGGCTGGTGCGCGTGGTGCGGCGCGTGCGGCCGTAGGGTGTACTCACTGTGTGCGGGCGGCGCGTGGTGGTGGTGGTGGGCGGTGGGATGCGCGTGCGGCGGCTGGTGCGCGTGGTGCGGCGCGTGCGGCCGTAGGGTGTACTCACTGTGTGCGGGCGGCGCGTGGTGGTGGTGGTGGGCGGTGGGACGCGCGTGCGGCGGCTGGTGCGCGTGGTGCGGCGCGTGCGGCCGTAGGGTGTACTCACTGTGTGCGGGCGGCGCGTGGTGGTGGTGGTGGGCGGTGGGACGCGCGTGCGGCGGCTGGTGCGCGTGGTGCGGCGCGTGCGGCCGTAGGGTGTACTCACTGTGTGCGGGCGGCGCGTGGTGGTGGTGGTGGGCGGTGGGATGCGCGTGCGGCGGCTGGTGCGCGTGGTGCGGCGCGTGCGGCCGTAGGGTGTACTCACTGTGTGCGGGCGGCGCGTGGTGGTGGTGGTGGGCGGTGGGATGCGCGTGCGGCGGCTGGTGCGCGTGGTGCGGCGCGTGCGGCCGTAGGGTGTACTCACTGTGTGCGGGCGGCGCGTGGTGGTGGTGGTGGGCGGTGGGATGCGCGTGCGGCGGCTGGTGCGCGTGGTGCGGCGCGTGCGGCCGTAGGGTGTACTCACTGTGTGCGGGCGGCGCGTGGTGGTGGTGGTGGGCGGTGGGATGCGCGTGCGGCGGCTGGTGCGCGTGGTGCGGCGCGTGCGGCCGTAGGGTGTACTCACTGTGTGCGGGCGGCGCGTGGTGGTGGTGGTGGGCGGTGGGATGCGCGTGCGGCGGCTGGTGCGCGTGGTGCGGCGCGTGCGGCCGTAGGGTGTACTCACTGTGTGCGGGCGGCGCGTGGTGGTGGTGGTGGGCGGTGGGATGCGCGTGCGGCGGCTGGTGCGCGTGGTGCGGCGCGTGCGGCCGTAGGGTGTACTCACTGTGTGCGGGCGGCGCGTGGTGGTGGTGGTGGGCGGTGGGATGCGCGTGCGGCGGCTGGTGCGCGTGGTGCGGCGCGTGCGGCCGTAGGGTGTACTCACTGTGTGCGGGCGGCGCGTGGTGGTGGTGGTGGGCGGTGGGATGCGCGTGCGGCGGCTGGTGCGCGTGGTGCGGCGCGTGCGGCCGTAGGGTGTACTCACTGTGTGCGGGCGGCGCGTGGTGGTGGTGGTGGGCGGTGGGATGCGCGTGCGGCGGCTGGTGCGCGTGGTGCGGCGCGTGCGGCCGTAGGGTGTACTCACTGTGTGCGGGCGGCGCGTGGTGGTGGTGGTGGGCGGTGGGATGCGCGTGCGGTGGCTGGTGCGCGTGGTGCGGCGCGTGCGGCCGTACGATGTACTCACTGTGTGCGGGCGGCGCGTGGTGGTGGTGGTGGGCGGTGGGATGCGCGTGCGGCGGCTGGTGCGCGTGGTGCGGCGCGTGCGGCCGTAGGGTGTACTCACTGTGTGCGGGCGGCGCGTGGTGGTGGTGGTGGGCGGTGGGATGCGCGTGCGGTGGCTGGTGCGCGTGGTGCGGCGCGTGCGGCCGTACGATGTACTCACTGTGTGCGGGCGGCGCGTGGTGGTGGTGGTGGGCGGTGGGATGCGCGTGCGGCGGCTGGTGCGCGTGGTGCGGCGCGTGCGGCCGTAGGATGTACTCACTGTGTGCGGGCGGCGCGTGGTGGTGGTGGTGGGCGGTGGGATGCGCGTGCGGCGGCTGGTGCGCGTGGTGCGGCGCGTGCGGCGGCGCGCCGCAGCACGCGCATCCCGCGTGCCCGCAGCAGCAGCGCCGGCAGCCACCGCACGCGCTCACGCGGACCCTGACGCATCATAATAATAGCTTTATTTTCCTTACACACTTGTTACACAATATACTGTCGTGATGGCCCAGTGGTTAAGACTTTTTTGTAAAATACATACAGAAACATTTATTGGGATGATGTGCAAGTATCGATAGCGGTAAAAGCCCTCCAGCCGTTTCCAAGCTGATCTGTCTTTGGAGATTCTGCACAACGTTCTGGCCCCTATCTTTGCTAAGTCGTCGCTCCTAACCCACATACAACACGCTAAACACCTGCGCTTATACACTGCCAAACATATATAGTTGTAGCACGTTCACTTTATGTTAAAAACACTGCACTGACAATTTACCGTTTGAAGAGTTTCAAATAAGATTCAAACTAAGAAGACTTTAAACACGCTTTCAGAATAAACGGGGCTTTCCTAAATAACATTGAAAGAATCTGAACCATGGCAAAAAATATAACAAATTTTAATAATCTGGTAGATAGGTACTCCACAAAAACTGTGGCTACTACACGAATACATAAATTACATCACAATGTACCATATCGAGTGCGGTCTGACCGATATCGATGAAATTGATTATCCGCGCTACCTACGACTCAAATAAAAATGTTCGGAAGAATAACAGTACATGGTTTTAATACGATTCATTCCCGAAGTAACAGGCATAAAATAATAACAGAAATATCTAGACTACTGGGTTAGATGCAAAAAAAACCTCAGAACTTTGGGACTGAAACCCTGCTCAACCGGTACAGACAGACTACACATGTATGTGCTTAGACCTTTAAAATCACTATTTCTCGGCAAGTCAAGAGATAGTAAAACTCAATCACAAAGATATAGTTAGTGGCCAAACTTCCGAGTATCAAATTCAATGCAATCTATGGCCCTATGGCTGATGGAAAACAAACCCCAAATTTTTCGAAACTAATAGCCAATGGCCAATGTCCAAATGTCCACCAGTAACGAGACCTATGTCACTGAATAGTATTTAAAATAAGTAGTAACTTTTACTAACACCCCTAAAAGCCAAGGTATCAGTAAAAGTTATAGCTAAACAAGCCGTGCGCGCGATGGGATTCCCCATCAATAAAATTGATGAGCTTCCATTCCCTATTTAGGGGATTAATTTCCAAAAATCTTTACTGCTCACTTTCGTTGTTTAAGGAACTATTGTGCAAAAATTTCATGCTTTTAGATCAAGCTTTTTAGGATATCTAGTCTGTCAGTGAATGAACTTCAGAATTTTATTTAGTAGGTCTAGTGGTCCCGTTAGTGCTGGATATTTAGAACACTTGCCCATTATCTAAGCGTTACTCACCTGGTCCGTACAAGATGAGCGTGCGGCGGTATCTCGTTGTGCGCAAGATGCGGCGGGTAGCTGCCCCGGCGCGGCACGCCGAGAATGGTGCGCGCGCTGCCCACCCAGCCCGCGCCCGGCGGCGACGGAGCCGCGGGCGAGCGCGGCGCGGCCTCCTCCGCCGCGTAGCCAACTCGGCCTGGAGACCCCGTCAGGTCTATCACCTCTTGCTGCTGTTTTTACGAAATATATTCATTGATTAAGGTAATGTCACTGGTGAATGAAAAGTTGTATGGAAATCGGTTATGGGTAGGTTCGAATATGCACATGCCTGCCTATGTGCGGAGGATTGAGGAAAATGTCGAATGAAAGTTTTGAGTATGAATGTGGATGGCTATAATAGTAGGGGAAGACAACAAAAAAACAATGGATAGAACAGAAACGAATACGAATGAAAACTTCGTCAATGGTAATGCCGTGGGCGCCGCCGGCAGGTTTATTTTAAAGGGGTGCATCTTCAGCTTCACGAAGCAAACTCGATCAAATTTAAAAAAATCTTGATGAGATCAGCTACAAGACGAGCACCCCACCACTTCGGACTCTTCGCTCTGCTCCGCCTTGCCGCCGCCGGTACCCAGCCCCACCGTGATCGCTGACGACACTGGTAATTGCGTCGAACTCGAGCGACGAGTATTTTTCCCCGTCGACGTCGCCAAGACCTGTACGTCGGCAGGAGAGAGGCCGGCCACCGAGGAACTTGGGACTTAGGGGCCAACCGGCCCCGAGCCGGGTCTCCGCTGCCGGCGGCTGTGTGCAGCGCATGAGATAGACTCAATCTATGAACGAGAACGTCATGCGTGCATATAACGGGTCTACAGAGGGGACTAACCTACCGTGACTAACGTACCGTGTTAGGATGTTGTGCCGTACACTGCTGACGGCAACGGATGCATCACCCACGATCATCAGTGATAAGACTGTACATCCCGTGGAAGTGCGGGGGTCGAGGTTTTTTAAATGCGAAGATCCTCCACAACCGCGAGGTATGCAGTCTCAGGGATTTTTTTAAAGCCAAAATGGATATGCACCGGGATGTGGTCGCAGTAGACAAGGGTCTCACCCCGCTCTTTATGGCTAAAGAGAACTGGCGTGGAACTGGATTTTTTTGCGTCCGTATCCTGGCTACGATTTGGTGACCTTTTCTGCATTTTTTTAAATCAAAATTGATGTCAAAGCCAAATCATTTATTTCAAATAGGGCACTTTTGAACGTCAAAATTTACAAAAAAATCGAACTGGTTCTAGTTGCTCCTTCCAAAAGGTAGTTTTCATATAGAGAAGAATGGGCAAGAAACTCCACCATTACTCTTTTAAAATGTTAATGTCGCAATATTTCGTATAGGTATCGTACATTAGATGTGATCCACGGCCCTGATATACTTACAGCACTGGAGTCGTCTCCTACGAGCATAACGCCATCATCCGAGCTGGAGTCAGAGACCCAATCCAGCTGTAAGTCAGGAGCTGACAGCACGTTACCAGGCGCTGCCGAAGGTTCCGTAACTTGCGGTTCCTGAGTTACGAGAAACAAAAACGTAACTAAATCATATATTAAGAAGATTCCTTCAATATAGATCGCATTTTTTTTTTTTTCAAATTGTTGCTCTATTTCACTTTATTGATCAAAGTTCATTACGCGGCAGTCATGATTAAAAAAAAAATACTATATTACAAACATTTAAAACGTAATTATGGCTCTCGAAATTATATTTACTGCAAATCGTCATATTTTCAATAGTCTGCAAATAATTAAGTCCATCATGCCATTACATTGATGTCTGGGGCCCCATACCTGATTATTTGTAGGCCTGTTATCAGTCGCCTGGCGCCCCGAACTAGTCCCTGGCTGTGGAGACGTTTCCTTGGGTCTTCTGTCGCCGCCAGCATCTATTTTACAACATCTCCTTGCATTATCAAGTTCTTGCTTCACGTCAACATTTTCAGTGACGTTTTCATTTGTGGTACCAGGCTCTAACTTAACTTGACATGGCTCCAAAACTTCTGTTTTGATGGCACTCACTGACGGCATGTTTTCGTCTTTTGTTGGCTCTTGTTTAATAACAGGCTGTTGCGTACCAGGTTCTTCCTTCACCTGTACCATAAATCCTGATGCTTCACCGCCAGTGCTTGCATTGCTAGTACTCTGTTTAGGTACTCTACTTGTTTGAGATCCATTTTGTTGGTTGTTATTTGGACTGTGACACTCTTCATTGTGATTATGAGAACGCTGTGACAAATCACTGTGGAAATTCACTTTGCATCCACAATTACTGCGAGATCCACAACCTGAGTTTTCTTGCTTTATTTGCATCTTCACTGCAGACACATTTGGACTTTGTGTGTTGTTGTTCTGGCTGCTTTGCCTTCGTTGATCTACAGTTTGCAAAAGCAGATTGCTAGCATTTGGTACAGTAGCATTTGTGTTCCTTGCAGGTTGTGTGCCAGGCTCACCTTTGATCTCCACTCTCGGCGGCTCTCCAGAGTGACTACTGTTGCCATTGCCTGTACCACTTCCATTGCCATTCGCAGCCAGGTGCCCAGCACCATTATCGCATTGTTTCTTTCTTGGTGTGGACACATTATCTTCTTCTTCTGAACTTACTTCTATTAGATTTGGTACTTCATTCTCTTTCGAGTGTCGTCTCCGAGGAGAGATGTTGAGCTTGCGACTAGGCCGTTCTAAGCCATTCGGTTGAATTGCATTGTCTCCTGTGGCAGTTCCTTGATTATATGCACTAGACCTTGGATGTAAATATTCATATTCTGGGTGATTTTCAGATATTTGCATTCCATTGGACATTGAGTATGGGAGTGGATGAGGCATAAAGTTTCTGCCTTCACCCAGGACAATAACGTTGTTGTGGTAAGGGGCTCCATACTCTCTTGGCGGCTGAATGCCCGGATAATGTGCATAGTTCGGAAAGTAGTAACCATGTTGGTTAAGTGAGTGTGGTTTTGGCTGATAACGAATGTTTATGTCTGGGATTCTCCTCTGGCCAGTGCCATCAGTACTGTCAGGATTATTAGTACCAAAAGAGTAGTCGAGGGAGCTGGAGCTATCTGGTAAAGGTTGATATTCTTCAGGGACAGGAGTGTGTGAGTCAGCAGGGTGGGAGAGTGAGGACAGGTTTACTTCGTAAGGTTGGTTCGGAGTTGTAGAGTTAACATAATTTGATGAGACAGGCTTCGGTGTTTGTTCATTAGTATTTGTCTCAGTTCCCGTAGAGACGCTTTCAACTGGTTCAGATGTTGTCGGCATCACTTCTACTTCATCATCACTTTCTGCAAATAGGGCATCACACTCCATTTGTTCTGTAATTAAATGAGCTGTATTTTATTACATAAGTACATACATAAACTTACGCCTTTTTCCCATGGGGGTAGGCTGAAACTACAGAATGCCACCTGCTACGATCCTTACATACTCCTTTTGCTTCATTTACGTTCATACATCTGGTCATACACGCACACTGATTGCCAGCTGTATTTTATTAGATGATACATATTATGTGCCCCTACAGGGAAAGGATTAAATATTACTTTGTGGTTAATGAGGTCAATGAAGTGTTTACAAATGATTATGTCATCTTACAATAAAACGGCAGTATTTATTTTACTTGTTACTAATTATGCCCTAGGGTGCTTGTTATTATTATCTTGTCCCAGAAAATAATGTTGCTTCATTTTACAACTTACTATTTAAAAATAGAATATTTCCTGTTGAACATTATCCTTATCGATATGGATAAGGATAATGTTCAACAGGAAATATTCTATTTTACTCATATTTGAGAAAGAATACATTAGTGAATATTTTTGATGCACTAACATAATAAACAAACAAAGCTGTCAAAACTACAGTTGTTGGAGTGCATCAGCACTGCAACAGCTGTAGCATGGGTTTCAAGAGCCTAAGAAATTTACAAAAGAAAGGGCTCCATAATTACACCCTATGAATCTCTCTGATTAGCTACAAAGATAGTTACATCCTCAGTTATCTCCAACTGCAAACTATTATCTCAAACACCCCCAAACATATCTTTTATGCATTACAAATTGTACATATTTTATGAAGCAACAAGATGTACAGAGACAGCAGTCAAAGAAAAAATGTAGGTCCTTCAGATCTTTGGGGCATCAAGACCTCGGAATAACATTGTTTCTTTAATTTGGCACCACACTTGGGAGTACCAATTTCTGACTTTTGTAAGTATCACACTATCTTAACCTCTGGGAATACTGTTCTACTCTCTTGATAGAAAGTATTCACATTTTCATTGACTGCCTCATTGGTCTGAGTCTAGTATTTGCAAGTGTTACTGCTGAGCATTGGATCCTGGGTCTGATCTTCTTGTTGTGTAGTGTTATTGGATTTTAACATTAATAATTTCGCAGCCTGATAGTTTGGAATTATACTTGGTTAGTGGCTAACCATTTATTACCCATGTAATCAACATCATTTGAGCCGAAAGTTGGACATGGACCTCTTCCAAGTACCGAAACTTACACCAGTTCTGTGCTGTAATGACTTAAACATAACTGTTGAAATTTGGAAGTGTATGCCAGTGTTACACGCCTTTGCTTATACTGTTCGTGATAATGATATTATTTTATTATATTTTCATCCTATCCTAGCTAATTTATCTTCCTAAGTCTTGTCTAGTTTATAAATAAGTAGGTAACTAATTAGTTCTGCTTCCAGACTTATCAAATAAGACAAAGAGTAAAATCAAAAGAAAAAGGATAGTTACAAATGTTACAATCACTCATTAATGTCGTAGGTATGTACCATTGCAGACACTGGCGGTGAATCACTTTAAACCTTATTACTAAGGGCATAAGGGTGAAAAGTGGTCGACCTCCATTGTCCACGGTTAAACGTGTGCGTTACCCCAGCAAGAAAATCTCAACTAGAATTAATTGAGTTCAACAAATAATTATCTGCTGTAAATGTGCGCCAAGTAAAAAAGTTCGTGCTGTCGTTTTGGAATTAAGAAACGGAAAAACGAAACCTATTGGAGTAACATTTTAAACGATTGACCGGAGAGAGGAACAAAGTACATAGGCGGATAGCTTATATTTATGAGTAAATGTGTGCCGAAAATGAAATTTGTGCGTCTTAAGGTTTTCGAGATACCCCTAACCTAACCTAACAAAACCTAACCTAAGTTTACAATGTCGGAACTGAATAACCCCGCGACAGATTTTGATGCGCTTTGGCGTGAATAAAGGGAGAAGTGATGTCTTATTTTATCTAATCTAGCCTAACTTAACACAACTACAAAACTTGCCTACTATTTAATTTCCTGCTGGGTAACGTTTTGTAGGATCTTATTTCTCGGAAACCAATGATTGAGCGCCCGAAGAATAAACTTATATCAGTAAGTAGCTCTTAATTTGTGCGTATTTGTGCATTCAATTAGATTTTCAAAAATATTTACCGTTTTAAAGTTATCAAGAATTTACAAAAACACAAAAAAAAAATCTAGCGCTTAAATAAACAAATGTATAAACTCAATGAAAACGGTATTCGGTTCTTCTCGTTATTCTTAACTTAAGACTAAGTATACACACGTTTTTGAATAATTTCACTTAGGGGGGAAGCGTCAGGGTATGCCGCGAAATAAAAATGTTCTTATGTTTTTTGCATTTTGCAGGTCAGTGTCAGAGTTTGTGTTGATTAAAATATGATTCGCGGTCGGAACAAATATGGCTTTACTCAATTATAATCATTACAATCAGCAATAGTGATTAAGAAGAAGATAAAGGTGTCAAATGTCATGATTTCATGAAATCATGACATTTAACACTTTTGCTAACTTATGGAGTTGTACCCTGACGCTTTCCCAGTCAAAACCAGATCAAACCAATTTTGACGTCGAAATGCAACAAACAGAGTTTGGGTTTAAACCAAAAATTTGAGCGTTTAGTGAAATATATATCCTGAAAATTTCAGCTGCAATGTCTCGTATTAGCCGACGTTCGCACGGACGTAATGAAATCACGGCGATTTTTTTTCGTCACACTATAGGATAGAAAAAAAAAACATCACCACTTTACGTGTATGGGAGTGTTCAAGTATTACGTAACGCCATTTTTGGAGATTTTTGACCCCCCCTCCCCCCCATTTAACGCACCGTAACGTTTTTCTTTACCCTCCCCCCTAGTAAAATGTTAAGTAACCACGACCAAGTGACCATTTTTACCTGAAAGTCACAATTATGTGGCGTAAAGTACAAGCTGTTGATAAATATTTTTTTGCTTTACATTTGGAGTAAAAAAAATATATCAACAATTATTCACAATCCTGTAAAGCAAGCAAGAAATTTTGTGAAGGTAAAAAAATTTCAAATGGTCAATCCATTTGAAATTTTGAGAAAAAAAAAAAGTTTTAAAAAATGCGTGAGAAAAAAAATCTACGCGACTGTTCTGAAGGGTTAAAACCACAGTTATAGATATACCTAGATAACACAAGAGCGACTACTTCTCGTGCCATTTTCGTGCCCAGCTTACGTACAGACGCCAGCACATCAAGCTACTACAATCTGTAAAATTTATTTAATAGATTTTCAACTTTATCGCTGAAGCATAAGGTTCAAAGTTGATAGCGAAAATTTGACAGTTTCGGGTAGCTTGATGTGCTGGCGTCTGTACAATAATCGTAAGCTGCCACTTTCGCGCTCAGTCTGCATCGGTGACACGCTTGTCGGAAGTCAGTTAAAAAATTTAAAATGGTTAATTACGCTGATATAAATTGTAAAAACTGTGCAAATGCGAGGAGAAACAATAAAAGAAACGTTTTCTAGTGCTTGTGACGTCATAGTAGGTAGTCAAAAAACTTTTTACAAAAAAAAAACAACCGACTTCCAAAAAAAAAACACTACAAATTGAAAAATAGTCGGCCTGTTAGAGCGACCAGCAAAACTTTGCAGTTTTGCTGGTCGCTCTAACAGGCCGGCAATACATTGCCGGCCGCTATTTTGACGTTTCAACGTTTTAAAAAATCAAATGCAAAAAGATTTTATTTAAAACACAGCTGTTTGTATTTATAGAGATAGGTACAAAAATATTTTATTCCATATTTGGCTGTATAGTTCCAACTACCATTGTTAAAAAAAAAAACATAGAAGTAACAAAAGCGCGGTTCAGTGAAAATTTTATTTTTATTTAGTGACTTTTTTGCTAAAAATGAGCTCTCAAAGCGAAAATTCTTCCGATTCAATGTGTTTAACACCGCCAGACATTAAAGATGAAGCTAAATTAGTGGTTGAAAATTTAATACCGCGAAACTCAAAGGAAAAATATAAGCTTGCATATGAAAAATTTGTGCAGTGGAAAATCAGTAGGAAATCTAAATCTTTATCCGAAAATGTTTTTCTTGCGATTTCAATGATCTTTCCAACAAAATGAAGGTACTTGCATTTTTGAGTAAAGCACTATACAAGCCTTGGCCCATTATGACTGCTTCGCTGGTCACGCTATGATTGCCTCGAGCTAGCCTAGCTACGCTCTAGGCATTCCAGCTTGGCCATCATTGCAGCCCTTGCTGTCCTCGCTGTAAAGGCCTCAACCTACGGCCTCGGCCTTTATCTCAGCTCGTCCATCAAGTGCTGCACGCTGACCGCGCTGTGTCGGCCTGGAGCTGCGCTACGCTGCGCTACGCTGCGCTGTCGGCCATCATCAGCGCGACCAGCAAAGTAGTCATTATAGACCGCGGCAGTAATGTACTATTATTCTAAAACTTAATTAGTATACCAAACGTTGTTTGATATAACGTTTATGTAATCGAAAATCATTTGGTCTAACGTTTAATATGTATATTGTTTATTTAATCGAAAATCATTAGGTCTACCGTTTCATATATATATAAAAAACGTCATTATGGTTAACACCCCGACTCAGAAAACCCCGACTCGGATAGGTTAGGTTATTTTTTTTTAAACCATCCAGAAATAGGAGCCCCGCCAAGCGGGGCTCCGTCGACCTATCTTAGCACAGGTGGTAATTAGTTACTAGTTATGCAATTTTGCTTTGTGTTTTTAAGTAGGCGTTTTCATCATATTAGACCAAATAAGTTTTATATCTTTTGAGTGGTATGTCAAACGATTTTATATTTAATGTATTTTATGCTTATAAAAATTAGTTATTTTAAAACTAATCGTTATATTAAATAAAATTATAGGTTCTGTTGTTATATGTTGTTAATATTAGAGATTTTGTTGTTATATCATCTATTACTTACCCGGTCAGGCCATATGAGGACCATGTAGATAAGTGTCTGAACAGGTCTTTTGAGGAAAGAACAGATTTGAGTGGACCTGTCCAGTCAGTGCAAGCATTTGTCAGTAATTGTGTAGCTCAACTCAGAACTTAAGGAGCTCAACTCGACTAACAATACCAAAGAAAGGACATTTGGATAGGCCGCATAAACTACTCAAACTGCCAGACCATCACTAAAACTAGCAGAGAAATAAAAACAATATCCACATAATCCTCACATTCACAATAGTAAAAATAATATAATTTGGGCGTACATTTACGCACAAAATTAAGCTATACGCCCATGTACTCTGTTTCTCCCTCCGGTCATTCGTTTAAAATTTTCTTGCTGGAATAACGTTACTCCAGCAGGATTCGTTTTTCAGTTTCTTTTCCAAAACAACAGCACACAGTAGTTTTTTACTTGGTGCACATTTATAGCAGATTATGCTCTAATTATTTGTTGAACTCAATTCATTCTAGAAGAGGTTTTCTTGCTGGGGTAACGCACACCAGTTGAACATGCTTAACATATAACTTGACTTAGATATGACTGTCTCTAAGCTACTTTGCCATCAATATAATCAATGTACCAATGGTTTTTACAAAATATATGTCTACCCTCAACTTGATCATTTTTCACTATAGATTGAGGATTGTTTATTTACTTTTTAATAAAACATAAATTATTGATAATACCCGCAAGACCATGAGCAGAGGATTGAAAATAACATAATAGAGCTTTTAGGCCCGTATTACAGAACGTCACTCAATACTCAAGCATTACTTAAAACTAGATTCAAGCCATTTGATTGGTTGAAACTAGTTTTAAGTAATGCTTGAGTATTGAGTGACGTTCTGTAATACGGGCCTTAGGATTGTTCTATTTCCAAAATACAATTGAGTATTCAAACGAAAGACCATTTGAAGCCAGTGTTACTACATAATTATGCATTCAGTATCTTGATAATATAATAGTACTGGGGGAACAAATTATTTACTCACTGTGATAATTCATTAGATAGGCAGTTAGTGTAGGTTCCCCATATCCTCATTGAATGAATTAGTTGATAAATAAAATAGCCATCATACTGATACTAGAACGAAGCAGAGGAGCTGAAAGCTATAGCTAAGTACTTACCATTCCTCTGTTGATTGTCAGAAGTTGTAGATGTAAACACAGTATCCAGGATGGCTGCCAGAGATGATGGACCAGCGATATCCCAAGACGGCGACAACTGCTCGCCCTCGTAGCCTTTCTCGGTCATTTTATTAACAATAATACCGTTCCATATCGTTCCAACTAAGATTGAACGTACAAGGTAACTTCGTAACTCTTGCTATTGTCAACACTCAACATCCAACATGAAGCAAGTTATATTCACTTAATTTGACCATGTTTATATTATTTTCTAATTATATAAAAGCACAAGAATACAATCGTCCTGACTACATGAATGCTGCGAGAAAAGTCTAATAGAAAAACAGAAATAAAACTTCTCCTGATTTGTCTGTATACCTATCAATAATAAGTACGATTATTTTTTTACTACGAGTGACAAATACAAGTTTGACTTATTCTGTAATTTTTCACATTTTTGAAGATCGACTAAAATCGTATTAATTTAGTCGATATCAAAACCGAACCGTCGATTTCACGTCACAAACAAAACGACTAGTATTTAACAGTATTCAGGTACATATGTACTGTTACGGTGAATACTGTTAAATACTAATTCACGAATCAGTCGTTCGTGCGTGCAAAGCTCAGGAACATACTGTAAGGCTCCGGCCAGCTGGGAAGCGTCTACCACTGGTAAAAAAGCAGCTTCAGTAAAAGTCAATAGCATATGAACGTTTTATATTTTGTGTTTGTTGACTATAAGTTCGTTTTTTGTTAAAGACTTGAAACGTACGATAGAACTAACCTGATCAGAGTTGAAAACCAACTCGGGCTTGATCTTCCTGCCTGAAAAACCTCAGAGATAACACTTCTAGCACTGATCTAATATGATAATATAAACACACACATACTTTACTACTTTAATTACATAACTAGCTTTTGCCCGCGGCTTCGCCCGCGTGGATGTCGAAAAATATTCCACGGGAACATACTGCCGAGATTTCATACCTAATAAATAACATAGGTAAAGGTCATTGACTCCTACCGCTGCGCCCGCGTTGCTACGCGTAATTTTGAAACTGTGATATCTTTTCAACCATTCATTTAAATTACATGATTCATGATGTCAAGGCATATTTTAATCTAAATTGAATGCCCAATTTAAATAACATATTTTGGTGGATAAGGATTCATACTATACCGGTCAAAAAAGCTTCGGAAATAACAATATTTTTTTTATCAAATTCTGAAAGATAAAAATCGTTATTGTGGGTCATCCTTAGAAGATAGATATATGCCATCGCGGACTTTTTTGTTGAACTTTTTAAGACAAACAATACCTACGGTAACGGTATTGTTTGTCCAACATGATGTATCTTTTTCGGTTTAGGCAGCGCACGCCAGTAAAGCTCCCAGTCGGCATGATTATTTCCAACTTCTTCAACAATAATCGTCAAATTTCAGCCAGTTTACACAAAACCTTAAGGAATTATACACTAAAACCTTCCGCATGAATCACTCCGTCCATTGGTGAAAACTGTTTGAAAATCCGTTCAGTAGTTTTTGAGTTTATCGCGTTTAGACAGACAGACAGACAGACGCGGCGGGGGACTTTGTTTTATAATATGTAAGGATATCACATCACAAATGCCTGTATGTAATGAAAACAGACTTAGTTCTCTTAGGAGCGTCACCTATAACCCACTTTCTCCCATAAATGGCTTATAGCACATTGTCACGACGAAATATCAGATTTCTTTTTTTTTCGGAGAGCTTTCTCCCACATATTTTTCTTCTTATAACATCTTTCCCCATGTTTTTGCAGTAAACAGCTGCGCAACTGGGCTCAATAATTTAATTAAGCGAAAAAGAAGTAGATTTTTTACAAAAAAAAATGGCTTGCTGTCAAATTATAAGACGCTGGAGATCAGCGCCATCTGAATTGAGCAAGTGGCAGTTTTTATACCCATTCGGAACGGGTGTCGCACTCTCAAATCGATTACTGCGTAACTCGGAACGCAGCCTAAAATTGTCAGATGTCATTATGTCAAACGGCACGTCAAAAATACGTCACGTCAATTCAATGATTCCAATGAAAACACGTCAGTTCAATATTCAATAAAGTTAGACAAATTTATCGAATTTATTCAGTCTTGATCAGACTTTCGATTGAAGAGACGTGTTGAAATAGTTGAACAGACTTACTTTTAAAAAGTGCTATATTTGTATAGTGTCTTAACTCGTAATATTATAAGAAACTAAACTTTTACTTTTTCATGACAACTTTAGAGTATTTAGCATTATTTACTCACTCTTCAAGGACTTTACCGTGTATTTACTGAATGGTAAACTCCAGCACAATAGGCTGTTTGTCTTTTATATCATCCACGGCGATAAGACGAAAAAGTATGTCACCAAAACACTTACCACTGTTTCTTCAAGGAGAAGTAGTAAAAGGCTTTGGAAGAGGATCTAAGGATCTTGGATGCCCTACAGGTAATTTAAAAAATAACGCGCATGTTTTTATAGTCGCATGTGTTACCTTAAAGTAATTTGATACATTATTTAAATTTTTTAACTTATATTTTTTCATCTACTTTATTTTGTATTGCCATCATCTGGTGAAAGTATTTATTCTAAAAGTAAGGAACAGAACAGCACGGTGAATTGTTATACTAAAAACATTTTCTCATGTCTTTTTTTAGTAAAGTTAAATGAATATTTTTTTGTTCATAGTTGGTCACCTTGTCCATTGTTTTTGCCCTATTGTTTCATTTATTTGGCAAGTAAAGTTGCCAACTATACACATCATCATCCACATCCACAACCTGTCTTCACCCAAAATAGGCCTTATTAAATTCCCAGGTTGGGTAAAAACTTAAACAACAGTGTCTACAACAAATAATAAGTTATTATGGCTTGAAAATAGTTTGGTAGTTCTTTTTTTTTATAAACAAAATAGATTTTTAATGTTTTTATCATTATTTCACAGCAAACTACCCCCTAGAAGTAGTCCAATCTTTGCCCAAAGAGATGGAGCCAGGAGTGTACTATGGCTGGGCACAAATAGACAAAAGTGAAGTCTATAAAATGGTTGCAAATATTGGGTGGTGCCCATTTTATCAAAACAAGCAAATGTCTGTAGTAAGTATAAATTATAGATTCACTCCTTAATTATTAGAGTTCTTGATGGTTATTTAATACTAGCTTTTGCCAGCGGTTGCGCCCACATGCAAGTTGGTAATTATCCCACAGGAACATACTACCGGGATAAAAAGTATCCTGTGTCGTAATCCGGGTCATTGTCTACCAATGTGCCAAATTTCATCCTAATCCGTTGAGCCGTTTTAGCGTAAAAGCGTAAGAAACTCACTTTAGCATATACAATAATAATTAGTATTACAAATTAAGTACCTATCAATCTGTCTTATTAATAAAATCGCGGCGATTTTTTTTCGTGCACTTGATTTTCAACGCGCTGGGATGAGAGTGCGTCCCAGCGCGTTGGATTTTCAACGCTCGGCTTAACACCGAGAGTTTGAAATCCAGTGCGCGATAAAATCCCGCCGCGATTATATTACGTCCATGCGAACGTCGGCTTACAGAACTGAAAACACTCAAACATTATTTTCTTCCATTCAGTATCAGAACTGATTATTATTAGTAAGTTTAAATTACAGGAACTAATTATGTCAGATTAATTTGCAAACTCATTCATTAGTTATCTCTGTATAATAATTGTTAGCATTTCTGATCACGTTTTATTTATTCAGCTTTTTAATTCTGGTAAATTCATCAAGGAAGTACATTATAAATTAAGTTCTGTTTGACATAAATAGATAAAGTTAAACTATGGAAATTAAGCAATACATTTAATACCATTGGCTTTACAATACAATTTATCAATAACAGCTTATCTTCCTACAGTTATGAAATGCAATGATATTGCTGTTCTAAGAAATCAATACTATATTAAACTGTGGAAATTATATTTATGAACTAATTAAATATGAATCGTATCTAACAATAACTAAGTAATAACAGCCATACGGGTAAGATTTAAAGTTAAGCTACGCTTGCCGCGGATGGTCCGTGGAGGGGTGACCATCTTTACGTACCAAGACCCCTCCGTGCCTCGGAAAGCACGTTAAGCCGTTGGTCCCGGTTACTATTCGACGAAGTCTGACAACTAAAGGGGTATCGTATTACTCAGTAACTGGGTTGCGGAGGTCAGATAGGCAGTCGCTCCATGTAAAATACTGGTATTCAGCTGCATCCGGTTAGACTGGAAGCCGACCCCAATATAATTGGAAAAAGGCTAGTTAGATGATGATGAATCATATCTAAAGTTAAACTGTATTGAATCGAAATAATTGCTAAATTATTGAGTAGGTACCTAACCGTTATCAAACCCACGGAAATGACATTGAATTATAGAAAATTACCGAACAAACGACAAATTATAGAAAATTACCGAACAAGCGACAATTTTCAACATACCTGCAACGATACGGCATTAATTAGGTATTTACCTAGCTTTATTATAAAGCCAATCTTTGTAGACAATTCTCGCCATTTCATTATATTATCATAAATACAACGGCCGACAATTTTCAGCATGCCTTCGCCTTATCTAGACATTATCTACACCCAAAAATCACCGTGCGACATGTTATGAATACTTTTTTCTTATCTGTTTTATTACTTAATTACTCAATTTAATCATAATATTTTTGTTGTTAATAAGTTCGTAACGGTCGCATCGCAACCTAAAGGTGAGGCCAAAATGCGAAGTAGTCCACTTAGAGCACCCGTCCAAATAGCACCTGCGACTCAGCAGCCTACTGCTAGGATGTATTTGCTTTACAGGACGTTATTAAATGAAAGATATCGATAAAGAGATAGAAGAGATATTAATTACATATACATCGACCAATTTGGGAGCATACCCTTTCAAACAAAAAAAGAATTTTCAAAATCGGTCCACAAATGACGGAGAAATCGGTGGACATAGGTACCTACATAAAAAAAAAAAAAAAAAAAAAAAAAAAAACAAACATACGCGTCGAACATATAACCTCCTCCGTTTTGGAAGTCGGTTAAAAAAAAAAAAAAAACATACGCGTCGAACATATAACCTCCTCCTTTTTGGAAGTCGGTTAAAAAGCGGGATTCTTTCGTCGAAAGCGAGACATAATAAGAAAATGTAAATTATATTATTATTATTTATTTGTATTATTTTTTACTAGGTACTTATCCTTTTATTTGTGTTTCAAATTAAGTTTACAATCTATATCTATAAAAGGAAAGGGTGACTGACTGATCTATCAACGCACAGCTCAAACCACTGAACGTATTGGGCTGAAATTTGGCACACAAGTAGATAATATGACGCAGGCATCCACTAAGAAAGGGTTTTTGGAAAATCGACTTTTAAGGGGGTGAAAAGGGGAGATTTTTTTTGCATTAAAAATATTATTCCTTCAGTTAATAAACTTGAAACTTGACACGAATACTTATCTATGTAAATTATAAAGTTTTCCATTTTTAGTTTATCTAAACTACCCCCTAAGGGAGGATTGGGGGGGGTTTCAAAGTTTGTATGGAAGAATTTTAACGTGCGGTCTGATTAACTCGAAACTCAGTATTTATACTTAAGACTGAAAACAAATAAAAACGTATATCAAGGTTTTTTGAAAATCTACCCCTAACGGGATGAAAAGGGGTATTAATTTTTACAGGAGAGGATTTTACTGTTTGGCTTGATTAACTTGAAAATTGGTATAAATAATCTATATCAAATAATGGAAACGACACAATAGACTTTTCCAAAAATTATTATCACGCTATTTGCTATAGGGGATGAGCAATATTGCATTATGTTCGTATTCTTCTAAAGTTTACCGCAAACTGTAAAAAGACTATCCAAAAGGTTAGAATATTGCAGATAATTACGAATAAAAGTACGGATAAAAATTAACCTTTTAAAAGATTATCATCACGCTATACCTTTATTGTGCTAAGTAGTCAATCATAACATGTACAGGGTGGATGTTGATATGGGGCAATAAGGGCAGGTATCTTAACCGTTGTCGCTACAAGAAAACGGTCTTACAAGACTGTCCTTAACTTTTTGAAACATTTTGATCTGCATTCACAGATTTTGAAAAAATTGTACAGTCAGCAAGAACATGGGCAATTTTCACAAAAACTTTTTTGATGCCAGTCGATCCTATTTCTTATTACTTGGGTCACAAAACTATATCAGGCCAACTGAGGTTCGAGTACGAGAAAATCCAGAAATTGCAAAAAACTTTCCATACATTTCGTAGGAAATGAGCCTGAGAGGAGATAGAACAACACGAAATATTATCCGCAACGATCAAAATCCGTAGTGCGCGCTTAGCCAAAGTTTTTAATAACTATTTCAACTCCATGCGTTTCTGAGAAAAACTGTCTTGACAGGCAACGACGTCATCCTTTAAGGGTTTCCATTTTTCATTAAGAGGTACGGAACCCTAAAACAGATTTATTATCTATCTGTTTGTTACCTTTTCATGCCGTAACGGCTGAACAGATTTAGATGAATGGCATACGGATAGGCCATGACCTGGGTTAGGACATATAATAAGTACTCTGAATATCGGTAGTACGTTCCTGTGGGATATTTTCTGACCTTTACGCGTGCGAAGCCGCGGGCAAAAGCTAGTGATGATATAAAGCAGTAGAAAATGTATTTTAATGAAAATACTATACCTACTGTTGGAGTGGTGGACATTAATAAATTAGACCAGTAGTCGTAGCAAGTATATTTATTACTTACAAATGTCTTTAACATAGTTTTACACGTTAAGGAGAATAAAAGCAAGCGACGCCATGACGCCATGACCGGCAGTAGTAAAAAGTAGGAAGTAGAGGGCGCAGTGTTAGCACATTAAGAATCAAGATAATGAAATTTACCACAGATTACAACACGCCTCCTTAAATTTATAATCTTGTTCTTTTACATAAAAATATTGTTATACATTGTTATTTAAATAAAAAGAAAATTAAAATTCTTTTAGATTAATTTTAACCCTAACCTATTTTTCAGAAAATTGTTCTTGTCTAGACTTTTGGTTAACATGTCTGCCAAGTTAAATTTTGTATCAATTTTTACAATATCGATTATACCCTTTTCATAGTTTTCATTTATATAATGATACTGAACTTCGATGTGCTTTGAATTTTTAGTAAAATTGCCATACTTAGCAATCGAAATTGCACCTGAATTATCTTCATATAATTTTATAGGTTTATCAAAATTTACATTGAATGATTCACTTAACAAGTTTCTAATGAAAAGTACTTCTGTCACTGCTTCTGACATAGCAGTATATTCTGCAAAAGTTGAACACTTAGTTACTGTACTTTGTTTATGTGTTTTCCAAAATATTAAGTTTCCAAATAATCTGATCACAAAACCTGTTGTAGATTTTCTATCTACATTATCTCCTGCATAGTCAGAGTCTACCATACAATCTAATGTTTCAGAGCTTACATTATCATAGTACGTTAACTTTAAATCCTTAGTCTTATACAAATATTTTAAGATTCTCATTGCATATTTGTAATGTGTTTGATCATAGCAACTTTGATACCGACTTAAGTAATTAACGCTGTACGCTATATCTGGCCTAGTGCCTGTACTAATATACAATAATTCGCCAATTACATTTCTATACTTTATACTTTCATCTACTTCTCTAGCTTGTTCTAATTTTAAGTTTGTTTCCATTGGAGTGTCATATAACTTACTATTTTCTAGATTATATTTTACAGCCAAAGATTCAATATATTTAGTTTGACTTAAGGTCATTTTATTCCTATCATCATTATAATCAATATCTATGCCAATGTAACTTTTAACTTTTCCTAGGTCTTTCATTGCAAATTTTTCCATTAAGCTAGTTTTTACCTTTATTACTTTATCTTTATCTTTACTGCAAATTAGGAGATCATCAACAAATATTAGTATGTATATTGGATCTTTGCTGGCTCTGTTTACATATAAACAGTAATCATAGTTACTTCTAACAAAGTTCAGTTTTTCAATAAACTTGTTGAAACAATCATACCATACTCTAGGGCTCTCTCTGAGACCATAGAGTGCTTTTTGCAATTTGTAAACTTTATTATCTCCAGTTTCATAACCTTTTGGCTGATTTACAAATACTTCTGACTTTACATGACCATTTAAAAATGCTGTCTCAACATCCATTTGTTCTATAAATAAATTATTTTTACAACTGTATGATAATAAAATTTTCAATGTTTGCATTTTTCCTACTGGTGAATAAACATTTTCAAGATAATCTTTTTGCTGGAATCCTCGTACAACTAATCTGGCTTTACAAACATTATTACTTTTCCTTTTAAATACCCATTTGACATCAATAACCTTTTTATCTTTTGGCCGTTCAACAATTTGCCATGTGTTGTTTTTATTTAAGCTATTTATTTCTGAGTCCATCGCTACCTGCCATTGCTTATAATCAGTGGAGCTCATGGCCTCCTCAAATGTATTTGGTACATGTGCATCAATGTAATTTACATAAATAAAATGTGATACTGGATTACCATATCTGGAAACTGGATTTATCTTTCTTTTTGACCTTTCTTCTATTAGAAGCTTATCGCTATTACTTAAATTATCATCATTAACAAGATCTTCTACAGTATTATTAGACCTAGTTTCATTTGCATCTACATAGTCTTCATCAATGTCAGTTTTAAATATTTCGTTTTTTATATTTGACTTTTTATTTTCCAAGTCCCTATCCTTTTCATCATCAAGTTTTTCTAAACAAATTAATTGAGTATTTTCTTCGACTACTTGTACATGTCTAGCATTAATTATTCTATTATTTAATAAAACTCTATAACCATTCTCATTATAACCTACTAGCACTCCTAGTTGAGCTTTATCGTCCCATTTACTTTTTCTTAAAACTTCTGGAACCCTGACATAAACTCTACTACCATAAATCTTTAAATGCTCAACATTTGGTTTAATACCAAAAAATATTTCGTAAGGAGTTTTATTTTCTACTGTATTAGCAATTGTTCGATTTTTTAAATATGCTGCTGTTTTTATGACTTCGGGCCAATACCTTCTGTGAATTTTAGCTTCTCTCATTAAGCATCTGCCTATGTCCATGGCAGATCTATTATATCTTTCCGCTACTCCATTTAATTCATGGACATAGGGTGGACATGGTAATAACTCTATTCCCTTTTGTCTAATGAAATTAAAAATATCTTGATTTAAATATTCTTTGCCATTATCACACTGTAATTTCTTTACTCTTTTATTAAACTTATTTTCAACTAAATTAACAAATTCTATAAAACAATTTGCAGTTTCTGCTTTGCTTTTAATACAAAAAATTCTGGTACATTTACTATAGTCGTCGATAAATGTCAAAAAATATTTTTCTCCACCATAGCCAGTTGTGCTATGTGGACCGTTTAGATCAGTATGTATCAGTTCTAAAATTTCTGTAGTTTTAGTTCTATTATTTTCAAAAGGTACATTAGCCATTTTGCTTTCAATACAATTTGAACATTTCATTTCTGTACTTTCAATCTTATCTGGCAATCCTTTTACTAATTTATTATTTATCAACTTGTTTAAATATTGAAAATTTACATGACCAAGTGCCCTATGCCATTTCTCTTTATCAGTTAATTTTATTGAATTTACATACATTTTGTTGTTACCAATTTTTGAAACGAAACTTTTTATACAATATAAATTGTTTACTTTGTTAGCAACAGCTATTAATTCTCTTGATTGATTA
Source organism: Agrochola litura (assembly GCA_949152395.1). Lineage (NCBI taxonomy): Eukaryota > Metazoa > Arthropoda > Insecta > Lepidoptera > Noctuidae > Agrochola > Agrochola litura. The sequence goes on from OX424512.1 coordinate 10,203,330, forward strand.
TAAATTTTTGCATTTTCATTTCTTGCTACTAATGTGCAATTTTGGGTTATTTTAGAAACACTTAACAGATTTTGCTTAATACCTTCTACAAAATATACATTTTTTAGGTCAACGTGTTTTTCATTATAATAATTGTTGAAATATATTTTAACTGTGCCTACTTTAGTTGCTTTTAAAATTTTACCATCTGGCAGTTTCACATCAATGGGAATTTTTAAATCTATATAATTATAAAAACATGTATCATTCTTTATGATATGATCTGTACATCCGCTATCTAACAACCAATTGATTTCACTATTATTATCATGTTCCCCTTCGCTACACCCCGTTACCTGATTTACTTCAGGATTGCATACCTGAGCTGTCCATGACTCCGTTGCAGAGCCGTCTTGCTGAGCGCTTGTCGACTCACCTCTGGGATGACTTTGACCTCTGCCTCGGCCACGACCTCGATGAAATCCACCTCTGTTGTAACCTCTTTGTTGTCCTTGCTGGCGTTGACCGGTTGGATATCTTCCTTGATAGTTTTTCTGACCATGCCAACAATCCTTCTTGAGATGGCCGGTCTTTCCACAGATAAAACATTGTGCTTTAGTTTTTGTTGAGAACGTACTCATATTGCTTTTCTTGTCTGGGTCACTTGTAGTCATATTTTTTTCTTTTATTTTAGATTTTACATAATCTACTGTTCTTTGTTCTTCTGGGATTACATCAATAAAATCTCCAATAAAACTGTAACTTGGAGGTAATGCTCTGAGTAAGTATCTCATCTTCTCGGGTTCATTTATATTTCCACCAGCCGCTTTGAAATCATTAGTTGTTTTCTCGAAATCAACAAAAAAATCTTCTACTGTATTGTAATTATTTAATTTGATCTCTTCAATTTTTCCTCTACATATTATTTGCATAGCAGTAGACTGTGTTAGATACATCTTGTCAAACCTTTTCATCATATCATATGCTGTTGTGCATTCACTTATATATTCTAATTGTTTATCGGAAATGGTGCTCATTATTATAGTCCTTGCTTTTAAATCCATTTTCTTCCAGTCGGCCTCTTGGTTTATATATTTAGCAGGCATCGCGCTAATGGCGGGCTCGTTACATTCTTTGTATTCTAGTAAAGTTACTAACCTTAATTTCCAGCTTGAATAATTTACTCCATCAAAAATGGGCATCATGATGTCTTCTATCTTTGCTTGTTTAGCCATTTTGGTGATGATAACGTTTTTTATTCTTCACTTTTATTACACGAGGCGCGAACTACATTTCACGAGACCTTTTTTTTTGATCTCACTATATTTTACTTATTTAACCACCCAACCACGCTCTGCTACCATGTTGGAGTGGTGGACATTAATAAATTAGACCAGTAGTCGTAGCAAGTATATTTATTACTTACAAATGTCTTTAACATAGTTTTACACGTTAAGGAGAATAAAAGCAAGCGACGCCATGACGCCATGACCGGCAGTAGTAAAAAGTAGGAAGTAGAGGGCGCAGTGTTAGCACATTAAGAATCAAGATAATGAAATTTACCACAGATTACAACACCTACTAATAAAGTAAAAACCAATAACTATTAGTTTGCCCTGTAAGGCAGTTAAATCTTCAGAGGAATGTAATGTATATGTCACCGTAAGATTGTGAGAACCGTTAGTTTATAATCTGTTGGAATTATTTCCGTTAGATTATAAACTGTCGAAAAATTGTGAACTGTGTGAAATGGGTTAGGTTAGGTTAGAACTGTGACCAACAGCGCGCGAACCGAGCGAGCGCTACTTCCAAGTTGCTCGCAGCCAGGCAGGCTATTTAATATTAGCGCAAGGTGCGTTACGTCGCAAGCAAGTTTGATACCAGTTCACAATTTGTCGGTTTCCCATGGAAAGATTATAAATTAGCGAAAAATAATGCGTTAAATTGTAAATGGTTCATTGCAGTTCACAATTTTTCGACAGTTTATAATTTAACGGAAATAAAACCGATAGATTATAAACTAGCGAAGTTCATAATTATACGGTGACATATACATTACTTATTATACTTATATACATCACTTACTTATTTATTTTTCTATCCCCGAAAATCGGGACTGAGCTTGTCTCGCGCGCGACATTAAATTTTTTCATTTAATCGGGAAGTCCCGCCAAAATCGTGACGTCTGGCAACGCTGATGGGTATATCCCCCATAACGAGATATTACACTATCATATTATATCATGTACCTGTCTACGAAGCTCACAAATTAACCATAATATGTCTATTTTACAATTAATTTCATTATATCTTTGATCATAGATATGACAGTGTAATACCCCATAGGAGTGTTTACGCACTACGTCCGATCCGAATTGGGAATGTTCTAAATTTTGTCGGACAAAGTTCGGATCTAGTGCGCAACCCCTCATACAAATAGTACTACGGCTACTTCGGACGGACATTTTTGTTTCATCGCCACCGCAATGTCGCGTACGTCTTCTTCGTAAAGCGCAGGCTACTGGGAACTAAGCTAAGTTGCTTGTTTGCTCAGGGACCGCGTTAGTGGGGGGCAGAGCAGGGCCCTAAAATCAAACGGGGGGGGGGGGCCTCCAATTTTACTACCTGGTAAAGGTTTCTCTGTTTTTCTCAAATGAAAAGGTGTCGGAGAGAGCAGAGCATAACACTATTTTTATGAGGCTTTTTTTTTCTAGTAGAAAGGTTAGTAGTCTTGCTCCTCATCGTGCAGGCTACGTCTACGTCGTCGTGTGAATCTTCGCAATATAAGTAATAAATGAAATATTTTTTATAATTTCACTGATAATTTGCTTGACCTAGTTATCTCTGTTTCGTCTTCAGTAAATTGACCGAAAGAAGCCGGGGCCGGAGATTGAAGTAAGGGGGTGACCAAAAAAGTCTGCCCCCGTCATGGAGTACTTTCGCGGTCCCTGTGTTTGCATACTTCGGTTCACACTGTGAACTATGAACCGAAGTATGAAAAGACGCGGTAGCTACATGAGCGAAGCTAAACTAACTTGGCTACGTTCCCACATGCAGTGTGACCTTTTTTTTTGGGTTGGTTTGTAAGTTATCAAATAACTTCTCCCGCTCTGGGCGGAGCGGGAGGGCGTGTCAGACTCTTACTGACTAAAACCCACCCGTGTTCCATCAGTTGCCATGTTGCCAGGGACTACGGTATCCCTTTTAGACTTTCCGGCAACACGGCAGGCATGCAGTGTGCCTGCGCTTTAAGGCTCGTAAAGACCAGCGCGATATCGCGGGCGCGACACGGGTCGCGCTGCCTGTCGCGCTGGTCTGCACGAGCCTTTAAACAAAGTAAACTGTATAAAGTTTAAATATCAGAAGCGGCTACGCCATTTAATCCATTCCATTGTTTTGTAATACACTGCTCTGATCCGATTTTGCTTATCAGCAACAAAATAATAAGTAAATTGTGATAAACTTAACATGTTTAGAATTGAATGAAGTAATAGATGTTAAATAAATTAGGACTTATCTGTCTTTTTAAATATCAAAGTCAACGTGACTTGACTATATAATACATACCTACTTATTTGAACTTGTTATAAAACGAAAATGTGTTGAACATTCGGAAATAAAGTTTTAGGTAGGGTTTACCCTGGTATGTTTACTTCGTGGTTACGTATGGAATGCCAATTTCAGAAATAAGGAATATTTTAGGTAGATTTAACAATTTTTGAAGTGAAAACTTCTTTTGGCGCGTTGGGTATTTTTTTGAGACGGGACTACACAATTGATTTCGCGACACTGTTACGACAACAGCTTTTGACCAAAAAGACATCAACGCGTTGATTACTGCGGTGCCGATTTTTTTCAAGTTTTCACTTTTTCTTACTAACATTGCTATTATTAGAAGGTATCGTCCGTGTGATGCCGGACTTAAAGAATAGCACTACCCTATTTCTTCCCATGGGTGTTGTAAAAGGCGACTAAGGGACTTACTAAAGAATGGGCAGCAGCGTTCTCTATGCATTTTTAACACCATACTGCGATCGCCAACCCGCCTGCTAAGCGTGGCAATTATGGCATACCTACCCCCAACCCCAAAAAATGACAAGCACCAAAACGAAGTGCCCGGCGGCCCACCTGCCCTTGGCTACGGTAGCGGTCAAGGCTTCGGGTGAGGCAAGGGGTGCCAAGAATCCCCGGAAGAGATCCGGCTACCATAATCACCGGAAACTGGACCTGGCAACATATAACACGCGTACACTCCGGACCGACATTGAGCAGGTTACGATGGGGTATAGTAGGGTTATCTGAAGTCCGAAGAGAGGGGGAGGACTCGATAATCCTCAAATCCGGGAACTTGCTCTATTTCCGGGAGGGCGACCAGCAGTCCCAAGGTGGTGTCGGGTTTATCGTCCATAAGTCCCTTGTGAGCAACGTGGTGAAGATCGAGAGTGTGTCGACCAGGGTGGCGTACCTTATACTCAGAATATCTGCAAGATATTCGCTGAAGGTCGTACAGGTTTACGCCCCGACCTCGTCACACCCCGACGATGAGGTGGAGACCATGCATGGCTGGATATTTCCAGAGCCATGCATGGCTCTAAAACTCACTTCACCGTTGTCATGGGGGACTTCAACGCGAAACTGGGCAAACGAAACGATGATAAGCTGCGAGTGGGGCAATTTGGAGTTGGACGTCGGAACCACCGGGGTCACCTACTGGCCAGTTTTGATGAATTCCTTCTTCAGAAAACGTGAGCACAGAAAGTAGACCTGGCAGAGCCCTGATGGTGCAACAAAAAATGAGATTGACTTCATTATGTCGACGAAGAAGCAAATATTCAATGATGTCTCTGTGATCAACGCGGTGAAAACCGGAAGCGATCACCGTTTGGTAAGAGGCACATTGAACGTGAATATCAAGCTGGAAAGATCTTGACTGATGAAGTCCACGCTCCGCCCAGCACCGATCCAGGTCCAAAACCCCGAGAGCTTTCAGCTCGAACTTCAGAATCGATTCGAGTGCCTAGGCAGCTTCGTGGACGATTATAACGATGGGTTTGTGGAAACTGTCCATATGGTCGGGTCCAAGATCTTCAAGGCCCGCCGTACAAATCGAAACAAGAACCTCTCCTACTTTGCAGCTCATGGAGGAGAGGCGCGAGATGATCCTGCAGTCTTCAGACGATGCGCTTAAATACCGGCGGCTCAATAGACAGATCTCTAAGTCTTTGAAAAGCGACCTTCGCCTCTATAATACGCACCGTATTAAGGACACGATAGAGCGGAACAAGGGCTCTAAGGTTTTTGCAAGAGATCTGTCTATTGGACAGAGCCAGCTTGCGAAACTGAAGACCGATGATGGCATAAATAATAAATGATTTTATTTCTGTAAGTAGGTTTGCACAAACACTTTTACACGTCAATCATATTTTAAAACTAGATGAGGTCGGCGTTTCCTATCTGACTACTCTGAGAAGAAAGGCCGAAACAAACTCAGAGGTCTCAGTCTCTTTTAAAGTCCAGACATAATCTTGGTCAGAATCGTATCCGCCAAACGTGAACAGTTGAGAGAGATCGAGAGTTTCTATGGACAGTTATACACGTCAACCAGTAACCCCGTTATGAATCTAGCAAACGACCCAAGAGCTAGATTGACCCGACACTATACCGAAGACATTCCGGACGTCAGCTTGTACGAGATTAGGATGGCTCTGAAGCAGCTTAAAAACAACAAGGCGCCGGGTGATGACGGAATTACGGCCGAACTCCTGAAGGCCGGTGGAAAACCCTTTCTTAAGGCCCTCCAGAAACTTTACGATTCCGTCATACTCGAAAGTCAAACGCCACAGGCATGGAACAGAGGTGTGGTGGTACTTTCTTTAAAAAGGGCGACAATGCCTGCTTAAGAATTATAGGCCCATCACACTTTTGAACCATGTCTACAAGCTGTTTTCAAGAGTTATCACGAAATATCTCGCGCGCAGGTTTGACGACTTCCGGCCTCCCGAACAAGCCGGATTCCGTAAAGGCTTTAGCACCGTTGACCACATACATACGCTGCGGCAGGTTATACATAAGACCGAAGAGTATAACCTGCCTCTCTGCTTAGCGGTTGTGGACTACGAGAAAGCCTTCGATTCGATCGAGACATGGGCCGTGCTGCAGTCTCTTCAACGGTGCCAGATCGACTATCGGTACATCGAGGTGCTAAAGTGTCTGTACGAAAACGCCACTATGTCAGTCCGACTCTAGGACCAGATCTCGAAACCTATCCTTCTGCAGCGAGGTGTGAGACAGGGAGACGTTACCTCTCCGAAACTGTTCACCGGTGCACTGGAGGATGTCTTCAAGGTTCTGGATTGGAAAAGGCTAGGCATCAACATCAATGGTGAGTATATTACTAACCTTCGGTTTGCCGACGACATAGTTATCATGACTGAGACCATGGATGACCTCAGTACAATGCTCGATGACCTCAATAGAGCCTCCGAAAATGAACATGGACAAGACGAAGGTCATGTCAAATGCCCATGTGACACCCACCCTCATGAAGATCGAAAACGCTACGCTCGAAGTTGTGGACGAGTATGTTTACCTAGGATAAACTGTCCAGCTAGGTAGGTCCAACTTCGAGAAAGAGGTCAATCGTCGAATCCGACTCGGCTAAGCAGCGTTCAGGAAGCTACGCAATATCTTTTCGTCCCACATACCAGTGTCTTTGACCAATGCGTGTTGCCAGTGATGACCTATGGTACTGAAACGTGGTCACTCACAATGGGCCTTACCAGAAGGCTAAAAGTCACCCAAAGGGCAATGGAGAGGGCTATGCTTAGTTTCCCTACGTGATCGAATCAGAAATGAAGAGATCTGCAGGAGAACCAAGGTAACTGACATAGCCCGAAGAATTGCCAAACTTAAGTGGCAATGGGCAGGGCACATTGCTCGCAGAACGGATGGCCGATGGGGCCGAAAGGTTCTGGAGTGGCGACCACGTACCAGAAGACGTAGCGTTGGAAGGCCTCCTACAAGATGGACCGATGACCTTGTGAATGCCGCAGGAATCCGCTGGATGCGGAAAGCACAGAATCGGTCAAAGTGGAGGTGCTTGGGGAGGCCTATGTCCAGCAGTGGACGTCTTTCAGCTGAAACGATGATGATGATGTACTATCGAAGAAACGCATATCTGTACACTGTGAGGACTAATCTTGCTTGCACCGCTCGGCCGCTACAGTAACGCTTACCTACGAAAAAAAAGGGTCGTGTGCACAGGATTTTGTTTTCAAATTGGTTAGATACCTATGCGTTACCCCGATGGTACTTCATTATCATTTTTGTCATAGGTATCAACCGTCTCACGCACGATACCTGTAGGAACTAAGGTTGGAATAGGTTCACGCAGTGGCTCAGCGATTAGCTTCTAAACAGTATCTACGCTACGGGTCGCAGGTTGTTTCGATCCAACCTGTTTAGGTTTGTACTTATATTGTAATATTGTTTGTACCAATGGCCTACAGGCTAAGGCTAGTTTGTTCTGAGTCTGGGTAACTATGATTGTGAGATTTATTTTAGTAATTGAAACCACAATAATCGTGTTCGGTCTAGTGTCGCCATCTATAATTTTTGTATGGAAAGTAACAGCGCCATGTGAGCGTATTTAGAACTAAAAAGTTTTTAAATAAAAAGTATAATAATTTGGGATTCCCATCGCAGATAACAAAAAATATATATATATATATATATGCGGTGTGAGTCTTTCTAATGTGCACATACCGAAATGAGGGAATCTATGCTTAATTTTATCGACGACGAAAAATCTAACTATTTTAAGGAATTATCGCGATGAAACAAACTCCATAATGATTGGAAGTAATTAGGCGTCCTCATAAAATAAAAATTGTGGAATAAAAACTACCCTCAATTGAAAATAAACATGTTTTTTAGCAAAAATCCGTTTTTTTTTTCATCAATTTTTACAATGATCGTAAAATTTCTAAAAATAATTAAGATTTATTTAAATATTTTTTCCGTCGATAAAATTAAGCATAGATTCCCTCAATTCGATATGTGCACATATAAAGTAACACATAATAAAGACTCGCACTGTATGTATTTACATACTTTTTCTCTTGGTGGTCTGTTATTTAGTAAATATATTTACTAAATGTCTGTAATCACGAAACCTTCATGTTTAACATTCTTTCTGAGATCTGGCTGATGGTTTGTGCGAACTGAGGGACCACACTTTAAGGGCTGTAGTTTTTATATATATATATATTTAGACTACTACTAAATCATCCCAATTTTGTCCCTCAGTTCACAACCATATCATACATAGCTGTTGTCCCAGTACTGGGAAAAGGACTCTATAGGTACCAAGGCTGCCTGTCCACTGGAGCGGAGAAATGTGCCAATATTAACCAATAGGAGCGGACTTGTCTTTTGGTTAATATTGGCACATTTCTCCGCTCCGCTCCAGTGGACAGGCAGCCTAATATTGGCACATTTCTCCGCTCCGCTTCGGTGGACAGGCAGTCTAAACCTTGCTAATTCTTCCAAGATGATCGCTGTCTCAGCAGTCATAAGTGGAAAAAATTAAGCCTTGTTCAATAGCCATTGCCTTGACCATTTAGACTTGTAACATTTATCAATTAACTCATAATAAATTACTCTATAGTTCCCTGGGTTACCGCCATTGTATCGAATAAACTTGCAGACTGGCGTGACGCGACACCGGTTATTGTTCCGGTCAGCACGAGGCTTTACAGACGATCATTTTCATTCACATTCAACATAATGAAGCCACGCCCCTTTGCGTGGTACTCTGTAGTGATTAACCTACGACGTTTCTGCAACTCTGCAGTCTCATACGTATGCTCGCCGGCGCGATGATGTTTGCTATTTGTTGGAACAGATTACTTACCTGGACTGGACTTGTACCACTTTCATTGGCTGTGTTGTCTTAGCCCAGGTTCGCAAGGGCGATTTTTTTTTCGCATTTTTAACGCTCTGCTTAGCGCCAAGAGTTGAAAATCCTACAGTGAATTCTTTTGACGCGCTGGGTTGCACTCTATTGGATTCTCAACGCTCGGCTGAATATCGAGAGTTGAAAATCCAGTGCGCGATAAAATCCCGCCGCGATATTTTTACGTCCGTGCGAACGTGGGATTAGTCAGCCAGTATTCGGACCATACGGTGTATCTATAAGTTTTAATCTATTTTAGATTCATGACCTACATATTGTATATAACATCTTATAGAAAGACATTCATGATTTTAGTATTATTTTATTATAAATTACTTAGTTTACTATACTGCTGTATATCTTAACGTTTTCAGGAAACCCACGTCATGCACAAATTCGATGGAGACTTCTATGGATCACAATTGAAAGTGAGTTTAGTTGGATATTTGAGAGGAGAGAAGAATTTTAAATCTTTAGATGACCTAATAGAAGCAATCAAACAAGATATAAAGAACGCAGAAGAAGCTTTGGAGCTGCCTGAAGCACAACTAGTAAAGGCTAATAACACTTTTTTAAATAAGTAGATTGAAGCCACTTGCCATTTTATAGACCATTTTTGTAGTATAAATACTTCAAACTGTTATGAATTTATGATTATTGACATTGTTATTTATTTAATTTCATTAATGTTTGTTATTTTTATAAAATTACCTAGTTTACATTTTCCTCCTTGTTTTTAATTGTTACATCTATGTAATAGAATCTGAGGCTGGATAAGCTGTATTGCAGCAGTTTATACTTTCAGACATCACATCATAATGTTTTAGTGTAAATTACATTGATTTATAGCGATGTAAAAGCTAGCTATGTTGTTATTTTATCGTAAAAAATAATGTGAATTTAGGCTGAATAATAATAAGATAATTATTCAAGCAAAAATATGAGGGATATTCCTTGACTATGTGATATTTTTAGAAAAGTGTGCAATAAATTTAGTAATAAGAAAATAAAAATATTTACAATAAAAGTTACATTTATTTTAAAGAATCAAACCACAAAATTCCCTTTGAAAAAGCCTTTTATTGGTAGTGCTTATCTGGATGCATTTTAACAAATTTTTGTAAAATATCTCTCCTTCTCACATTGGAAATAAAAGAATCTTAAAGTAAATAGGGCTCTCTCTCCGGGATAATTAATGTTGTTTTCTTCTAAATGAACATCCTGAAACAGAATTAATGTTGTGTTAGTAAACATTGAAAGGCTAACTTTAAAGATGAAGAAAAAAAAAATTATGAGTATTTTCCAAGTTACAAGTATCATATAAAGCATAACCAGAATCACCCTATTTACAGGGGTTTATAAACTTTGCTTAGTGACATTCAAATGTCAAAAATGTATGGTTAAACAGTCGCTCATCATTACTTTATAAAATATATGTATAAATAAACCCCATAATGTATAACACAAAAATAACTACAGTGGTCACTGACCCCAAATAACTATGTCATATAACAGAGACCAACAAAACAAAAATATAGACATATCAATAAGCATCTACCTATAATGTAGATAAGAGCATCAACAAAGGATACAATAATTATTGCACAATAGGTGCAATGCAAATAAAACTGCAAGATTGCACAATTTACATTAACCATTTGAAATAACATCATCAACATAATTCCATACTTCCTAACCTGAATGAATGCCTTATTCGGGGCACAAATATTTAATGATAATGATAGGCAATGTTCCTTTTGGCTCATGTAGTATTTGATGATCTTAGTTCTATTAGCAATTGTTGTTTCATACCATTTTCACTTGTTATATGACTGATTGTGGACAAGGATCTATCACATAAACATGTTTACACAAGAGTTTGACATAGTTATCGAGATAAGTTAAATAATATGGCTAGAAAGGGGGGGGGGGTGAATACTAAGATGACGGCTAATAGAGATTTGAGTTTCTAACAACTGTCACTAACGAGACACAAAATAATTAATTGTTATCTACTTCTTAAGGCAAATCAATGGTTGAGCAGTTATATGAAAGAAGACATTCTGCACCACCCCAAATAAAATGGGTTTAGGCGAAGCTTCAGAGTAGCCCGCGAAATTAAAATTTTATTACGTTGCAATTTGCAGGACAGTATAAAGTTGTATGTTGATCTAAATATGATTTGTGGCCATATCAAATATATATTTGTAATAAAAATCATCAATACAACTCTCTAAGTTCATGCAATCCTATTGATTGGTTATTTCATGAAATCATGACATTTGAGGATTATTCAAATTATTTTATTTCACATAAACCTACAAAGGCACTTATGAAACGCCAGAATCTACGTGCATGGTTCCAATAGATTGTTTCCTATGAAGAAGAGCTGGGTTTTGGTAAAGCCATATTTGTTACGGTCATGAATAATATTTTAATCAACATAAGAACCTGACACTGACCTGCAAAAAGCATAAGAAAATTTGAATTTTGCAGGCTACCTTAGCGCATCCCCCCTTAAGGGCCAGAGAATGATGGTTAGGAAAATCAGTTCCTTGCAGTCATGTCTCTTGGACAGTTTTAAAGTATAAGAAAATCAATACTGCCTGCTGATGGTGATACCCATGGTTTGGAAGCTATGATTTTGGTTTATGATAGTCCTAAAAATGCCTTATGACAGACAACCAGTTAAGAAAAACTTGATCCAATATGAGGATTATGGTAAAATACATTGGTTTTCCTGCTATAAATTCACTCTTTGTTTGGGTCATTATCAGAGGTTTGTATAGAATCATGGGTGATTTAGGGTGTTTGGCAATGTGGTGTAATAATAATAGTTTCACAACTGTCAAGTTTCTGAACAGATATACACTCGAGATGCATTTAGTATGAATGAAAATGAAAAGATTCTTACCCTCCGTTAATCTAGCGCGACCACCGGTGGGCTGGCAAAGGATCGTTGAGCATCCTGCACATACGACAACCCTTTGCGCGTGACTGAATACAGTTGTGATTTTGTAGCAGCCAGGGCACTTAACATCCATGAAGTATGAGTTCGGATGTGGCACCAGCCTCTTCAACTTGTGTTTCCTTTTCTCCGACGCGGGAGAAGGATGCAGTAAATCAATTGCGAGCTGAAATCCCGAAGACGCACATTTAGGTTATTTGGTCACTTCGCAGTACATAAAATTTGTGGATGTAGGAACTTTTAAAGCACTGATTGAACTTTATCAGCCTCATTTTGTTAAAAACTGTGAAACAATTGGCTAAATCTTCAAGTTTTTTGTTAGTTATTCATCTGACATGTCAGGTACTGCCATGTGTATCCGCTTGTTTGGATGAGACCGAGTTTCCACTTTGGTGTTGGAAGGCACTTTTGCAAACTACCAGATATATCAGAAAACAATAACGAACACAGAAAACTTGTGATATCATTGAACACAGCGAGATATTTTACTCAGATAAATAAAAATACACACCGGCATGGTTACAGCTTTGATGCAGAACCGGAAAAGGAAAGGCTGCCAATTGCCAACGACAAGGAAAAATATCTTTTATATCCATAGGCAAAAAGATAAGGTTGCGTTCATAAAAAAATCATTTCAATAATCGGAAATATAAATATTCGGAAAGTGGTTCATAAATTATTACTATTTGATTGAAACTTGAGGATCTTCAATAATAAAAAAAATATTACACAAGTATGCCATTTTGTAAGAGAACTCTATAGCAAAAAGCCCACACTGGAAAACTTCGTCCAAATACACTAAAAATATTCTTGAGCTAAGAACCTAGAATAAAAAATGGTTAAGAATGCTCCATGAACCACAACCACCACGTCCACCACGGTCACAGAGTACATTGTAATATATTGAAAGACCACGGTAACACGATCAAAAAGTTGATGAAAAAAAAAACATTGTTCTGTGGTCTCTGACGTCTCTGTAATGTAATGATTGTGTGTTTGTGTGTGTCATTTTTGACAAATAATTGACAACAGACAAGTTGACAACAGAAAGCTAACCTAACCTATCTAGTTTTGCTTTAATAAAACAATTCCTTGAAATCCAACAAATAGGCGAATTATCTGAAGATTTTGTAACTTGAACAATTAAATTGTACTTTGTTTTTTTGAAATAATGGCTGACGAAGAATACGAGGCAGAAGACGCGGGAGCAGACTATGACGATATCGCCGAGGACGATGATAACATTGAGGAGACAGAGGAACAGGAGGAAGAAGGATTTAATGCGCAATGCCTCTTGCCCGGCCAAGCTGGCGGAGGAGTTGAGAAGTCTAAGCGCATCACTTCGCGGTACATGACCAAGTACGAACGAGCGAGAGTTCTAGGTAAGGTTATGTTTGGAGCTCAGATACCTACATTATTCGTTCCGTTTATAATTCAATTAATTCACATACTGATTGCTGGTCTTAAATGCATTATAAAAGCTGATCATCTTTAAATATCACAATCTCAAGCGCTACTGCTGAGCATGAGGTCCTGGATTCGATTCTCGGGTCGGGCAGTGCTATTGGGTTTTTCTATCTGAAATTTCTCAGTGGCAGCTCGGGGTCTGGATTTGTGTCCGGTTGATTGCAATAGGCTCGCCCCCTATTACATGGGACTTAAACATAACTGGTGTAATGTGGGTGTACCTGTTACAGGGACACCTCTGCCCAACCCTTCGGGGAAACAAGGCGTGATGTGTTATAATTATCAAATAAAATCAGCTTGTAAAGGCGTACCTACTGAAGTGTCAATTTTGTATGAATTTATTGTTTGAGTGACTGACTATTTTTCTATCATTTCAGGTACAAGAGCATTGCAGATAGCCATGTGTGCCCCAGTAATGGTAGAGCTGGAAGGTGAAACAGATCCTTTACAGATAGCAATGAAAGAACTGAAGCACGGCAAGATTCCAATTATCATCAGACGATACCTCCCCGACCATTCCTATGAAGACTGGAGTATAGATGAACTTATAATCATAGATCATTAGAGACAGCAGTCTTTTTAATTGTTCCTTCATCAAACTCATAATTTGAAGGCCTTTGTTATCACTTGGTTATCTATCAGGTTGCATCCTGTTTGCTTAGAAATACATACAGTCAAAACCCTATTATAACGGCTTTGCTTAAAAGGTTATAACAATTAAATTATGAGGTTTCAGCATTTCTCTTTACTTAAGATAGTGTTTGGTTATAACGACTATCGGCTATACAACTGTAATCCGACAGTTCTTTTGAAGTCGTTATAAACGGTTTTGACTGTAACTCAATAAAATTAATTACTTACTAGCTCATAGGTTGAGTTCTGGGTAATTTTAGGGTGATTTACATTAATTTGTGTAACCTAGTATACTTTCTACATATAATTTTCATTGTAGAAATAAATAGATGTACATAATTTAAGTGAACTCTTTCCTTGGTAATCTCCTGTCTGTGGTTTTGATTTTATCATCCATAATTTTCTTCAGATATCCATATATTTTAAGAATGTCGTATTTGTAGGATAATAGTTTAAAAAAATAAATTAAGATTTTATAAATATTTTGTCTTTTTATTGTTATCTAGAAACCTATACAGATACTTTACAATGTAAAAATACACCAAAAACCAGCAAATTACGTGTCGGACCACGCAGTCGAATGTTCCTTCCGTAGTTTAGATGAATATTTACATTGAGTAGTTCCGGTGGCCATTTGTGGTCTTCATCATCAGTTCCACTTCACCAAATGGTGCTTTCCGAGAGCAACTGCACGAGTTACTATAGACAAGGAAGCTACTGTAAGATGTTGAGGAGTACCCTTGACTGCCCTTTGTCTTCATCATCATACCCCCAATGACAGTCACAACCCATCTAGGTATAAAGTTCTCATCAATACAAATTAATCAAGCCCAAACACCAGGTAATTGCTGTAAATCGTTGAGGAGTTCCCTCGACTGTCTTTCGGCTCCATCATCAGATCGACTCCAGACCTTCATTAAATAGTAGTGCTTTAAAATAATTAATGAAAAAATTAACAAACGCACTAGTCGCTACTACGATTTTCGAAGGTTTCCCTCGATTTCTTTGGGATGCTATCATCAGATCCTGGTTTCCTTATCATAATGGTACCACCCTTGGGATATCTCCATTCCAACAAAAAAAGAATCATCAAAATCGGTTCATAAACGACGAGGTTATCCGCGAACACACAATTTTTTTTTTAAATATGCGTTCGAATTGAGAAAAACCGGTTAAAATTTTTCAAAACATACCCCCAATATTTTTGAAAGACCTACCCCATAGCCTAATTGACCTATCGAACGACACCCGACCCGACACAATGGAATAGACGCTAAACAAAAAAAAATACAAAAATTTTGTAGGCGTGACTGACTACTATGTCCTACAATCATGCCAATTTTCAGCTTTTTAGTGCAAAGGGTCACTGATTTAAACCGCGGACAGATAGACGGATTTGGCGAAACTGAACGTTGAACAAGGCAATGAGTTTTCACAAAGTGGCTTAGACTGGAGCCTTGTGGAACTCCCACATTGACTAAGTACTATTTGGTTTACCCAACTTCTTGTTATAACAAGCACAAGACATGAGTGTTATCGCTAAATGGCTTAGACTGGAACTTTGTGGAACCATAGTGACTACTGTTAGTGCCCGCCGAATACTATTGGGTATAACAAGCACAAGACGATGAGTTTGCTCGCTAAGAGCCCTAACTGGATCCTTGTGGAACTCCTATTACAACTTCTCTCTACCACAGATTACATATCGCACCCCTAGATGAAGACTCCGGTAACTCAAAAAACCTAATTTTTCAGAAATGACGAAAAACTGTTTTTAGTATTTTTGATATCTTTCCTAAAAAAGATATCAAAAATCTATTGAGACATTCATAGAGGTAACGTTGAATTAGCTTGTTTGTATTTTGTCTGTTAAAACCCTGTAAAATATCGAGATTTTTTAGTTACTCTAGTTTTGCAGCTGTAATCAAATTAAGTAAAGCTGCGTTTTATTAATTAAGTAAAGCTATCTTTTAACAGCAGTTGACGGTATTGTCACGCGAGTTATATCTATGTGTAGGTATTCGAGTCAGGAATTCAAAACCGCCACTTACTTGAAATGCGTACTTTTTGAGTTACCGGAGTCTTCATCTAGGGGTGCGATATTCTCTACCTATTGTGCTACAGTTTTCTTCCTTAAATTATGAGATATTTATAGCCAATGGGCTTAAATAATTCTAAACCCCGGTTTCTGATACCCAAGTTTACCCGGTTTCTGTTGATCAAGAGTGTCGTACTCGTCATACATAAAATTAATCGTTTTGTAAATTTTTGGTTGAACGTAATATGAAAGTTGATTAGAATGTAGAATGTTGAAAGATTTTCTGTTGGTTACCCACAAGTACGAGTAGATACGCTAACTAACAAAACAAAGTAAGGTAATAAGTATTCGAAATGAGTTTTATTTTCCATGGTACTTTTTAGGGTTCCGTAGTAAACAAGGAACCCTTATAGTTTCGTCATGTCCGTCTGTCTGTCTATCTGTCTGTCCGCGGTATAGCTCCAAGACTGTTAGTATTAGAAAGTTGTAATTTGGCATGGGTATACATATTAATCGACGTTCAAAAGTGCCATACATGGGCCTATTTGAAATAAATGATTTGACTTTGACTTTGACTTTGATGCCGACAAAGTGGTAAAATAAAATTATGATAAATATTTATTTTTAGGGTACCTCCCCTACACGTAAAGTGGGGATGTTTATTTTTTTATCCCTTGGTGTGGGGTATCGTTGGAAAGGTCTTTCAAAAACATTGTGAGTATGTTGGAACCATTTTTGAATTCAGAGATCCGTTTGAAGCTTTAAAGTGCAAATTTTTGTTAGAGTCAAGTGTCCCCCCCCCCCCCTACCAGCTAAACGGTTGGTTTTAGATATGTGAAACAATTCACGGCAGTAGTTTATATAACGAATTTAAAAGGAAAACTATCACAGCTGAGTAGGCTTTACAAGTTAACGAGTAATAATCAACCAACTTAAATTTGCGGTTGTAAAAACATGTTCTCCCATACATTTTGTATGAAAGATTTTTTTTTTCAACTACAAAGTTAAGTTTGTTCTTGGGATAAATTCATCCCAACTACGGAACCCTACATTGTGCGTGGTCCGACATGCACTTGGTCGGTTTTTATCTTCAAAATAATCTGAAATTGTATAGTACCGTTTTTTACAAAGTTTGGTTTTAATACAGATTTTAAATCGTTTAATGGGTAAGTTTCTAATGTCAATGGGAAGTTTGATGTAAAAGCGTATACATTGACCCATGAATGAGTTGCCTACTTTGTGGAGACGTGTGCGATGTACAGCAAGGTTGTGTTTTTTAATGACTCCTCGGCACTACATTTTAACTACCGTTTTTTTCAAATGGGTTTGGAACTTGGTATCGTTAATCGTTTTGTAAATTTTTGGTTGAACGTAATATGAAAGTTGATTAGAATGTAGAATGTTGAAAGATTTTCTGTTGGTTACCCACAAGTACGAGTAGATACGCTAACTAACAAAACAAAGTAAGGTAATAAGTATTCGAAATGAGTTTTATTTTCCATGGTACTTTTTAGGGTTCCGTAGTAAACAAGGAACCCTTATAGTTTCGTCATGTCCGTCTGTCTGTCTGTCTGTCTGTCCGCGGTCTAGCTCCGAGACCTTTAGTACTAGAAACCTGTTATTTGGCATAGGTATACATATTAATTACGCCGACAAAGTGGTGAAACAAAATTATGAAAAAAAAAATTATACACGTAAAGTGGTGATGTTTTTTTTTTTTGTCCCATTATCATTGTAAAGGTCCTTCAAAAATATTGTGAGTTTCTGAAAACCATTTTGGGATTCAGGGATCCGTTTGCAAAATATTAAGCTTTAAAGTGCTAATTTTTGTTAGTCAAGTGTCCCCCCCCCTGCCAGCTAAATGGTTAGTTTTGGATGTGTGAAAAAAATCACAGTAGTAGTTTATATAACAAAATTAAAAGGAAAACTATCACAACTAAGTAGGCTTTACAAGTTAACGAGTAATAATCGACCAACTTAACTTTGCAGTTGCAAAAACATATTTTCCCATACATTTCGTATGGGAGAACGTGTTTATCAACTAGGTACAAAGTTAAGTTTGTTTTTGGGATAAATTCATTCCAACTACGGAACCCTTCATTTTGCGTGGTCCGACACGCACTTGGGCGGTTTTTTTTCAAATGGGTTTGGAACTTGGCATCGTTTCCGAGACGTTACCTACATAGTAAATCTTAAGGCTCCCGCAGACAGGCACGACGCAACTTCTACTTCTTTTCGTGTGGTTGGTGACTAACCAGTAGGTACCCTAATTGCGTTATTACGCAACACAATCAAAATTTGTTTCGATTTGAAACAAATTGCTAATCCATTGCGACATAAGATGGAAAAAAAAATCTGCTCAACAACGTAAATAACGCAATGAATGTTGTTGAATTGTCAAAATGAAACAAATTAGGCAAAATTGTTTACGAAAATAAGTTACGCGATTAGGGTACTAGTGTCATAGTTTTAAAGCCGCCCATGGGCCTCTGACTTGGCTTCACATGCCTTCAAGAAATATCTCCCAGGCATGTCGGTTTCCTCACGATGTTTTCCTTTACCGTTTTTGAAGCAAGTGATAATTATACAATATACACATGAATCCAAAAGACAGAGGTGCGTGCCTTTTCATCGCGACACGACGGCGAGCGACACGGTGCGGCACGATTCTGGTAGAAGTTTTAATAGAAATTGATCTACTTACTAGAGTCGCATCATACCTGTCTGCGGGATAGCCTTTAAACGAGTGATGATGAAGATAATTAGTTAAATTGCCGAACCTTTTATTTCTTTTGGTGCAAACCCAATAAATATCAGTCATTTTGATATAATAATAAATGTTTGGCAATCGATAACGTTGCCACTTGCGCCAGGTATTTATTGCACCTAGATATTGGTAGCGGTCGGTCGCGTCCTGTAATAAATTCATAGTGGCGCCATAAAATATGATTGTTTTACGAGTATCTGGGCTTCTTCACTTTGTAAATATTAAGTAAATTTTCTACCTTTAAAGATCGTTTAGGTACCTACCTACATATTTAAATTTAGGTACATCTCTATCGAAATCATTTTACTGAAATTTTGCCTAAAAAACTATCTATCCGAGTGAATGCTGGGCATTATTATCCATCTAGGTCGCAGGAAACTAGGAATCTTTTCTTTTTCCTTGAATAGAATTCTTAGACTCAATTTTTAGGGTTCACTACTGCAAATTGTACTTAATTCGTGTAAAAATATTGGAAATCATCTTGGTAACAAGGTCCGTACCTTTCGTGAGATCTGAAAACGTTTACTTTCCTAGTAAAATATCCGTCTTCCTCGTAAAACGTAGGTTAGGTAACCTAAATGTGTTGTTATGACACTACGGTACAAGGACTATCTGTAAATAGCTGCGAATGAAAACTATATTTGCGTAGGCACAGGCTTTCGGGCTGTCACTGCACCAAGTGCAGTAATTTCGAAAGCGACATGCGATGTATTAAAGCGGGTGGCCACACCAGCTCCTCCTGCCAACAGATCTTGTATTTCGACAAGTATTAATGCTTCGTGAACGTTAAAACACCAACACCACACTTGTCCTATTACGTTATTCATATAATAGCCGTTTGGCGCGTTCCTATTATATTTATTATCTAATCTTGGACGAAATTAAACCACAATTAAAGTGGGAAGACGTCATAGAAGACGGGGATAGAGTTTCCCTAAAATACGTGGAGCAGCCTTGAATTTCATGTGGTCAAATTAGAAATGTTAGAGTCAGTTTTAGATCACTTTGAAAGAGTACTGGAATCTCTATATTATTATGTTAAGATAGATAGTAGACACCCTGTTTCAAACAGGTGTTAAATGTGTTGACTCATACTCCACAGAACTTCATTTGGATGGATAAGTAATGCGTTGTAATAAATCAGTCTCACATTCTTAAGCGTTTGTTTCTTTTAGTCTCGTTATGATAGTCGAGACGTTACGTATATTAGAAAAACCTGCAGATAGGTTAGAATAATATATAAAACACGTGGATTATAAACAAAATAAGCTTTATTGAGCCGTCCAGGTTGTGATGTGAAGCAGGTTGGTCGCGCGGGCTGCGCGGGCGCCGCGCGTCGCCGTGGGCTGCGCTTGGCACGCGCACCGCGCTGAATATCGCTGAAAGCTCCGGCGCGGGGAGAGCCTCGCGCTCACGTCAGTACCCCTCCGACCAGCGATGCTGTGCTGTCTCCGGAAATAGAGTACGTCCGTCGTCTTTACGTGCAGTGTCGCGTACCACTTGCCGCTGCAGCCAACATTTTAGCCATTGAATCGCGGTTAATAATAGAGTTGTCGTTCAATAATTTATTGCTTTCGTTTAAGATTTATTTCGCGACGTGTTTCGGTTTGGTCAACTCCAACCGCGATTTAATGGCAACGGTTTTGACCCGAGTTGCATTCCTGAGGGGATGCGAGTCGTGTTGAGCCGACATATTAAGTGGATTCGCTCATTCAGTGTAGATGTGTAGGAATAACGTCCTTAGATCGGCCGACCAGGTGCGCGAGTGTGTGTGCAAATGACTGATAGCCCAGCGTAGCGGGCTTAACTTGAACAACATGTGGAGCAAAGGATTGACGCTATGGAGGATAATGTTGTGCATGTTGTTGGTGGCGTCGGCGTGCGCCGCGACGGTGCGAGGTGAGTCCAGGCTGCTCGCCGAGTGGGAGCCGGCGGCACATCTTCACTCCCACTCTGCGTCACTACATCGTTGCTATTTTCGGCGTAACTTGCGCTGAAATTATGTAAAAAGCTCACGTATGTGCTCTATTTTTGGCGATAACCTTAGGTGAAGTTTTGTATGACAAAATGATCTAGTGACCGAGTTATTAACAGGTTTTGTCTACTCTCTGCTATGTTTATCAGAGAGAGTTGAGTGAAGGTAGAGCGCCGGCCGCCTCGCTACATCGCAAAGCTAGATACGTAAATAGAAATACAGGGATTTGTCGTTGTGCGACGCCATCTTGTGAAAAACGATAGGATCGTGACGACATTATAAAAGCATGACATGGATCTAGGTCACGTCATAACTGCATGTTGCCCTTCATCGTTAGCGTAATGCCTTAACTTAAGAACTAAGTCCCTCTTCAATTCACATTTGTAGACAGTAAACCAATATTTGGTTTGCGTCCAACTAGAGCACCTAGACTGTTACCGTTAAATTTAAATTATGCGGTAGTTCAGAAACCATATTTTTTCTCTGCTATGTAATTAAGGCAGAAGACGTTTTTATGAAACCCATCTATGTGATCTAAAACAACAGAATCTGCCTCTTATACGCAGAAAAAGTGCATAATCACAGAAGTAGATAGTCGCTCAAACATCTATGCAGGCTAAGAGCAGGCATATGGTAGAAAGCATTCAGTTAGCTATAGTAAAGAGACTACACGTAGAGACTGTCAGCTCCACATGTAAGTCAATGTCAGGCAGCATAGCACGCAACATAAAACACAAACAGCTCTACTTTGTAGAGCGACGCACCAAGGCCGGCAATAAACCGCTCGGTGAAAATACTACACATGAGAAAATTCAAGACGACTCAAAAAGATTTCTAATCTCTCATTTCCTGTATTAAATTCCTTCATAAATGTTGTAAATATAGGTAAAGAGCTCCTAAACTATTATTGAAATGGTAAGTATGCAGGTACTTATTCCAAGTTTCATAAGTTTAGTCTTTACTCTTTACAATGTTGGGTCCCTAATTTGAAGGTTATGTACAGCATTTAAAGCAGCAAAAGCTACAAAATTTAATAAAGAAATGAACACTATTAATCAACCGAAACCTAATCATTGTTTGGTTAATGAAACACAAATGGATGGATTATTTAGACATTGGAAAGAAGAAGTGCAAAAAATGTACGAAATGGAAATGTAATTGTCCAATGGCAAAGAATAGGCAAATAAAAAGATATACAAGATAGAAGTCTAATAGGAATGATGAGGAATTAAGGTGATTCACATTTGACGTATCTACAGCTGATAATGACGCAAGAGCACGTGATGATAAAATTATGACTTGGTGATTATTTTATTGATGGTTGCAAAACATTAATTAAATCAAGTATTAGAAGAGATTTCGTTTTTGTAATTGACTGGAGAGAGGCTTATGCAGCAGCAGTCTACAGCAGTGGACAGCGAAAGGCTGACGAGATAGCTAAGAAGTTTTCAGTTATTGATAAAATGAATACTAATCTTATAAACACAATCTATTTAGAGACAAAAATAGATAGGTAAACACAAGATCTTGAATGCATTTTAGACGCAACGTGGATGCGCAAGGTTGACTCACATTCCTCCTCTAATCCAGAGAGTATTTGACGGACTCCATGGGGATTTAGATGCTTATCTGAATGGGTTAGAAAAGTATATTTAGCTAGCCCGTAAAAAGGACGGAAAAATCTTAAAAGATAAGGAGAACGACTGGCTGAATGTCTAATTCATGATGAAGGATGAATTACAAAGCAAATTGCTGGTTGATATTTGGATCTGTAATTCCCATTTATTGAATGTACTTAATACAAATTTTTTGGAATAATATGTTGGAGGCGGTTTTACGTAATATTATAAATTGTTTTCAGCTGACGACGAAATACCATCTGAGTCACAATGCCGGCCATACATCGAAAAAGCTCTTAAAGAGCTCGAGTCAGGAGATGTGGAACCAGGTAAAGGCATTTTAATTGCTTTTAACTAATTTACTACCTAGTTATTTGTAGTCCAAGAACCCTGAGTTTCCCTATCAATAGGTACACCCGATGATCACTTAAAAATAGCTTTATTTTAGAAAGATTTGGCATAAGAACTCATTAAATTAAATTAGGTAAACGGAAGATTTTGAATAAAAATGAAAATTACTTAGGTTCGTTTGGTATCTGGACAGTACCTAACGTCCACATGATATCTATAAATATTCTTAAATCACTGACAAAACATATGCGACCATGGAATCATTACAAACGGGTTTTCTCAAAATAAAACCCGACTAGGTACTGAAAAATCACGCTCTAAAAAGTATGTAACAAGAAAATATTTCAGAGAGAAATCAAGACATAGGTACAAAAATGGTCAAGGTAAAGCCATGGTCGTATGCCATTATATTTTTTTGGTGTACAGGCATACGTACAGGCAGCGTGATTTTTCAGTAGTCGGGTTATATAGATTTTGACCTTACTTGTTAGATAGTTAAATTATTTTGGGGTTATAATTTCGTGATAAAGTATTTGCAGAGCAGCTTAAAAAAATTTGTTTGGGTTTTATTTTATAATACTCGTAGGTATTAATTTTACAGCCGCGCCGTACGTAGCAGTCTCACTTTTGCTTGTTTTTAACAATTTAAACATATATATTTATTTACTTAGACAATATGATATTGATACCCAACATGACACAAATAAAACTTTTTTTTTAGTTCATTTTCTTTATGTCCTCTAGAGGGCGCCATATTGCATTTAATGTGACGTCACATAGCCTATAACCAGCGGACGATCAAGATGCTTCCAATGATATCTCATTTATCAAATTATGATCGGAAGTTTAGAAGTTATGAGGTAACAGATGAACATACATACATACCGGTCAAAATCAAACCTACATGGGCACTTACGAAACTTCAGAAGCTAGGTGCATGGTTCCTTCGATTAATTTCGACACTGAAACTGAAACAAAAACAGAACGAATAGAGCCAGATTAAAACCTACTAAGTAATTATTTATTGGTTTACCAAGGACTTGATTTGTAATTTAAACAAACGTCTAAAATATTCCGATTCACCGCATCCGTGAATAGTTCCCGAACGGTTACTGTAGACACGTTTAACTTTAGAGTAAACGCTATTAAACGTGACCTCAGCGGAACCAGGAATAATCTCGGATTGACACAAGTTTGCTGGTGTTGAGATGTCGGATCTATTTTAATTGCGCGGACGTCGGCGCGTCATCGATATTAATGTCGGCTAAATAATAGATCACCCAGATATTTTTTCCATTGTAATTATTCTTATTAAATTAAAAAAACTAATTTACGAGCATAGTGTGTAAATCAGTATAGAAATCGTTGATGGAGTTAGAAGTTAAATAATACCTAGATATTCACCGACACGTCTGAATTTCGTAAATCCTATAACAAAAAATGGTCGGAATACATCATTCAATAACTGATGACAACAACAGGCCGACTGGCTGTAAATATGATTGAGCATCGTAGTAGCGTTTCAGTAGGCAATAAAAGCATCACACAACTTTGTGATGTCGAGGATTTGTAACAAAGTTATTATTTTCCAGACATGCGCTGAAATATTATAATGTTGCTTTATAGTCATTGTCCTCTAAAACGTATTGAGGCTGAGCCATCTAAAATTAAACTTTTATTTATAACCACGCAACGTAGAAATTCACTTGAGAGCGTCAAACTAGAGATGTGACGGACTGTAAATAAGAAATTATGACTTTGAAACGACTGCACGGATAGTCAAGGACGGACAAAACTGATAAATCGTTACGTAAACCTAGTGGTAGAGAAACTTGCAACAGTGTTTCTGAGGAAAATTACAATAAATTCCGAGAATTGATGGATGTAAAGCAATATCTTTCGGGAACTAGGTTATTGTATCGAATATTCCTTACGATGTGAGCCACAATCCAAACAACACGAGTCTAAGATAATGACGCATGTATAGCAGCATCATTAGTAACACTGTTAGTTGACGATTTGCAATAATATTATTTTCGATATTTTTGGCCATATGCATTTATTTCAAAGCAAATACGAACAAACCATAACATTTAAAAAGGTTACCTATAAGAACAATACATTATATTCACAGATTCTGCCGAAAACAACGACAGTAATGAAGTAAGTGTCGACAACGGGGACGCTAGCAAAGAAGTTGACTCAGCAGAAAATGGTGGGGAAGCAGCTGATAGTGGAGAAGACGATGCGCCATCAGTGGAAATAGCAGACGAACCTTACGTTCCCCAAGCATCCGTCGAGGATTTACAAGCTGGATCTGACGACACTGACTCAGGAGAAGCCGCGGAAGAAAACACCGACGGGGACAGCAACGAACAACAGGCTGGTGATGCAGACAGCAAAGAAGCATCTGCTGATGAAGAAGCAGCTAACCAAGGTGAGCATAAGTAATGATATTTCGCTAATACACTCAAATAGCCTCTTCAAAAGAGCAAATAAAAGTCTTGTTAAATCAATTAACTATAGGTAAAATTCTTTAATTTTAGAGAGTGGAGAAGCAGAAGACGAGGCCAAGGGTGAAAGTAACGAAAAATCCCAAGAAGGATCCGAAGAAGACAGCAAAGAAGTAAAGGAAGAAGACAGTAAAGAAACCGATGCTAGTCAAGAATCAGCAGATGATGATGACAACTCTGCTGAAGCCGCAGACGCGTCTGACGAAAATAAAGACGATGATGACAAGACAAAAGAAGATGACGATGGATCTCAAGAAAAGGCTGATGAATCTCAAGAAGACACAGACAGTAAACAAGATGATTCTAAAGAAAGTAAAGATGACGAATCCGAAGAAGAAAAAGCTGACGATGAGTCCGGAGAGCAAGAAACATCGGTAGAGAACAAAGATGAATCTAAAGAAGACAAAGACGAAACATCCGAAGACAGAGATGATTCCGGAGAAGTAAAAGAAGAGTCTGGAGACGAGAAAGCCGATTCTGGAGAGGAGAAAGCTGATTCTGGAGAAGAAGCAGAGGAAACAACGGACGAGAAAGAATCAGAAGAAGAGAAAGGTGAATCTGAAGAAAAAGAGGAAGTGTCTGTCGAGGAAGCTGAAGGAGCGGTAGAAGAGAAGTCACAAGAAGAGGAGGAGTCTGCTGCAGATAGCAAGGAGGAAGGAGATGGGGACAAGTCTGAGGAGGCATCTGAGGCTGGCGAGGAGGAAACTGAGGCTACTGATGAAGAAGCTTCAGAGGAAGAAGGAGCACCCGAGGAAGATTTATTAATTGTAAGTAAAAGAAAAAACGGAAAACGCATTTTATTGAAATTCGATCAAAAAACATCTAAAACTATGTAAAAAAAAATCTGAAAAAGAAACAATGTACAAGTACTACATGCTGTTATGAGTCTTTACTTACCTGCAGGAATATAGAGATAAATCCATAATTCCATACTAAACAACATGTAACTCAATAAATGGATCTATATAACAGAAAATGCAATGGTTCGAACATTGCTTTTCCTTTTTACCACTGCACTTTACATAACTTTGTGGTTTCTCTGCACAGCATGCATACTATATACACTAATATCATATACATACATATATACTAATATATGGCGTGCTCTGTAACAAAAAAATAACCATAGAAAAATATAGAGTAATGCACTTTCTTTTCGACTATGTTTTGTTTTATAGATTTTTTAAAATATTGGATTTAATTAACATTGGCAATTTTCTCATTTCAGACCATTGATATTCCCGAAAACTTAAGATCACGTGACCATATCACCAAAATCCTAAGACTAGATGAAGACGCGAGTGAAGATGAGTTAACCGTTGAAAAATCTGCGGATATTATACTCAGAGATTTGAAAAAATTATACGAGGGCGCCATCAAACCATTAGAAGGTCTTTACAAGTACAGGGATCTAAGTAACAGACATTTTGGCGACCCTGAGATCTTCTCCAAGCCTTTGGTACTCTTCATGGGTCCCTGGAGCGGTGGAAAATCTAGCATCTTGAACTACTTGACTGGGCTTGAATTCACTGAATGGTCTCTTAGAACTGGTAAATAAAATATTTGAATTTCGTAAATAACTTACAGAATGTTCAAGAAAATATCGTTTACAATAACTTTTTGTATTTTAGGGGCGGAACCATCACCTGCATATTTCAACATTCTTATGCACGGTAAAGAACCACAAGTGTTAGATGGCACTCAGTTGGCAGCTGACTGGACTTTCTCGGGACTTCAGAAATTCGGTCAAGGTCTGGAAGAGCGTCTGAGGGGCTTGAAATATCCCAGTAAAATATTGGAAAAGGTACATACAATTGTGATGCTTGAAAGAGAAAGTGTAAATAGACAAATAAAAATGGAAAAGTTACTTGTTTGGCAACTTATAGAAGTTCCTAACTGAAATTGTAAAGAACGTAATGCCATGCATTCATTTAAAAGATACCTTACGACGACAATGCGGCTAAAGAGGGAATCGAATAAAATACGTGTCAAATATCTATTTCCAGGTGAACATCGTAGAAATTCCTGGAATTTTAGAAGTAAGGAAGCAGGTGTCTCGAGTGTTCCCCTTCA
Source organism: Agrochola litura (assembly GCA_949152395.1). NCBI lineage: Eukaryota > Metazoa > Arthropoda > Insecta > Lepidoptera > Noctuidae > Agrochola > Agrochola litura. The sequence continues at coordinate 10,230,669 of OX424512.1, forward strand.
ACGATGCCTGCCAGTGGTTCATCGACCGCGCCGACATCATCTTCCTAGTGTACGATCCTTCCAAACTGGACGTGGGACCCGAGACAGAAGCTATACTCGACCAACTCAAAGGCAGGGAGTCTCAGGTAAATATCAAATCTTATATAATAGCAAGAAACGATAGATTAATACAAGCTCAGTTTGACCTTGATATTGGGACACATGTAGAACAGATTTATGGATAGGTAGAAACAGTGAAAGAAGAACGTAATGTCTATTGTAAATCTAGTGCCATGCCAATAGGCAGAGGAAGTTCGTATGCATCATCTGCATGCCAGCATTCGTCCACTATGGGACGAGATCGAATATGAGTGAATACTTTATATGTCATCGGTTGATGCTCAGTTTATCCTAGGTACCAGGTATATTTTGATGGACAAAGGAATGAATTGTTGGGATGCGTCAGGCCGTGTAAGTAACGGTTATAAATAGGTGCAATCATTTCATCATCTGTCCAGCCTTTTTCCAAATATGTTGGGGTCGGCTTCCAGTCTAACCGGATGCAGCTGAATACCAGTATATTACATGGAGCGACTGCCTATCTAACCTCCACAACCTAGTCACTAGGTAACACGATATCTACCCCTTGGTAAAACTGGTTGTCAGACTTTTGGACTTCTAATTCTAACTATCCGTAACGATTGTCAAAGATCTACAAATGACAGTCGGCATCAACGGCTTAACGTGCTTTCCGAGGCACAGAGGAGTCTTGGTATGTAAAGATGGTCACCCATCCACGGACTAACTGCGGCAAGTGTAGCTTAACCTGATCGATCGACCCTTGCGGCTGTTATTACTTAGCCACAAGCCCCTCAATCATTTGATAAGATCTAATTATAACTTTCTAAACAGAAGTAATTTATGTACTTTTCCGTAACGAAATACGACTGCATCTGCAAAATTTACTGTCAATTAGTTACTTTCAAATTCTAATTTGTATAGGTATAGATAAGAAGTTCCTAACTTGATGATGATGACGGGTCGAGATTTCCAACAAAGGTGTTTTAATCAGGCTTCGTTTCCAATTTTCCTTTAGACACGCATCCTGCTGAACAAGGCAGACACGGTGAAGCCAGAGGAGTTGATGCGCGTGCAATCCGCGTTAATCTGGAATATCTCACCGCTGATGAGCTCTGCACAGCCACCAGTCATGTACACGGCGTCACTATGGTCGATGCCGTATGAGTTGGGTGCGCCCGTGCGACTGCTAGCCGCCCAGGAGAGGGAGCTCCTGAGAGACTTAAGGCACGCCATTGACAAGCGCATTGAGAACAAGATTGCAAGCGCTAGGAGATTCGCTGTAAGTAGACCTGTTTTTTAATCGCGTGAATGTAAGAGGAAGGAAGAAGTTATATATCTGATCGACGGTGATGATTTGAAAGATAGGCACCTAAAATGGCAGCAACTACAACAGACACTGATGTTGATAGCATTCCATTTTTGTTTTAGCAATTCGTTAGAGATTGGGGAGGTTTACTGACCTTTCAATGTAGCAGAAGATAGTAAACAGTAAAAAGTTAGGCTTGATTTTCTTTAAAATGTGTCGTATCTCTGTTTTTTCATGGTGGCACTGAATGTAACAGGTCCGCGTGAGGAACCACGCGAAGATGGTTGACTGCTACCTGACAACGTATTACAACCACAAGACGATATTCGGGAATAGGAAGATCATCGCCGACGCCATCATTGAAAACCCTCAGAATTACCACATCTATGAGGGTCTCAGCACACTCACGAATATTTCCAGGTATGTATTAGCTCAATATTTTCTAGATTTAGATTTGCTATAAGTCCCAAAATGAGCCAATCTGCTCTGATCTGCTCCATTGGCCGTGATTGTCCTCAAGTGCAAATGATCAGCCTGAGGTATTGTAATTAAGATCCTTATTCTCCTCAATTTATATATTATACTTAGATGAATTGCGATTTTTATATTGGTGCCCGACAAATAACGATTGGCTGTTCACGCGACTTACTTGGTAACTAAGTACCTTTCAGCAGCGAACTATAAAGTGTAACTTTTTTTTATTCGTAACCTGATGAATTCATATAACACATGTGTTTCCAGGTACGACCTGCCCGATCCCGAGACGTACCGGGACTTCTTCCGGTTGAATCCCCTGTTCGAGTTCCAGCAGCTGTCGGCGACGTGCACGTACTTCCGGGGCTGCCCCATCACGCGGCTCGACGTCGCCATCGCTTACGACCTGCCCGAGCTCGTCGGCAAGTACAAGAAGATGGTGGAGACCGCCACGCCCCAGGGCATGCCCAAGAGTTGATGCCTCCGCGAACGAACGAACTCTACACCACACTACACACCCGCTTTTTAATTTTAGCCAATTGGATTGGACATTTATTTTGGGCACATTTTGCATTTCTACATCTAATCGGGCATCAAATCACTAGTTATTTTTCGTTACATCGCATTTCTGTATTTATCTGTAATTTATTTTGCTTAATACTCGCTTGTTCCTGTTTTTGAGATGAATGATGTCGTATCGTATGTTTTATTGTGATTTTCTTCGTGCGTTTATTAGTGGTGATGATAGAAAACGCAAGACAACTTCCAATCCTAATTATCAAGGTGTTTTTTATACATGTCTCAAAAATGCAATAAATTACTAGTCATTATTGATGAAGTTTGTTAGTTATTCTTGTATCTATTCTAAGATATGTAAATGTAGGTATTCCTACTACTAGGTCTATATAATAAATCCCGTATTTGAGCGGTGTTTGCCGTTATTATTTCTTTGTTAGTTATTAATGAGACACAATGTGACTATGTATTTAAGTAAAAAATAAATAAAAATCATCGGTGTTTTATTTTCTCGTCATGATATGGTCAGGCCTATTCTTTGACATAGGTATTGTTGTGTTAATGTGCTTTCTTGCATGTAGGAAATAATAGACACATTAGAATAATAAAATTTACCTTTTAAACAAGCTTTTAATTATCTAAAAGGTACGAAATAAAACTTACGTAAACTAAACTATTTTCTTAAAATCTTGAGACCGTCTTGAGACTTATCCTAAAGTGTAAAGGACGTTCACGCCTCAAGCTAAATTCTATGTTTGCGTTAGTTATATCTCGTACTTTTTATTTTATTTTGTACTTTTCAGCATTAGAATTTGTTTAAATATCTCTTGAAAGGTTCTTGTAAAGACAAATCCAACGAACCCAAATACGCCACCTTTAAATAAGTCATGGTGTGAAACCAACCAAGTTGCACTATTCAAGTCGTGCCATAATTTAGAACGGGCTAGCATAATTTGAATGCGTTTATAAAATTAACTGTCCGTGCTGTTGATCGTTTAGGAGTTCCCGCGTCTGGAGCCAGCCCTGGGTTAAATTCCGAGGCTATGGTTAGCTTTACAACGGGCTATCATAATTGAAAAAAATTAATCCGTATATAAAATTTATTGTCTGTACTGTTGGCCGCTGAGCAGTTTTCTCGTTTGGAGCCAATCTTGGGTGCAGCAGCCAGGTCATTGCAGACTTTAGAACGGACTCTCATAATTACATGCGTAGGTATATAAAATTTCGTGTCTGTACCGTTGACCGTTGTGGAGTTCCCTCGTCTGAAGCCAATTCTGGGTGCAACAGCCAGATCATGGTAGACTTTAGAACGGACTATCATAATTAACTCCGTATATAACATTTCTTGTCTGTACTATTGACCGTTGAGGAGTTCCCTCGTCTGTAGCCGATCCTGGGTACAGCAGCAAGATTATGGTGGACTTTAGGACTTTTTTAAGTCACATAAATGGCAGTATTTTTTATTGCGTTCGACTCAGAAGCTTGATTGTTTTAGAGCTCCAAGGAATCATAGATCTACGTATTTGATATTAATTTCAACTTGATACCTCCACGCGTTCCTGAGAAAATAGGTCATGACAGACTGACAGACGGATAACAAAAGGGTTCCGTTTTTTTGCTTTTGAGGTACCGAACCCTAAAGATGCATTGTCTTCAAAACTGAACTAACATGTAAAATTTCAATTCCGTAGGATATGAGGAAGTGATTTTAAAATTCAGCTCGCAAGGTTTGACCAACACATACTTACTAACTGACAAGCCAAGTTAAATAAAAGCTTAAGGCGGGCGGCGGCCAGCCCGCCGGTTGAACGCGTCCCAAAGGGTCATGGCCATCCGGCTGGCCCGAGGATACCGCACGGTTTCCTGCGAGGCGCTGAGCCTCCTTGCCGGATTACCGCCATGGGATCTGGAGGTTTTGAACTTTAATACAAATAAACGAAAAGCCACACAATATCGAACTATTCCGACGCAGTTGCGTATATATGGCGCCACTTATTTGTAATTCAATTCCAAATTTTATAACTGATCTTCCTTACAGAAAATTCTGCGTAGGAGGTACTAAAAAAATGGCTCATTTCACATAGTTACTATTCAAAAGGTGAATTTCTGAAAAAAACTTCTTGTCTGTCCTATCATTACAGGAATGCATTGTAGAACAGACTAGAATATATTAAATCTCTGATGTTATTTTGTGTTGTGCCAAATGTACAGACGCCAGCACATCAAGCTACCAGAAACTGTTAAATTTTCCCAATCAACTTTGAACCTTATGAATTCAGTAATAAAGTTGAAAATCTATTAAATAAATTTGACAGATTGTGGTAGCTTGATGTGGCGTCTGTACCATATATGTACCTATGTATTTTTTAATTAGTTGTGTTGTGTAAATTGAATTTACTTTAATTTCATGTCTAATCAATATTTTCAACTTTAGTTAGAGATAATTGCTTTTTAGCCTCGCCATTAATATTTGAATGCTAAATATGGCGAAATGTGTCATCGCACAAGAATACTTATATAACACCTTTGTAACCGTAATAAAGCAAATAAATGACTTTGGCAAAAGTCCTCGCGCACATTTGGGAGTGGCGCAAGTAGGCGAAAAGCCGGGGCTTAATTCCGCTGCCACGAGAAATCACGGCACAGCGGACAGACTCATGGCGTCATGGAGAGTGCGATTGTCGCAACCTAGCGCTGGGCACGCCACAATTGCGGCAATAAGTCCCCTTTTTGAGGAGTGGCTAGAGAGGCGCCACGGTGGCGTCCTCATCTTCCACCTGACGCAGGTCCTCACCGGACACGGTTGTTTCGGGAGGTTCCTGTTCAGGATAAGGCGGGAGGAAACGCCCGAGCATACGCTGGAGGTCTGCCCACCTTGGGCGGAGCATCGCCGTGTCCTCGTGGAGGCGATCGGCGGCAGTGATCTCTCGCGTCCGGCCCTGGTTCAGGTCATGGTACGGAGCAAGAGGGCATGGAAAGCCGTCACCTCCTTCTGCGAAGCAGTAATCGAAGCTCGCGAAGGAAGAGGCGGAACGCGTGAGGGAGAGGCAAATTTCGCGCCCTCAAGCCCCTAACCGCTGCAGGAGACGCCCTGAGCGTCGGGAGTCGCAGACCGATTCCCGGCCACCGTAGGCGCGGGCTTGCGGTCGGTGAGCAATGGATAGCTCGCCGTCCGATAAGGACCAGGCCCGAGTCAACGCATTGTGTTCCACGCGCGCCTCAAAGAGATGTCAGTAGAACTGTCGGGGTCCGATAGGCCGATGCCTGCTGGGGTTGTGGTTTTGTCCGAAAGGATTACCGTGGCCCCTGGCAATATAGGCAACTGAAGGAACATGGGTGGGTTTTAGTCAGTAAGAGTATGACACGCCCTCCCGCTCCACTCAGAGCGGAAGAAGTGATTTGATAAATTCCCAAATAAAAAAAAAAAAAAAAAAGCTTGTAAAAACAGCGGCGGAAGAGGAGGTACCTAATTGCGTACATAAAACACATATTTTTCGTAAATGAATCTGTTTCATTTTCATAGTTCAACAACATTCATTGCGCTGTATTTATGTTGTTTTAAAAGCAATTTTTTTTCGATTTTATGAACTAATGGATTATCAATTTGTTTCAAAATTATTCAGATTGTGATTGATCGTGTATTCACTCAGTTGTTCAGTTGTGGTAGACTCAGCGACAGAACATAAGGACACCTACCGAATCGTCATCGATGTAGGCTCGATCAAATTGGATGATTTGATCATATCTTACGAACATGTCATCTCTGGACAATGGAGCGGTTAAACTTTGTTGTATATATATAGGACCGCTTGCCACAGTACGCACGAAGAGAAAATAACCCCCATTCAAAGATCTTTTGCTTGTTCGTTCGACCATGAATCCATGATCGATCAATGCATTCGACTTAGCATTCTCTGTCTACGATTCGACTAGGTTTTTTTTTTAAATTTGGCAACACATTCTGAGCTTTGTACTCTTCAATGAGATAGAAATATGTCTATGGTACTCTCTGGTTGATCACTTCAACTGTCAACTATGGTGTCAGTCAATAGAGGAAAGTAAGTGTCAGTCAATGAACGAAATGTCAAAAAATTTACAGTGACAAAATAATCGAAATCTTGTTGAACACAGCACGACTTCTGTAGGGCCGTTTTGGAATAATTATACATTTTAAAACCTACAACGGTTGTATTGATAAATACATAATTCCTATATAGACATCTGAACAAATACTTAGTTATGCACACGGACTTGGCACCCCATTTACATACCGATGAATGCAATGTTTTCATACGGAAGTTGATGGATTGTCACACCGAGGTAGGTAAGAAGTAAAAACTTAATTGCATAACAGATTAACTATTACATGTAACAATAGACACATTGCTGCAATTACGTGATGTTATATAACTCGCGGTTACTGATATCTGATAATAACCTAATTTAAAAGAAGCATGCTGAATGTTTTTTTTTTCCAAACACCCATGTTATTTTGTCTTTAATTAATAATCTAGAAGGACCGTTTATTTAAAATGTGATCTTTGTTCCAGCATCCATTTAGAAAGTTTCTCGGATATTGTAATGATTATGACCGGGATATGAGAAAGTGTTTGAAAGCAGAGCGCATTGCACGACAGACAGCAAATTTACAAGAGTCCCGTAAACGCCACTCTGAAATCCGGGCGCGAATACTAGCACAAGAGCGAGCTAACCAAGCCAGTTAAAATAGCCAAACTGCACTTAAATCAGCATTTATTTTTATTACAATGGAGCCAAACATACTAGATTCAATACCAGATCTAAACAACCTGAAGACATTCACAGATAGATATTTTAGTAAGAGATATATAACAGATATTGATGGAGTAAAGAATAATGACATTATGATAATGTTCCACTCAAACAGGATTGCTCTCTTGAGCCTGGCACCAAGTCATTTCTTTTTCAGTAAGAATGAAGAGTACAAAGTGAATTATACTGTAGGAAAAGTAGACAGGTTGAAAAATTCTGTCAGGGGCAAGAGTAAGAAAGGGGGTCAGCAATTAGGCCCCAAGTCCGTCATTTGTAAAATAGAGTTTAAAGATGGCACAGCTTTTGAGATACCTTGCTGTATGAAAGGGACATTAGTTGAAGTAAATGAAGAGTTAGTTAATCAGCCCAAGCTCCTGAAGAATCTACCTGACGCTGATGGTTATATTGCCATTATTTTATCAAGTATTGCTATTTCTGAAGCTACTAAGAGTGAATTGTTAACTCATGAAGAGTATTTAAAAGTATTGGATAGTTGTGAAATAAATGGTTAGAATAGATTTTTTAATGTAATTCTGTTGTTTTATTTTGTTTCTACCTGTGTCATTAAAGCTAAAGTTATAAACCAAAATGTTGCTCTTCCACCAATGCTATCAGTGCCGGATTAACCACGTAGCAAGAGTAGCAGTTGCTACGGGCCCCGCACAAAAGGGGGCCCCGCGTATCTAAACTCACTCACCTGAGCGTAATTTTTTATTGATATATTGAATTTACTTGATGTCACAAAAACGTGAAACGTAACCCCTTTTTCCGATTAAGACAATCCACATCAGACAATCGGTAACCGATTATTTCGTTGGCGAAAATAAAACAGAATTAAATACAGTAAACGCACAAGTTCTAGAAAAAGTCGCTCGTAGTCGGCCCGATAATCGGCTCTACAAAAAGACTAACGTGTACGGACACCCTTACTCAACACTCAGCACGTTTGGACAGAACTTCCAATGAAATATTATGTAAGAACGCGGTCAAAACAAATCGAACCTCGGAGGCGCGGTATGAAAAACAATTTCGGGCTCGCTTCGTGAATCTTAGATTATCTTTATTCTACAGCTTTTCCGCTTATGTCAACAAAGCAACTCCTATTTCTGTTTTTATTGTCAAAAAAATCTCTCCGAGGTGAGGTGCTAAAAATTTGGGAGCTCGCTACGATCGCTCTTGCATCTTTTCTTGCAAGTTTCTCTTCATTCATAAAGCTTTTTAAGTTAAGTATTTCAATATAAATGGTGAATAGTTTACCTAACCAATTGGAAGTTTAAAAAAATTCGACATCGCTTCGCTCACTCTTGCATCTTAGTTTCTCTTCTTTCTTAAACTTTTCCACATTACAAAGTAACTCCTATTTCAGTATAATGGTCAATAGGAAGGGTAGACCGAGGTGCAAAAAAAATATCGAGCTTGCTGCGCTATCATGCAATCAAGGCTATCATATAAGAATTGCAATTAAACCACTGCCAGTATCAGTTATTCTAATAATGAATCACACAATTATAGTTAGCATTGTTTGAAAAAGCTATTTGGTTGAAGTACCTACTTGACTATTTGGGTGGGGCTCACAAAATTTGTACCATAACGCACTAGAAAGTGTAACACACAAGTTCGTATGCAACACACTGGAAATTTTGTAACACATTGGAATCCTGTAAAGGCAGGATTACATTGTAGGCATTTAATAAAAAATCTTACCATTTTTACGAGTAATGATGACCATGTGATGATAACGATTAATAATCATATAAACCATCTATATATTTCTCTAAGTTATATTTCCTGGTAAAATTACAATTTCACGAAAAAATTTACGATTTTCAAGAAAATATAACTTTGGGAAATATGTTGATGATTTTTAAGATTATTACTATCACATTATCAGTATCACATAATAAAACAAGACATTTTAATTTTTTTTTATTATTTTCACATTTTGAAATCAATAAAGTGAAATTAAAAACACTTATCAATAAGTACAGTAAAATTATTAAAGAAACAAAATTAACTTAATTATAATTACCGAGTAAATCACTGATCAAAATAAATGTGATCACCTTTGTCACTTAGCGTGTACTCCCTTGACTCATAATTTAAATTAACTTTTTTTACAATACAATCATCTGGAACTATATCTCTGTCTAATTTTTTAGTAGAAACGAATTTTAGGTTTGGTTTCTTGACCGTCTTTAAAAATCGAATACTGTAATTATTACTTTTCTGTTTTTTAATCTCCAAATCTCTACACTCTACAAACCCTACATAATAAACCCATTTCTTTTTTTCGTAATATATTACCAGAACACTGTCGTTAACACTTATGATAGCTTCTTCCATTATCTCATTTGGTTTCTCAGTCTCATTATTTTCTAGTAGTATAGTCTGGTTACTTAAGTTTATGTTATCACAGGTAGCTCTTTTATTTTTTTCGTTTCTTTTTTCGGATTCTTCATTTAATTGCCGTACTGTCAGATCTTGTTCTATAGTCCATAATTCTACACTATCTCTATTATTATTTTGTCCATCAATCGTCTTGCTTCTTGCTCCTGCACCTTCTTCAGTCTCATTTTCTTCTTTTTTTGCCTTTTGGCTAAATTCAGGGTTATCTAAAGCTCTTGCGTCGCATTCGTATGACGTTTCTTTTTCTATAACTTTTTTATCAATCTTTTTGTTTTTATCATCTAGTAAGTATTCTGTCTGTCAGATCCAGATTCTATGCGTTTATTTCTCATTTCTTTTTCGTTGTTTTCTTTTAAATACTCTGATTCTTCTCTTTTCTTTTCATCATATTTTTTCTTCTTCTTATTTTCTCTCCATTGTTTTCTTAGTTCTGCTTGCTCTTCTGGTTCAAAATCTGCGATTCTTTTTCTTTTTAAATTTGTCCTGCAGGCATTTTTCTTTGAATTTCTTTGTATTTATTTGGGTTTTCATTCTTCATCCTCTCGCGGTATCGTTTTTGCCGTTCGGCTGCGCTCGAAGGCATCTGTACAAAATAAGCTTCAATTATTGTTATTATGCTTGGTATTTCATTAATGAGATTACACTCCAAACAGCTTACTAGGTTTATCTACTTATTAAAAAAAATCGTAAATAGAAGCTTTTTTGAAGAATAATAAAAAAAGAAGTTATTTATAGTTTTAATTTATTTGATGTATTAAGTGCTTATAACGCAACAGAAGGGAAGCTACGCATATTCACGTTCATTCAAAACGTTAACGCAAGCAAAAAGCAAAAATGTTATCCCCCTTTTGGACTCCGCCGCAGTCGGTTAAAGACAATGTGAACCAGGCTTAATGTTATCCAGTGTGTTACGTAACACACCACGTAACACAACATAACACACCAGAGCGAACACACGAGAACATTCTAGTGTTTACTTGATTATAGCAGCCGCAAATTAAAAAAAAAAATGGAAAGAAAGCCTTAATATACGACTTAAAAAAGTATTTATTTAGTATCTATACTTCATTATAATTAAAAACAAACACTTACCTTGAAAATTCTATGTTTAATAACCAATATTTTGGAGGAAAAATAACACCACACCAAATCACTTCACTTTTGTTGCAAGACTAAAATGGTTGACATTAAATTGACAGTTGACGGTTGTTGTTGTAAGGTGTTGTCACCCTACAAAACAAGTTCTAGTGTGGTTATTACTAAACTACGAAAGCTACCGTGTAACACATCACTTGTAACACACTAGAAGTTTTTATGGGACATTTTTTTTATTTGTTGTTTTGAAAGTAATAGTAATTTATTGCGAGATTTACAGACGAAGTACTTTGAATTAACTCCCATACTAACAATGAAGACAAAAATAAATAACATTAACAACGTAATAAAAAATATAAAATTAAAACATTGGCGACGGACTACGCTGGGACATTTAAGTTTTGCATGGAGCAAAAAATTTGTTAAAAGTTTTATGAACTAAAATATTGTGTAAATTGAAGATTTTGTGTATTTTATTTGCAACCATCTATTTTTGATGTTCTAATTTTAAAGTAACAAATAAAATTCTTTAATAAAAATTATAAAAATATACTAAAATTTAGAGGCAAACAGGTGACCGCGATTTTTTTTCAAAAAGTACATTTATTTTGAGCCCCACCCATTTACGAACAGGAACAGAATGTATTTGTCTAGAAACATTGATTTGACTAGTTTATCTCCTAAACTTTAGAACTTAAAATAAACCAAGTTCTACAATAGGGGTAGGGCCCCTAGGTAGAATTTGCTACAGGCCCCTTACTGGTTTAATCCGACACTGAATGCTATAGTCTGCGCAATCCACGAAGATGCGCCCCACTCCGCTCCGCGCCGTACTAGAGTTCAGCTTACAGTACAGTAATCGCGGAGTGGGGCGCGTCGTCGTGGATTGCACGGACTATAATTATGTAACAGCAAGTACAGTACGACACAACTTAGATGTAGCATCGGCAAAATTCACAAAACCGATCACCTGAACCGAGTGCGCCTTCAAAATCACCAATATTTATTACTGCTTTAGGTGAAAATGATCTTTACGCAAACGCAATAAGTTATAAAGTTATATAACCAAATACATTCGTAAAATTGAAATGAATGAATGCAAATTTATGCTACATCTAAGTTGTGTCGTACTGTAACTATCTTAGGTGGGTACCTATTACACTATAACATATCTAGTATCCTAGATCTCTGAGTCATATTTATATGATAATGTAATACAAACATGACTCAAATCGTCTTTGATCCAAGGAACTTATATTTTGATCACAGATTTTTGACTTTGTTGTTAGCTAAGATCATAGAAACCAGGTCTTGCCATATTGAATATTATACCTATATTGAATTATCTCATTTATTTTCATAATTTCCTGATACAAAATGCGTCCATAAAAATAAGTGATTTTGCCTTTTCACTTTTGCTACTGCCATATTCTAAATTGCCGGTTTTATTGACGGATAAAAAGTACCTACTTACAACGAAATTTTAGCGTACGTTCACAATATGCTTAGTGGAATTCTAAAATTATTGTTGGCTGTACTAAAAAAAAGCAAACTGCTGCCGGGCGGCCGGGACACATTGTTTTGGCTTAATTGGTGTTCTTTAATAGACGATAGCAAACACATAGCAAAAAAAAAATAGGGTCCTAGATAATATGATAATGTAGGTAATACACAGATATGATCCTAGAGGTCATATAAGCAGGATAAGAGATAGGATCCTACATAATTATGATCCTAGATATATGATAAGTGTAATACCCTTACTCACATTCAACAGAAATAAAATTATCAAAATTGGTTCACATTTTTACAAAATAACAACTTCTGTGACATGTAAGAGAAAGAAACAAATATATATATAACATTTGCAATAAAATAAGGATAGGATAGGCGCTTTCCAAATAATGCTGGTAGAGATAAAGCTATAAAGGGGATGAGCTAATGTAGCCCGCGAATTTTTTTTTTCGTTTTTTGCAATTTGCAGGTTAGTGTCAGGTTAATGTGGATTATGCTAACTTATTAAGCCATATTTGTTACAAATATGGAGAATCAGCAGTACAACTCCATAAGTTAGCATAATCCTCAAATGTGATGATTTCATGAAATAGTAATTCAATAGGATTACATGAACTTAGAGAGTTGTATTGATTTTTTTTAATGATTATAATTCTATAAATAAATATTTGCTACGGTGGTGAAACATATTAAGATCAACATACAACCTGATACAGACCTGCAAATTGCAAAAAACGTAAGAAAATTAGAATTTCGCAGGCTACCTTGACGCTTTCGCCTTAAGGGCAATGGACCTCACAGTAACTGGAGGTTAAACACAGTAAGGGTCGATTCACAGCACAGCACACTATTGACCCTTTACTTGTCTAGTAGCAAAGAAACAAGTGCATTCCAAGCACATTGTGTCTGTGAGCCGCCAACGTATTTTGGTATGTCATTGATTTAAATCTCTGTGGTAAGCTAGGTAAAAGTTTTAAGGTTTGTTTCAAAACTGCAATGCCACTCGAATCTGCGTTAGTATGAATCGATCCTAATAGCCGTTCAGATCGTCATCTGGCGGAGGGTTTCTTTGAGGCTTTTTGGCACGAGATAAGCCTACAGGTTCATCTCATCGGTCGAACGAACCATGGGTACTCCTCATTATAAAAGCAAAACTTAAAGGCTGTTAATGAAACAACCAGACAAACATAATGGAGCAAGATCTAATATCATTAACTCACTACCTATTTATTTTACGATAGCGTCAAATATTCTCAACAAACACTCGCCCCCACTACCGACGGAATGTAACATAATTACTTATCAGGACTTTACCGATTGACCGCTGACCTTTTCTTATAACCACTGTAGATATTGTTTGGTCAGATGTTGTAATCATATAATTGAAAGAGGTTGGACTGTGAAAATGTGTTCAATAGCATTAAGCCGAGTTTTATTTGTCCCAAGAGTTGTAAGTCCTAAGCAAATAGTCGGGACAGTAACCTCACGGTGGTACAGTGATGAATCTAAAGCAACGAAGACGCCACTGTACAATTTGCACACGAAATATGGAGGTAAAGTGGTTGATTTCGCCGGATTTCTCCTGCCAGTGCAATATTCGGACCTAAGTCTATCTGAATCACACTTGTTCACAAGAAAAAGTGCTTCGATCTTCGATGTGTCTCACATGCTACAGACAAACGTGCGTGGCAAAGATTGTTTGTCCTGGTTCGAGTCGATATGTCCAGTCGATTTGAAAGGGATGAAGGATGGCTCTAGTTCCCTTACCGTGTTTTTGAACGACAAAGGTGGAATTATAGACGACTTGATTGTAACAAAAGTGAATGCAGAGACTTTGTACGTGGTCTCCAACGCCGGCCGATTGGAAGTCGATAAGCAGCACATGAAAGAAACATCGGAAATATTTCGAAAAAAAGGCAATGATGTGAATGTTGAGTTCTTAGAGACAAGCCAGAGAGCCCTTATTGCGTTACAAGGGCCTAAAGCAGCGGCCGCTTTACAGAATCTTACCGACATACCAGTCGCGGATTTAATGTTCATGACATCCAGACTGGGCAAAGTTGCAGGAGTTTATTGCCGTGTAACTCGATGCGGATACACTGGTGAAGATGGCGTGGAGATATCAATACCCGCGGCCAAAGCGGAAGACGTTACGGAGGCTTTACTGCAATCTAGTGACGTAAAACTGGCAGGACTTGGTGCAAGAGACTCTCTGCGTCTAGAAGCTGGACTATGCCTTTACGGCAACGACATCGACGAAAGTGTTACCCCAGTTGAGGCGAACTTGACATGGTTGATAGCTAAACGAAGGCGCACCGATGATAATTTCCCGGGATCATCAATAATTCTGCGTCAAATAAAAGAGGGCGTTGCTAAGAGGAGAGTAGGTGTCAGATTGGAAACCGGACCACCGGCAAGGAAAGGCGCAGTATTGAAAGATGCGAAAACTTCAGAAACCGTGGGTGCTGTAACTAGTGGATGTCCAGCTCCATCACTTGGCGGCAACGTTGCCATGGGTTACGTCAGCGAAGCTCTGAAGAAAGCAGGCACTGAACTGTTCGTAAACATTAGAGGCAAAGATGTCCCCTGTGTCGTCGCCAAAATGCCTTTTGTCCCTTCAAAATACTACATAAAAAAATAATAAAATAATTTACAAAATGATACTTTTATTTACAAAACTTTTTACATAACAGATATAATGCTCCATATTATAAAATATAATTCCGTTACTCATCCTACTTTTAAGAGCTTTAACGAAAACAATTCAAATTAATAATAAGTAGATACTATTTAACACAATAATAATTGAAAATTAACATTAAATTAATTTTAACAAGTCTTTTTCATAGTAAAAGGCCATAGATATGAACAGGTACACACGACGATAAACATCAAGATTTACACTTCCAGTATAAGCTGACCTCGCATAATGAGCAGCCGTTCACACGGCGCTGTCCTGTACAGTATATCTATTTTGCTTAATGGCCCTCGGCAAACTTCGTGTTTCGTCAGTCGTCGGATTTCTATCAGTTGCCCTTTGCACTTGGTACAGACCGGACGCTCTCAATCGAAGCAAATAGAGTTGTTAATACTCTTTTAGCATAATGTAATTTATTAAAAAAATGGGAGGAAAACTGCTAAAGTCGCAGACACGAAAATAGTTTTACAGCTCTATATAGTTCAAACGGAAATCAAAACAACAGTAAAGTACTTAGTTCTGAATTCAAATTATTATACACGATAAATCTAATAATTGATGGACATGGAAATTAGCATTCGTTTGTATTCGGAACGATATTCCCGAGGGACTTTAAGAAAATAGTCAGACTGTACGTTATTTTACGGTAAAAAGTTCGGCTCACACGTCAATATCCCAAGGTTCATACGGTTAAAAACAAATGCAGTATAAACCTGCCATGTGATTCCAAAATTATACAAACAAAATACCGTAGGTACTGAACATCGCCGTCTGAAAGGGGCTTGAGGTCAGCTTGTACACTACGACACAACTTAGATGTAGCATGAATTTGAAAATTTGCATTCATTCATTTCAATTTTACAATGTATTTGGTTATATTATGATTTTACAAGTTATTGCGTTTGCGTAAAGATCATTTTCACCTTAAGTAGTAATAAAGACTGATGATTTTGAAGGCTCATTCAGTTCGGATGGTGATCGGTTTTAGGAATTTTGCTGATGCCACATCTAAGTTGTGTCGTACTACACTAGAAATTTAAAGCTTAATATGTCGTTGTCATCGTGCGTACACACCTTACCTGAAATATTCACATAATCATACAAGTAAAACTGGACATGTCACAAGGAATGTGAGATATTTTTGCACTTTATCGTGTAATACTGTTTCTCATTTCATTATTCTACAATGTACTTAACTATCACAGGAACAATTCACTATATGGTTAATGGAATGAATATCTAAATTTAATTAATTGAAACAAATATTCTATGAAATTATTCTACGTGGGGCTTGAGCGATTGTCAGAGTTTAAACGCAGTCTTAATGTTACATATCAGTTCTCCTTGAGAGATATGCCTTGCATTACCCTTTTTAAAACTTTTTATAATACTTTTACAATTAATTGCATACATTCTACATTAAGTACAAACACTGGGGCCTTCGAATGTTTTACTTTTAACCAGTCGTTTATTGGCGATAGTAACTATAGTTACTTGCAGTCGACGCAGTGCAGTTCGCCATCACTTGTAATCTTTCAAATAATCCCTAAAATTGGACTGCGTCAATCGCGTAAAATCATCGTTGAGCTTATTTATCTTATCTGTATACTGAAAATAAAAGAATACTTTGATTATTTACCAGTCTTACCCAACAAGTTCTTGCCTCAAGCACAGGTTGTTTAATTTCGGTAGGTACCTACTTATCTTATACACCGTGAAATTTGAATCACAGTTTTGCTAGAACAAACGTTGTTCAGACCATGGTCTACTACCATTCTACAGCATCCAATAAAAAAACAAACATAAATTGGTTTTTGAAAAAACACAAAAAAAAACAAAGTATAAAATGTCAAAATTATCGTTACTCCCTACAACACAGACACCACGCACGGGACACAGCATTGTTTTCAGGGAAATGTACCTCCATAAACGAAATTTAGTAAGCAGTAGATAATCTTGACATTTTAAACTTTGTCTTTTTGAGTTTTTTCAAAAACCAATTTATGTTTTTTTTTTATTGGATGCTGTAGAATTGTAGTAGACCATGGTCTGAATAAAGTTTGTTCTAGTAAAACTGTGATTCAAATTTCACGGTGTATAGAACTTTACTATTTTCGCATTTAAGAATAGCTTTTCGTGCTCACCATTTTCCAAACCCATCACATTTTTTTATAGGGGGCTTAGGTGTAAAGGGCTGGGAAGTACAATAAAGAAAATAAAAGAGGAAGGGAACGAGTACAAAGGCTCTGCTTGCCTCGTAAGAAATCTCATCTAGAAGACTTGCAATAATAATTTGAGAGTTAAAAAAAGGCCAACTGTGAGTCATACTCGCGCACTAAGGGTTCCGTTTGATTTGATAATTTACCACCCAAAAAAAAAAGAGTTCCGTTACGTTTCGTACCACCAAAATAAATTTCAACTTAGTACCTATTACGGTTAAAGAAATACAGCCCTATGACAGACAGTTGGCGTAGGCTTAGTATAGGGTTTCGTTAACACATAACCCTAAAAACCGGCCAAATTGCGTGTCGGACCACGCACAATGAAGGGTTTCGTAGTTGGAATTAATTTATCCCAAGAACAAACTTAACTTTGTAGTTGAAAAAATTTTCTCCCATACATTAATATACGTATAGTCCGCGCAATCCACGAAGACGCGCCCCACTCCGCTCCGCACCGTACTAGAGTTCAGCTTACAGTACAGTAATCGCGGAGTGGGGCGCGTCTTCGTGGATTGCACGGACTAGTAACGCTCGTTCAATTCTCTAACTGCAAATATAAGTCTGTAATCGCAAAAAAATATGTTTTTATGTGTTAAAACTGCAAATTAACGATTAGCGAATTTTTTCTTTACTTGTGCTATGCTATGAGACCTTGCTTCTTGCCAAATTTCATGATTCTAGATGTACGGCAAGTTTTGATTTTTTGCGAGTATCAAAATATGTCGCAGTAATGGTAATAATTTTTTTAATATTCATTTCTACTTGATACCTCCACGCGTCCCTGAACAAAAGGGTCTTGACAGTCAGACAGACGGACGGACGGACAACGAAGTAATCGAAGGTTTCCGTTTTTTCCTATTGAGGTACGGAACTCTAAAAATGAAGTTTTGAAATAAGTAGGAGGCAAGAATTTGGTGTGAGCTTCCAAGAACACGTTTTGATATTACTTACATCGGTTTGCTGCGAGCTCTGCGGCTGCTCACGTTTTCCCTTTCTCTCATCCTCCAGCCTTAGGTTGATGTAATAACTCAACTGATTCTGCAACTTCACGAATATCTTCCTGTACTCATCTTGTATTCTATTCATTTCGTTGTTCATATGACAATCTTTTTTCGACACGTAATCCTGAAAAATAAATCAATGTTTTACATAATAATCACACCTATTTATTAATAATAATACAGTATTTTTATCTCACAAAGCGACGCACGGTTTACTTGTGGTTACCAAGTATACAAAACGGTGTCAATGTGTGTGTAAGCGTAGGAGCTCTCGGTACCGTCTGAGACAATGGTTAAGTCAGAAGTTTGTGTGTGTGTTATGTGCTAACGCTACTCGTCTTCATGCACACATTCACAGCGTGTTTGTACACTTGGTTATCACAAGTAAAGCGGGCGTCGCCTCGTGACATAAAAACACTAAATCAGCCAATTATTGTCTCGCAAAGGTTCTTCTCATACATTTAGGGAAAAAAGCCGATATTTTTTATAAACGAAATTGTGTACCTTATAAGTTAAAATAGTCATCTTAGCGTTTTTGTACTTATCTTGAATTATCTTATGTTCCGACTGTAATTTCTCATACTTCTGTTCCAGTTCTGCTAGTTTAGTTTGTAGTTCCGCTGCCTTCGCTTTCATTGCCATAAATTCTTTAGTGGTTGAACTACTTTTTTGTTTAAATCTTTCTCTTTCGTAGTTCAAAACTTCCTCTAACGTCTCGGCTTGCAATGCTTTTTCTTTGTACTTCTCGGCTTTTTGTTTCCACTCCAAATTTGTTTTGGACTGGTCTGAAAGCGTGTTGTACTGGTCCTTAGCTTTCTGACATTCTTCTCGTAACACGTTATGTTCTTTAATAAGTTCTGATATTTCATTCTCTTTTGCTTCAAGTATTTGTGTTACTTTCGACCTCTCGTCGAGTATGAAATTTTTCAAAGCATCGACTTCCTTTGCTTTTCGTTCGAGGAGATCTTTTATTTTTGTGACAGTTTCCATTTGTTCGTTCTCTATCTCTTTAATTTTTCTGGCGCAGTTCATTTCGATAGTTTTCATTTCTAACGTAAACTTTTCAGCTATCTGGTCCCTAATGGCTTTCTCTTTCACCATGAGAGCAGTCTGTAATAAATTATTAAATTTACATTTTTACAAGTTCTAGGAATTCTAGTTACATACAGTAAAGTTTTAATAACAGCGAAAGGACTATTCTGTGCTGCACTACACTAGAATGTCAACTTATAAACGTATTGTAGTTCTTTTATCCCGTGTGTACAAGTAAACATATTTGATTTGAAGTTACGGCCGACATTTGACACAAAACGAGGGATCAGTTACAATCCCGAGTTGTGATAGCCACCTCGTTAGTCCGTTTCGTTGGCTTTTCCGTGTTGGTTCCAATGCTGTATTGTTCAATAACTGTTACAAACCTTGGCAGCGAGCGCGTCATCACAGTTCTGTACGAGCTGCTCGATGCTGGACTGTTCCGAGCACGGCGTGTCAGCCCGTTCCGTTGGCTCTTCCGTGTTGGTACCAATGCTACGTTGTTCGCGTAGTTTATTGAAACGGTCTATGATATATTGTTGGAAGAACTCCGCTTTGGTTTTCAGCTCCTTCATTAAAGTTTCGTTGCTTTCTTGTGATGCTGATTGGACAAAATAAGAATAATATTTAGGCGAACGTTTTAAATATACCCAATTTATCTCCAGATTATAACATACAGAAGTTAGAAAACTTACCTAACTTAATAGTGCATTTGCTAAGTTGATCGTCCAAGTATTTGATATGTTTTATATTCTTTTCACATTGTGCACACGGCTCCCTCTCTTTTCGCATCGCGGACTTTTCATCTGTCAAATAAAAATAAAAAAATGTTGCACAAAATAAAACAAAAGAATATTGAATCTATAAATAGTAATAAAATCTGTCTGTCTGTTTGTTTGTTTGCTTATTTCTTAACTACACACCGGTTATATCGATGCGGTTTTCACCAGTTTATTTAGAGAATTTATTCCGACAGGTTTAAATGTACGTGTACACGAACTCATAAACCGGAATAAATTGCTAGTATTTATGTGCATATAGCATAAATATTTAACTTAGATATAACAAAGGAATATGTTTTGACAAGTCGTAACATAGTAGATTGCACCCGTGTGAAGCAGGGGTGGGTCGGTAATTTTTAGGGTTCCGTATCCGAAGGGTGCTAAACGGAACCCTATTACTAAGCCTCCGCTGTCCGTCCGTCCATCCGTCCATCTGTCAGCGGGCTGTATCTCATGGACTGTAATAGGTAGACAGTTGAAATTTTCACAGAATGTGTGTCTATTGCCGCCATAACAACAAATAATAATTTTAAAAAAAAGTTAATCACAGGACAACAGCATGTCTGTTGCATGAATTTTTTTTCATGAGTCTGAGTTTTTCCACGCTGATTTCAAAAACATATGCCGTTTTTATCTAGCAGCTCTAGTTTAGCGGCTATGAAGTGACGGATTTTTCACTAAAAATGTACATAGTTTAAGGTATAAAAATTTATTAAATATATTTATTTTGAATGAAATTTTCTTATAAATAAAAAGCGCGCGTAAAGTGTGTTAGAATTACTATTTTGAATGCTCCAACAATAATCAGCCATCATATTTACGTTCCAATATCCCTGATATCTGTCCTACATGTTGCGAATACCCTGGTGAAAACGCTCCCTTTGTTCCTCGCTGAGGTCACCGAGATTTTCAGGAAAATATTCTAAATGACTGTAAAGGTAGTGAAGCTTAACACTTATATTGCATCCAAGCTGCTGAAAGTGTATCAGCATTTGTTCAACGTGCTGAATATAGCCATCAGACTTTCTATTTCCCAAAAAAATTCGTCACTACCCAAACAAACTCTTGCCATGCACATTTCTCGATAGCTGTCATATTGTTGATAAAATTTGTATCATCTATCAACTTCATTTAGTGGTCTGGGATAACCATAGCAATCAAAATCACTGTCTCCACTACTGTCGTCATTGTCGGTTTGTCGACTGCACTCGTCGGGATGTTCCGAAGATGTCCATGGTTACCGAGGTACTGGTGTGTCACTAGTATTCAAGACTGGTCTTATAACAGATTTTAAATTAGGATATATCCACTTCGAGCAGTTTTTATGGTTCATTCCTATGATTTTAGTAACACAGAAATAACAGTCATCGTGATGATTGGATGGTTCACGCCAGATCATAGGAGCTTTGTACTTAAAAGAGGGTATTTTTTGTTTGCCCATTATTGCAAAGACTCAATATAACTTTTACAAACCAAACTAGGTATCCAGGGCTTGGCGTTCGTCAGCAATGGAAACCCAAATTAGTCCAAATATGCTTTTTTCACGAAGTCCGACACGTTCAAACGGAATTTTTTGAACATATTTTCTCCACAAATGACACAAAAACAGTCAGGGCTGTTTAAACATGTTCTTCTTCAAGAAGACATAATAAAATTTGTACAGAAACTAGTTTAGTTACACCGCTATTGATAGAAATGATCGACTATTTAACTAAATTCAAGACGGTACCTATATCTCACTAACTAGAGCTGCTACAAAAAATCTGAGGGTAGATTCGAAATCAGCGAACCTAAATTTGTAAACAACCGTAGAAAAACTTTATGCAACAAAAAAAAGTTCGATTTTGTTGTCCTTTGAATTAAAGGGGATCGCCATGCAAGAAACGTGTTTTTTTGGCGTTTTTTTGCTCGATCTTTATACGGTACGGAACCCTTCGTGTGCGAGTCCGACTCGCACTTGGCCGGTTTTTATAACTAAAACAAAAACGTCAAAGACGTACCTTGTAAGTACTTATCGAGTTTCTCAGTAAACTCCCGCTGCTTATCAGTAAACTCTCTTTGCAACTCTGATATTCTCTTGTTAGCTCTTTCTAACTCCTCTTTCGAGTTACTCAAGTCTGACGTCAACTTCTCAATCTGCTGATTTTGCTTCTCTAATCTCTCTACATAGTCTTTTTCTTGTGATTTGTAGAGTTCCTGTTCTTTTTGTATTTTTGATTGCAAGTCTTTTAGTTCCCTTGATACTGTGTCGCGAGAGCAACATGCCTGTAAATAAACAATTAATTACAATATTAAATGACTGTGTCTGGTGGCATGGGCGTACCCACGGTGGGGCAAGTTGGGGCATGTGCCCCACCCTGGTCCCTGACTGGAAGCTAAAAATTTTGGTTAAGAGGAAATGTGGGCAGAGAGACTTTTGAAAATTAGGTATTTGAAGAAACTATCGCTGTCGCTCTGCGACCGCTACGCGTTTGGCCGCCCTATCCACGTGTGTAAGTTGACAGTGTGTGCGTGTCTCCGACGCGCGCTCCCGCACGTGTTGTATAATCGCCGCGTCCTTCCTGGTATTTTTTGGTGTTCGCATCGTTTGTAACCTACGCGAAATGACTTATCGACGACGAACTACCAATATTCTCTATCTAAAAAATTTGCAACTTTACAGGAGACGAAAAAAAAGTAATTTTTTAAATTTTATTATATGTCCCGGTTTTATCTATTTTAATAATCTGATTACAATTGGAATATGTGAAATATGTTTTTATTCAGAAACTACCTTTTACAGAGTTAGAAGAAGATAGGAGGTACCTATTGGTTTCAGTTTAATTAAATTATGGAAAATTTAAGGGATGTGTAACGGACGCCGAGTGTTTCGCTATAATGTGTAAGAATAAGTTCAAAGTCAGTAAAAGTGTTAGTAAATCGAGACCCTATCTGTGCACCATAGCGCAAGTAGCGGCGAAACGTAGATGAGCCTTTGATACATTTGTATAAGTTTTCATAATTTCTAGTCAGAATTTAGTGTTTTATAATGTCCTAATTGAATTTAGTCATTAGTCTCCTTATGAGAATCTGATAAGATAGAATAACTATGCAAATTGTGTAACTTTAAAACGTAAAGAAAATATCCCGTATAATTACGTAATTTGAAAAAGAGGTTTTTTGTTTGCAAAGATATTAACAAAATGTTTGTTCCGGGTAAGGGGATTGGATATAAAAACGCTTGCCACGTTTGAATTATATAAATCGACCCACGGGTTTGGAAGATATGAGCAATAATGTATCAAGGATAATTTTAAACATAGTTATAAGTATAAATAAGCTAATAAATGGTTATTTTATAGTAGGAACGTCGCAAATTATTTAAAATAGGGCTACATTATTTTAGTTATAAGAAAATGATTGTAAGAGGGGCTCGGAGCACGGTCCCAACAAGAACGGACAAGTCTGAACTTGTCCGCTATACACGCGCAAAGGCAAGCTACGCCGCGCTCTGATTGGCCGACTACGGCGAACGCTCTCCGCGCCTCCCACTCCGCCCGCACTAAGCGGCAATTGTATAAAAATGGGCCGGCTTGCCGCGAGAATTCACTGATCACTCGACCGTCAAGCAGCAAGCCGCCCTAGGAAATAAATCAAGAAAGAAACAACTCAAAATAAATGAGAAGAAGTCTACAGAATCTTTTATTTCTACAAAACAGACAAGTCTCATTACAACAAAAATACAGTCCACTACAGTCTGGTCCATCGAGCGGCGGATATCAAGATCCGAAGATACCTGAAAATCACGAAGATTCCCGAAGAAAAGTGCCAAGGACTTAGAAAATGGTGATCACAAGAAGCCAAGGAGACTCAGCAGAGATGGAAGAACAGCGACGCATCCAGTTGCAGCAAGAGGCGCGACGAAGGGAAGCCGAGCTGATCGAACGAGAACGACTGAGAAGACTTTCCCTGGAGCCACCAGCATCACCATTCTCCAAGCCAGCAGACACCAGTACAGCGGGACCTTCCGGAATTCAAGCAACAGCAGCGGAGCTCAAGAAGAGACTAGGATCACCGTCCAGATCAATCAGGTCAACAACAAGTGTTACTACGCGGCTACGGGTAGCGGAATTGGAGGCAGCAGAGAAACTGGCTACAATAAGAAGAAGGGAATTGGAACTAGAAGCGGACCTAGTGAAGAAGCGGCTAGCCGTCGAAGTATCAGTCATCAACGATGAAGAAAGCATACATGAAGAGGAACCGACTCCACCTCGTGAGGAACCACATCAGAAGGTGGACGAATGGCTGAGGACAAACCCCCTCAGCACACGGGGGGAGGAGGCACGAGATCAAGAAGGAACTCGCGAAGAACCGAAGCAGCTGCGATTCGAGGTTCAACGAGCAAGATCGCCGACTCCAACGAGGAATAGGAATAGCATCGAGCACCTGGCGGCCACACTAGAGAAGATGGCCAGACCCAGGCCTCGACACACGGATCTACCTACTTTCTCCGGAGCGGCCAACGAGTGGTTACCGTTCAAGGCAGCAGTACGGGACACAACGAACATGTACCAGATTTCGGCAGCAGAGAACATCCAACGGTTGAGGAGCTGCCTCAAGGGAGATGCAAGAGACTCCGTGGCCGCCCTCCTGCATACGGCCACCGATCCAGACATCATTATGAAGACCCTCGAGCAGTGCTTCGGAAGACCGGAAGTGATCATCGACAAGGCGCTGGAGGACCTAAAGAAACTACCGAAACCTGGAACATCGGCAGCTGAACTGAACAACTTCGCGATCAAGCTGCAGAACATCATCTGCGTATTGAAGACAATTGACCGAAGAGGATACTTATTCAATCCCCTGATGACAAGGGAAGTGTTGGACAAGCTGAGCCCGCACCTACGATCAAGATGGTGCGACTACGCCTACGACCACGAGGGAACGACGGATCCGGAGATTGTCGTCATGTCCCGCTTCTTGATGCGTGAAGCGGACAGGGCGCTTCGGTACACCTACGCTCCAGCCACAGCTACAGCCAGTCAGAAAAAGGAGACCCGGCCAGCTGTGACACTGAAGAAAAAGGTAAGTGTGTTCAACACGACCGGGGGAACAGAAGAAGAAAAGGATAAGTGTCCCAAATGTGAACAAGCTCACATACTCACGCAATGTCCTAAGTACAAGGCGCTCGCCATAGAAGATCGATGGAAGTTCTTGAAAGAAAAAAGAATATGTTTCCGGTGCGCCCTGAAGCAACATAGGCGCATGAATTGCAAAGCAAAGGCGTGCGGCGTGGATCAATGCAGTCGTCCGCACCATGCAACTCTCCATCAAGAAAGGAAGGAGGACCCGAAGCCAGCTGAGCTGCCCAAAGAAGAGACTGTCATGTCGGTGGCACCACGACCAGCTGCTGGAACAAGGACGGTCCTACTCAAGATGTGCCCTATCGTCGTATCCGGACCACGGGGGGAGGCGAAGACATACGCCCTCCTGGATGAAGGAGCCACCATCACCCTCGTCGATAAGGATCTGGCGGAGAGCATCGGAGCAGAGGGACCATCACAGCCGCTTCACCTGAACGGGGTCAACATGTCGCAGCAGGAGATGGAGAGCCAGCTGGTGAACGTCCATGTAAGAGGACTGAAGAACGAGGACGGCTACAGGATCCGAGCGAGGACCATGAAGAACCTTCGCCTGCATCAACAATCTATCCCGGACACTCTGCTGGACTACGAGCACCTACGGGACCTGACGCCAGAAGAGGTGTGCTACGAGCAGGCGCGCCCAGGACTCCTAGTGGGAACGGACCATTGGGAGTGCATTGTCTCCCGCGAGCTCCGAGTCGGTGAACCAGAGCAACCAGCCGCTTCGAGGACACAGTTAGGATGGGTGGTGCACGGAACCGCGCCACGTAACGTCATATGTCAACAAGGAAACGTGCTGCATGTATACGAGCCCGACCGGACGACGGAGACCAACAATCAAGAGCTTCATGACTTAGTGGATTGCCATTTCAAGATCGACGCACTCGGCATACAGGGGAAGCCGAGGATCAAGGACGCGGATCTACGGGCCATCGACATAGTAAAGAAAACGATCAGGAAGATCGACACCGGGTACGAGGTCGGACTGCCGTGGCGGCGGGACGACGTCACCATGCCTTCCAGCTACGGGCAAGCACTTCGCCGGTTGAAGAAGATCGAACAACGGATGGACGCTGATGCAGAGTTCGCAGCAGAATACTCCAAACAAGTCAACAATCTGGTTGACAAAGGATACGCAGAGCTGTGCAACGGATCTGAAGAAAGGAGCCCCATCTGCTGGTACCTGCCACACTTTGCCGTGCAGAACCCGAACAAGCCCGGCAAGCATCGACTGGTTTTCGACGCAGCGGCGAAGAGCAACGGCGTATGCTTGAACGGCGAGCTGCTGGAAGGACCCGACCTGCTGCTGTCACTGCCGGGAATCCTCTTCCGGTTTCGAGAGAAAGCGATAGCGATCACTGCGGACGTGCAAGAAATGTTCCTGAGGATCAAAATACGGCCGGAAGATCAACCAGCGCAGCAGTTCCTATGGAGAGGCAACGAGAGGGAAGAGCCTCCAAAGAAGTACAAGATGACCAGCATGATCTTCGGCGCCGCGAGCTCCCCGTACATGGCTCACTACGTCCGCAACCATAACGCAGACGTATATGGGCAGGAGTGTCCACGCGCGCTGGAAGCCATCAAGAATAGCCACTACATGGACGATTTGGTGGCCAGTTATGGAACCAGTGAAGAAGCCTGGAAAGCAGTGGAAGAAACAAGAGCGGTACACGCAAACGCCGGGTTCACGCTGCGAGGATGGAGCTCCAGCGACTCAACGGTGCTACGCGACGTGCCAGCAGAACTTCAAGCCACCTCTCCCACACAACTGGGGGGAGAACAGCCGGAGAGCAAGATACTGGGGCTGTATTGGAGCTCGGAAAAGGACGAACTAGGGTTCAATACGTCAATGAACCGAGTTCCGTCTGAAGTACGTGCGAGAACCCGTGCGCCAACCAAACGTGAGGCTCTCAGTGCAGTGATGTCGATATACGACCCACTGGGGTTACTAAGCCACTACACTATACGCTCTAAGATAATTTTACAGAGTTTGTGGCGGCTGCAGATTTCATGGGATGAACAAGTACCTGACGAAGAGAACGAGCTGTTTGCCTCCTGGCTCGCCCGCCTAGGCGAGCTCACTCAACTCCGACTGCCGAGGTGTTACATGAAGAAACAGTACGAGCGCATCGACCTACACGTCCTGTGTGACGCCAGCGAACAAGCCTACGCAACCGTGGCTTACTGGAGGATCCAGAACCAGGATGGGAGTGTCAACGTCGTGCTGGTAGCCGCCAAGGCCAAGGTGGCACCTCGTCGAGTCCAGACAATACCACGCCTGGAGCTGCAAGCGGCGGTCATCGGAGCAAGACTGGCGGACACCATAAGGAAGGAGCATCGCCTCGACATCGGCCGGACGACCTACTGGACCGACTCAACGACGGTCGTGCACTGGATTCACCATGACATGCGACGCTACACTCCGTTCGTCGCGCACCGACTGGGAGAGATCGCCGAGCTGACCAAGAAGGAAGACTGGCGTTGGCTGCCCACAGCCAGCAACGTAGCCGACGACGCCACCCGGCTTGTCGATACACCGATCAGCGAAAATGATCGATGGTTCCAGGGGCCCGATTTCCTGTTCCTGCCAGAAGAACAGTGGCCTGCAGCGGCGACGAGCGAGCCAGAGGACGAGGAGGTCCTTCACATCACCGAAGAGAAACAAGACAGCTGGCTGCCCGATCCAGCCCGCTTCTCCAAGTACGAGAAATTGGTGAGAACCGTTGCCCGAGTAATTGCCTTCACCGATATTTGCAGAAAGAAAGCGACAGCATTAGAACACCGCCACATCCAGCGAGCCGAAGCCGAGTTAACGAGACAAGCTCAAGAAGACAGCTTCGGGGACGAACTGAAGAGAATCCGGTCTGCTCGTCCACTGATGAAGACGAGTCGACTGTATCGACTGGATCCGGTACTAGAAGATGGTGTCCTGAGGGTGCGAGGCCGGATCGAGGCCTCTGCCGCACCCACAGAAACGAAGCGGCCAATCATATTGGACGGCCGCCATCAGCTGACCAAGCTCCTTGTTTTGCGGGAGCACTGTGCGGCGGGCCACGCCAACAGAGAGCGCGTGACAAACGACCTGCGGCAGCGGTACTGGGTCATCCACTTGCGACCCACGGTACGCGCCGTAGAGAAGAACTGCACCTACTGCCGAAGACGCCGAGCAACACCACAGCCACCAGCTACGGGGGACCTGCCACACGCCCGCCTTGACCCGTTCCACCGCCCGTTCACTAACTGCGGTGTGGACTACTTCGGGCCGATGACGGTCAAGATAGGACGCCGCCGAGAGAAGAGATGGGGCGCACTCTTCACGTGCCTCACCTCCCGCGCCGTGCACATCGAGCTCGTCGCATCACTCTCCACCGACTCAGCAATCATGGCACTGAGACGAATGGCCGCTCGCAGGGGCTGGCCAAGAGTGATGTACTCCGACAACGCGACCAACTTCCGCGGGGCTGATCAAGAGCTTCGCAACGCCTACACCGAGTGGATGCCTGCCCTGCAAGATGAGGGGCTACTGCATCGAATGGAGTGGCGCTTCATACCTCCTGGCGCGCCCAATCAAGGCGGCGCGTGGGAGCGAATGGTACGCTCCGTGAAGACAGCTCTCAGCGTCACACTGCGAGAGAAGGCGCCACCAGAAGAAGTCCTGAGAACTCTACTCACTGAAGCCGAGTTCTCCATCAACGCAAGACCGCTGACTCATGTCAGCGTGAACCCCAGCGATCCCGAGGCTCTGACTCCCAACCACTTCCTGTTGGGGTCATCAGACGGGCTGCCAACGACGGGACCCTGCGACGAAGCGGACAGAAGAACCTGGCGAGCTAGTCAAGCGCTCGCTGACCACTTCTGGCGACGCTGGCTGCGCGAGTACCTCCCCACATTGGTACCTCGCGGCGAGCCGCAGAACGACGCGCGCCCACTACAAGCCGGCGACGTGGTCCTCGTGGTTGACAACACGCTGCCCCGGAACACCTGGCCTATGGGAGTCGTCGAGCACACACATCGCGGACCGGACGGCGGCATCAGGGTCGTTGAGGTACGCACCAGAACCGGCACCTTCCGACGCCCAGTGAGCAAACTCGTCGTCGTAATGAAGAGTGAGGAGGCTACGCGAGCTGCGCCGGGGGGAGGAATGTAACGGACGCCGAGTGTTTCGCTATAATGTGTAAGAATAAGTTCAAAGTCAGTAAAAGTGTTAGTAAATCGAGACCCTATCTGTGCACCATAGCGCAAGTAGCGGCGAAACGTAGATGAGCCTTTGATACATTTGTATAAGTTTTCATAATTTCTAGTCAGAATTTAGTGTTTTATAATGTCCTAATTGAATTTAGTCATTAGTCTCCTTATGAGAATCTGATAAGATAGAATAACTATGCAAATTGTGTAACTTTAAAACGTAAAGAAAATATCCCGTATAATTACGTAATTTGAAAAAGAGGTTTTTTGTTTGCAAAGATATTAACAAAATGTTTGTTCCGGGTAAGGGGATTGGATATAAAAACGCTTGCCACGTTTGAATTATATAAATCGACCCACGGGTTTGGAAGATATGAGCAATAATGTATCAAGGATAATTTTAAACATAGTTATAAGTATAAATAAGCTAATAAATGGTTATTTTATAGTAGGAACGTCGCAAATTATTTAAAATAGGGCTACATTATTTTAGTTATAAGAAAATGATTGTAAGAGGGGCTCGGAGCACGGTCCCAACAAGAACGGACAAGTCTGAACTTGTCCGCTATACACGCGCAAAGGCAAGCTACGCCGCGCTCTGATTGGCCGACTACGGCGAACGCTCTCCGCGCCTCCCACTCCGCCCGCACTAAGCGGCAATTGTATAAAAATGGGCCGGCTTGCCGCGAGAATTCACTGATCACTCGACCGTCAAGCAGCAAGCCGCCCTAGGAAATAAATCAAGAAAGAAACAACTCAAAATAAATGAGAAGAAGTCTACAGAATCTTTTATTTCTACAAAACAGACAAGTCTCATTACAACAAAAATACAGTCCACTACAGGATGATTGAAGGAATTCGAGTTCCTGGTCGTGAGAGTCGTCTGCAACACCCTCAGGAAGTCCATCCATACTATGGGAATTCGTGCTGGTGGAAGAATAGACCTCGTTTGGATCAGAAACACCATGACCGCTAAAAATTACCGTAACCAGGTGCTAGTACCAATAGTCTACCCCCATCGACTACAAATGGGCCAAGAATTCACGCTCATGCACGACAACGCCCGCCCGCACACAGCGCGAGTGGTGACCAGCTGGCTGCAGGAGCACGACGTATCGGTCTTAGACTGGCCTGCGCAATCACCAGACCTAAACCCCATTGAGCACGCGTGGGAAATGCTCCAAAGAAGGGCTTTGAAGAATTTTCCTGCAAACATTGCGACTGAAGAACAACTTTTTTGGCATCTTAGCAGGACCTGGGACAATATCCCGCAGCAAGACTTTGATAACTTGATTCAAAGCATGAAAAACCGTTGCAGGACCTTTGTTAACGTCATGGGTGGTTTTACCGACTACTGATTTTTCACATAATTGCAAAAAACTGTATAATTACGCTTTTTTTCCACATTTTCTTGAAAAACACATTCATCGCTAGTTTTACCATTTTTTTATTTTTCGTCTTTATATAAAATTTTATTTAAGTACATTTTTTTTTTATTATTCTGAAATCTAGTCTGATAAATGGGCTTTATAAAAATATATCCATGTTGTATGTTATTTGTAACAAATTTTGAGTAAATTGAGAAAATCTGAAATATCCCTAGACGGTGTTGATGTGTGTATATAAACTGAATAAGAAGTATATTTACTGTGTCCCTATGTTTTTCTTTTTTCATTAATAGTTATTCTGAGGGTTCTAGTGCTTATATAGATAATGTATCATCAAAAAGGAAAACATAGGGGCATAGAATTAACCGATATTTATTTTACTGTAAAAAATCGCTTTAAGTTCATAAACCAGAAAGAAAACAGGCGAGAGCGTTTCTATTCGATGTAAATCGATGGTTTCTATGGAAAAAAGACCGCCCGCATAAGTACCAAAATTAATTATTCATTTGTTAAAATTCAAAATTACCGCGCGAAACAATGCACTATCGATGAAATTATCGAGACAAATTCCTATTACTTATCCAGTATATTTTATTACCCTAAAAATGCTGGGTAAAAAAAATTACAACACGACAGAAGACGACCTCGCTGCCTTATCACTTGATGGGCGACCAACGTCAAATAACGTCAAGCTAATCATTATACTACCTCATATCGCCAAGTAATCGTAATTTCAAGTAATAGGCGGCGAGATTGCTATTAGCATAATCAGCCTATAATGTTCCCACTGCTGGGACACAGGCCGTGAGAGGGAGCAGGCCATAATACCAAGCGGCGCGGGCCCGGTGCGGGGTGGAAGATGTCACATGTCTTCAATTATTTGGTTCTAGGACACGCCGGTTTCCTCACGATGTCTTTCTTAACTGTTTTGAGGACAGTGGTGATGAAATAATTTACACAAAGTAAAGCGTCTGTCAGGGTTCGAACCTACGACCTACAATTCGTAAGTCACGGCCGTTACCACTGGGCCACCACTGAAACCATACTCTTGGCTGCTACTGACGATGCCCCAATGGAAAAACACAATAACATTTTGCCCGACCCGTTCGAATGAAGAACCTGTCCCACTTACAACTCTCAGTCCAGACGCAGTTTCGATCAAAATCTATTTAAATATTATGTAGATAGAATGATATTATAGAATAATAGGTATGCTTTATTGTATACCTACTAACTGTTACACAGCTCATAGACAATATCTATAATTTTAAGGGTCTAATAATGGGTATAAAATTGCAAAAGACAGAAAGCAATGGAAATCGTTAGGGAGGCCTTTGCCAAGAGGCACACTGAACTCGCGAGATATATTGTAAATCAGGAATAAAAACAGCAATAGGGATGATGACTAAATTTTTTTTTGTTCATCAGTAAATTTATAAAAAAAATTACACGTATTTTTTTATTTTTTTTACGTAATATTAAGATTACGGCGATACATTAAGTTAAAATGTGCCATGACGTCACGATTATGTAGATTTTATACTTACTTGTGACGTAGCGATCCCCACTCTCTAACTTTAATGCGTTTTATCTAAGTATATTTTTTAAATATGATAAAATAAAAAATACGTGTCTAATATTTTTTTATTATCTGATTGACGGACTAAATAGAATTTCTTTTTTTTTTACCCAGGTATCATCCCTATTAAATTAGGATAAAAGGGCTATTGTATTGTGTATTGTAATACGTATTAATCTATAGGTTTTATTTATTTACCTGCAGGTACAAAGTCTTAAGCTCCCCATTCTCCTTGAGCGTGTCTTTGAGCTGTCCGCTGTAACGTTCCAGTTCACGCAACAAGTCCGCATTCGCTTCCTGCACGATAGACGCGCGGCTGCCTTTCTCTGATTTTAACTTGTCGTAATCTAACTCTAGTTGAGTGTGTTTGAGATCCAACTGTGAAAAGGAAAATATAATAATTAAAATTCATGTAAGTAAGTAGTTAGTGAGGTATGTTAGGACTACTTGAATAATTTGATTCCATCATTATGTCATGACATGAGTAGTAAGCTTCGAGTACGGAACCAAATAAAATTATAGTTCATTTATTCAGGCGTGACCTTGCGGAAATCCATTATGAAATACAATAGAGGTTGTTATATTTAGTAACCTGTTCCGCATAACTATTTCTAAAGAGCCATAAAAAACCTTGTTAGAAAATGACACGAGTTTCACCTCTCAACGAGCGCTGGTCGACCAGCGCTCGGTTTAGCAACACGCCGTGTTCGGGTTCACAACAAGTCAATCGTCATCCTGAGGATGCCTTGTAAACTGTTACAGTGCAGTTTGGTAAGCAGCGGCTGACCAGTCTCAATTGATGACTATAGTAAATGTTTTTACTTATGTCAGTGTTATGCATAAAATATTAATTCAAATATAAATTAAAAGCTTTTTCAATTCACTTTTAGACACGAGTGTGTTCTTTAAAACTTTTTACAAAAAAAAAAAACAACCGACTTAAAAAAAAAACACTACAAAGTGAAAAATAACTTTAATTTCGGAAGTCGGTGTCTTTGGTTTTGAATTTTCGTTCTTTGTCACCGACTTCCGAAATTAAAATTAATTTCATTTTGTAGTGTTTTTTTTTTAAGTCGGTTGTTTTTTTTTTTTTTTTGTAAAAAGTTTTTATTTTTATTATTATTGAGAACCTCCTCCTTTTGGAAGTCAGTTAAAAAGTGCTGCCTCCCCTAAATTAAACAACTGCAGTGTTTTGGATCGAGTAAAATAGCGTATGATTAGAGATACTTATTTCCAGCGTTGAGCTGCTATAGGCTGATAATGATGAGTCTTTTGTACCTAAAGAATAATTGCAACTTTGTTACATACATTTTTCAGTTCACTCCTGACTCCCTCAAGCTCGGCTTGCAGAGCTTCATTCTGTTGTTTATAACTCTCCAACAGATCGCTATCAGAGTTACTGCCGAGCAGTTCCAGCTTGTTCTGTAATACTGCCACGCGGGAGTTCAGCTGCATCTCTAGGCCTTTCTGCTCTTCTACTTTTGCTCGGAGGTCTAATTCTTGCTTGCGATGCTGTTCTATTTTCTTATCTCTAAAATGAATAAGTTAAGGTTTATTTAGATTAGATTTAAACAAACGTAAGGTATGACGCCCTCTCGGCTCCTCGGCCTAGAGAGAGCAATGATCTTCGCAGGGTGGCTGGTATCAGCTGAAAGAGAGTAGCCGTGGATTGAAATGGCGGGCGATGGGTGAGGTTTATGTCCAGCTTTGACAGATATATGCTGACGATAATGATATTATTAACCAAGGAAGTTATCATTGCCTTCATTTTAAAGTTTTCAAGATAGTTATCGTAGAACTGACCTTTTACTTATTTCTTCTTGTAGCGACGCCAATTTTTGCATCTGTATTTTGTATCGACTCAAAACTTCTTTGAGAGTTGACAACTTCCCTGGCGAAGGAGGCTCACCTAAAAACGACAAAATATTATTTATGGACTGCCACTATGCACTATGCGATACTTAAATAAAGTTAGGTATGGCTGTAATCACCCCAAATTGGTTTTGATGTGTAACAATTTTTCTCTCGCTTTCCTGGAATCTGTGGGAGTGATTTCGTGAAAAGGACGGAAGTGTGTAACAGGAAACCGGGGAAGTGCGCGCTATTTGATTTGACCAATGAGCGCGTGCGGTGCTAGAGTTGGCCGTCAGAAACGACCTTGACGAGGACCTGCCCTTTTAATGTTGTTTATTACCAAGGTGAGAAGTCAGATGTTGCACATCATAATGTGACTACTGTAAGGATCGCTCGTACACAAGGATGCATGTTGAATACATATTTAAGTAACGTACCAAGATAAGTATTTTCTGGTAAGGACTCCATTAGAATCTGATGTAGTGTTGTTCTCCAATGTTCATATTCCTTCTGAGTTCCGGCCAATTTGTTCCTGAATAGAACTAATTCGTGTGCAGTCAATTCTAGCTTGGACTGTAATAGAAATAAGCTTTTTATGAAACTTGACACGTTAAATAGGGATGATGTGACAAAATTTTTTTTTTCTTCATGTATTTTTTGTATAAAAAATATTGGACATTGTATTTTTTCTTTTTTTTTACGTAATCAAACGATACATTGAGTTAAAATGTGGTATGACGTCACGCCTTGGTAGATTTTATACTGAGTTCTGACGTAGCGACCTCCACTCCCCAACTTTAATGCGTTTTATCTAAGTAATTTTTTATTAATATGATAAAGCAAAAAATCCGTGTCTAATATTTTTTTTATTATCTGACTGACGACGGATTAAATAGAATTTCTATTTTTTGTTACCCAGGCATCATCCCCATTGGACCTTCCATTTTATGGAAATTGGTTAAAAATAACATGCAGAACAGAGGCTTCAGAATAAAGGCAGAATAGAAAAACATAGAAAGACTATTTAAAATTGACGCAAAAATCATATCAAATTCTATTGAGCAACCCTCTTTTCTTTATTTTCTCCAAATTTTGAATGGCAGTGCTTGCATAGCTATTCACAAGCATTCCACAGGCTGCCGAGTTGAAAATTACACCTGATTTTCCTTGTCGTCTATTTGATTTAATCTGTCATAAAATCTGGGTTTCGGATTTGTGAACGGCGGCACGGAAACGTGTCGAATGGTTGTGAATAACAATGCTAGTTTAAATTAGAATATTGACGTTTGCTAGATTAGTCTGCCTCCCAAACATACACAATATGACTTTAGAATATTGTCAATGTGTGGTCTACTTACGCCCAGCTCCTTCACTTGCTCCCTCGCCGCATTCCTCTCAGTAGTCAGTTGAGACACCTTTTCTTTGAGCCGTGAAGTCTCTCCATTAACGAGTCTACTCTGTGCCGCCTCTAATTCGCTGGCTAACCTGTTGATAGTGGCTCCTTTTTCTATCAATATATCTTCCTTTTCTCTATCCTTTTCCATACACCGTCGTTCTAATGTCTTTATTTCGTTGTCCTGTAGATTTGAACATTATAATTAACGTAAAGTTTTGATCAAAACATGAATTTTTGTAGAGAGTCAATATACAGGATATTTTTTATCCAGTGCGCAAACTTAAAAACGTGACTTTACTCATCATTATGAACAACTTTTACTATGGGACCAAACCTGAAATCGCGAAAAAAGAATCTGTTATTCCCTACATTTATGTTTGCATAACTCGTCAAAATGTAGGGAACAGCAGATTTTTTTTTCGCGATTTCAGGTTTCGTCCCATAGTAAAAGTTGTTCATAATGATAAGTCACGTGTTTAAGTTTGCGCACTGGATAAAAATTTACCCTGTATACTTACTTTATCGTCTAATCTACTTTTCGCTTTGGTCAAATCGTTGTGTAATCTTTCCATTTCGTCGCGATGCCTGAAATAAAAAGAGACACAGGCTGTTACTCACTGGATTTTTTAAGAGAGCCAGACGAAGAGGCACCCTTGTTAATCATTTTTTAAAAAGTATAAAAACTTCAATATTTAAATATACATACCTATCTTGCTGTTCCCTAAATATTGCATCAGTATCATGTGTGTGTGCAACCTGCAATTAACGGACAACTTGTTTTTATAATAACTAAGTATCCTTACATATTATAAAACAAAGTCCCCCGCCGCGTCTGTCTGTCTGTCTGAACGCGATAAACTCAAAAACTACCAAGCGGATTTTCACCAATGGACGGAGTGATTCATGCGGAAGGTTTTAGTGTATAATTCATTAAGGTTTTGTGTAAATTGGCTGAAATATGACGATTATTGTTGAAGAAGTCGGAAAAAATCATGCCGACTGGGAGCTTTACTGGCATGCGCTGCGTTAACCCGAAAAGATACATCAGATTTATGTTCTACGGTATTGTTCATCTTAAAAAGTTCAACAAAAAAGTCCGCGATGGCATATGTCTATCTTCTAAGGATGACCCACAATAATCATTTTTATCTTTCAGAATTTGATAAAAATTTAATTGTTATTCCGAAGCTTTTTTGACCGGTATAGTATTAATCCTTATCCAAAAAAATATGTTATTTAAATTTTGCATTTAGTTTAGATTAAAATATGCCTTTGAATCATGTAATTTAATTGAATAGTTTAAAAGATATCACAGTTCCAAAATTACGCGGAGCAACGCGGGCGCAGCGGTAGGAGTCAATGACGTTTTCCTCTGTTATTAAGTATGAAATCTCGGTAGTACGTTCCCGTGGGATATTTTCCGACATCCACGCGGGCGAAGCCGCGGGCAAAAGCTAGTCAAATATAATACAGTTAAAATTTTCCTACGAAGCTTCACAGCCGTGATGGGATATCAACATTTAAAATCAATATAAGAAGCACAATTTTCTTCACCAAATAAAGGTATATTTTACCTGTAAAGTATGAAGTCTTTGCTGTACATCTTGCAGGCTGATATTAGCAGAGCGTAGTTCCATTTTAAGCTGCTCCTTTTCCTGGTCACTCTCCACCAACTTATCAGTCAGATTCGTTACTTGCTGCTCCAGCTCTATCAACTTGTGCTTGCTTGACGCTGGAAACAAAAAATATTTCAATTACTTGTCAAAGTTCATGTTCCAATGCTGAAGTAATCATGAAAACCCCGCTTGCAGCAGTTGGATCAAGCATTCTGGCAGATAATGTTATAATCACAATGCTAAAAGAAAGCATTCAATTTGGAATCGGATTTTATTGGTAAAGACATTGCCTACTTTTCTATACAACTCACTGTGTTTTTCCATCATCACAAAATATAACCTACACTGAGGGAACAAGGTTGATTTTGCAATGACAACCAGGTGAGCGCGGCTGTCTGTGCCATGCCATTACAAAATAATACAAGGAAATCATTGAATCATCTATAATAATAATCATAATGACTTTATAATTGTCATGACATGTATTTGAACACCATAGCATGGCAGGATATGCTGAAACCAAAATGACTGTAAAATCTATTGTACCATATTCAAGCAAATAAATATTTTTGATTTGATTTGATTTGAAAAAAGTTGATATTATATAGTTTGGTTACCAAGCAAATGATGAGCTTCTTGCAGGGACAACTCTGCCTTATCTCTGTCGTTGATAGCAGCAGCAAGGCGAGCGCGAAGACTATCTATTTCTGTATCCAGCTTCTGCATCTGACCAGCTAACTGCTGACATTCTTTGACACGGATCTGTTCAATAGATGGAACTATCATCAGCAATTATTGCGTAATATAAAAAAAAACAAAATTCAAAAGTCATTTATTCAAACATCAACACTTTCCGAACGTCAAAATTACATAAGACAGTCTCCCAAAACGCCCACCCTTCACCACTTCCTAATGCCTTTAGCTGAGAAGAACTGGCGCAACAAACTCCCCAGCAGCACAGCTGTCTGTTCAAGTTAGAAGATAAGTTGAGAGATAAGTTGGAAATAAGTTGGAGATAAGTTGAGATAAATGCCACCACATTTACAAATAGAAGAAAAACCAAATTGTGTTCATGGTCATAAATGAAATGCAGGTAGTATGGTACAGTGGTATGTTGGACACAACATGGCTTGTCTTAATGTGACAGTGGATTTTAGATGGTTAAAATAAAGTACATACATCATACATTACTTTGAGTTGCTCATTGTTCATAAATTCTTGTCTGTCACAGTTATTAATACCATTCATGTGACCTGAAAACAAAAAAAAACATAGTTATTTTTTATTCATTATTGTGTTCACACTAAGTTACTAGTGTAGTATCTATTGCATTTTACAAGTAAAAGGTATTAAAAGGTGTGATTTATATGTTGTGGCCAGATGAACATCAACCGTTTGTCACATCATGATTTGGTCTGGCCAGATAATTGAATACTCAACATTTGACAATATGGTATGGCCTTAGTTGGTACTCTTTGACCTGGTATGTTTTAAACTTTATTTGAATATTGACATATTAAACTTATTTTTCTTCTTTTTGACATCTATATTTTTATTATTTGTTATTTTTGTAAAAATCAATTAATATCCTTTGATTTATGTAATTATGTTATCAACTTTTAGTATTAATGACATTAATGAATATTTGTATGCTTTTTGGTATAACATAGTGCACTTGTAATTTTTTTATAACTACTATTTTATTGTACCTATGTTAACAAATGATTATGAACAGTTAAAGCCACAACTACTTAATGATGTGGTCAAACATTAGTGATGGCCAATTTTAGCTGGCCATTTCATGAAATCTGGTCATTTCATGAAATGGTCAACTTTAAGATCTGGCCACGACAAATATATGCATTAAAAAAAATGCTGACAGTCAGTCATAATATTTCAGAGTAAGTTAGTCTTTTAATTAAATAATGTAAATAGTTAGCTGTGTTAAAAACTGTAAAATAAAAATAAATTAAGAGTAAAAATTAGTTTATATATTTGATAGACCAACCAATGAAATTTCATTAATTTACAAATACATGGGTGGTGTACTCCCACATATTATAATATGTGGGAGAACACCACCCATTGTGGCACTTTATTCCTTTCATGTAATTTTATCACACACACACACAACATCACGCCTTGTTTCCCCGAAGGGTTGGGCAGAGGTGTACCTGTAGTAGATACACCCACATTTCGCCAGTTATGTTTAAGTCCCATGTAATAGGGGGCGAGCCTATTGCCATCAACCGGGCACAAATCCAGACTCCAGGCTGCTACTGAGAAATTCCAGATAGAAAAAGCCAATAACACTTTGCCCGACCCGGGAATCGAACCCAGGACCTCATGCTCAGCAGTAGCGCTTGCGACCACTAGACCAACGAGGCAGTCTAATAATAATTTAATTTAATTTAATGGTGGTTTAGTCTAATGGTAATTTTATATTATTGAATTGTGTGGTGTGTCATTTCTTTTGTGTGCAAAATACACAATTGATTTACTTATATAACACTTTAGGAAAATCAGGCTTAATGTTGTGCATATTTAAAGGATATCTTAGTGTACCTCTATAATCCTGTTGAAAATAATGATTTTGTCCATCACCAGCACCATATGGACTAAACTGTGCTTTCAAGGCTTCCTCCTGGTGTCTCATATGACCCATATGGTTCTTAGGAGTCTCGCAGTAAAGCTTGGGGGACTCGGAGCCATGTTGGTTCTCTTTCAAATGATTGAGAGACTCCACGTATGTTGGAGGCAAGCCTGTCCTTCCTTGTTGGACTGTGGAATTAGAAAATACATGTAAAGATGTAAATCACAAATTTATTCAAAAAAAAAAAAAAAACATTAATTTTTGTAATTTAATTAGGATGTGTAAAAGGTTTTTCAATTTTAAGAAAGTTTTCAAGTGTGTAATTGGGTAAAACATCCTCATAATAATGAATACAAAAGAAAGATGTACGAAAAGTGTTGCATAAACAACAGAGCAGAAGTAACAAAACTTATAGTATGACACAAAGTTTCTTACCCCCATTACTCTGACCTGGGTCCAATGTATAATTGCCACTGCTGTTCACTGAGCTAGCTTCATCATCATCCAACAGGTCGTCAAACGCATTAGCGAGCTTATGCTTCAACTACAACAAGAAACATTGAAGTTTGTTACAGAGAAGCTAATGTTTTTGTCATGAAAACTTAC
Organism: Agrochola litura; assembly: GCA_949152395.1. NCBI lineage: Eukaryota > Metazoa > Arthropoda > Insecta > Lepidoptera > Noctuidae > Agrochola > Agrochola litura. The sequence goes on from OX424512.1 coordinate 10,270,907, forward strand.
ATCTTACAGTGTATAGATATTTTTTTTGCAATAGCATTAAATTGCAGGTTCATGGTATTTACCTCCTCATTCCGACGTTTCTGGTCCTCAAGTTCTTCTTGTTCTTCAAGCCTGTCTTGAGCACTATTGTTTATATGGATACTCGCGGCGCCTTGAAACAAACTCATTCCGGGACCATCCATAGCGGATATTTAACGCCCGACTATCCAAGGCAGTGTACAATTTTCACTAAAACACATGAGATTACAGTTTATTGCAATAAGATCAACAATAGTAGAAATACAGTCCTTAACAGCCAGCGTGTGTTATGTGTTACGTAGATTTTTTGTAAAATAATAACCAAACCAAAACAAGTTTTTGAAAATCGTTCACCAATGTTACCAGCTATGAATGCGTAGGGTAGAAATCCGGGGATAAAAACTGCCACTTGCTCACTTCAGATGGCGTTGATCTCGTGTCTGATAATAATTTGACAGCTGGCGATATTTTTTTTGTAAACAAGCGACTTCTTTTACGCATAATTCTCAAACTCAAACTCAAAGCATTTATTTCAATTAAACCATTTACAGGTACTTTTGAATTGACAAGGAATCGGTCAGTCAGAAATAGGTATGAAGCTAGTTGCCCATTCCAAAGCGTAGTAGGTACAGACGCCAGCACATCAAGCTACCCGAAACTGTCAAATTTTCCCAATCAACTTTGAACCTTAAACCTCAACAATAAAGTTGAAAATCTATTAAATAAATTTGACAGATTGTAGTAGCTTGATGTGCTGGCGTCTGTACCTATGGAGAAGAACGGGCAAGAAACTCCACGGACACTCTTTTATATAAAAAATTGTTACAAAATATTGGTTACATCATTCATGTTGAAATTATACATGTGAGAACAATGTAGAAAGACGTGCACGTTAGAAGCGTCCGTAATAAAAAGATAAAACAAAGAACAATTCAAAAAATTAAAATAAAACTTTTTACAAAAAAAAAACAACCGACTTCCAAAAAAAAACACTACAAAGTGAAAAATAACTTTAATTTCGGAAGTCGGTGTCTTGGGTTTTGTGTTTTCATTTTTTTGCCACCGACTTCCGAAATTAAAGTTATTTTTCACTTTGTAGTGTTTTTTTTTGGAAGTCGTTTGTTTTTTTTTTGTAAAAAGTTTTTATTTTTCACTTTTTAGTTGTGGTACCTACCCCACACACATTCGAATACCACTACCTGCTACTAGTGACAGGAACTTATCATATCATCTACATACTAAGTGGGAAAAAAATACGTATTTTGTAGCTAACTCAAAAACTACCCAAGCAAAGTTAATAAAATTTATATGGGACCAATTTAGGAGCATACCCTTTCAAAAAAAAAAAAGAATTTTCAAAATCGGTCCACAAATGACGGAGAAATCGGTGGACATACATTAGCACCATTCAGCTCAACCATTTTGAAGGGAGCTAAATGATCCAACACACGCGCCACCATCAGTGAAACATTTGAGTGAGCATGACATACTCATAGCCGCCAGGGCACATTCAAGTCAATGCAAGACATATTACCCGGTAAATGGTAACTCTTTAGTACATAGTACTCACACCTGTGCTATGCAATTATATAATACAATGGAGATTGAGTTTATACAATGCAAAGATAGTCTTACAATCTTCAGTAGCTCCAACAGTATTTGCAAATGTTAAATCAATTAGTTGTGGAGCAGGACCAGCATTGAGCCAAGCATTTTTATCGGCGATGTAATCCCCCAACGTATAATATGCCTGCCTGCATAGTGTGCGTTTTATACAAGATTTGAATTTCGTCTCATTCAGTTGAAGTATGTGGGGAGGAATTTTATTGTAACATTTTAAACAGTATCCCATGAAAGATGAATCTACTTTAGCCAGTCTGAAACCTGGTTGAACTAATAGGTCCCTATTTCTTTTACTATAATTATGTCTATCACCTCTTTTGCTAAAAATATGTAAATTCTTTCTTACGTACAGATACCAGCACATTAGGCTACTACAATCTGTCAAATTTATTTAATAGATTTTCAACTTTATTGCTGAAGTATAAGGTTCAAAGTTGATTGGGAAAATTTGACAGTTTCGGGTACCTTGATGTGCTGGCGTCTGTACATGATGTTTTCATAGATATATTGACAAGGTACCGTCATGATGTTATTCTTAAACAGTTTCCTTAGAGAATCGCGCCCATCACGCAGATATTTACTGCAAAAATACGGGGACCAATGTATTATTATGTATTGCCAAAGATGTTATAAAAAGAAAACTGTGGGAGAAATCTCTACGAAAAAATTGGAAACCTATATTTCGTCGAGACGATGTGCTATCCTATAAGAATTTTATGGGAGAGAGTGGTTTATAGGTGATGCTCCCAAGAGAACTAAGTCTGTTTTCATTACATACAGGCACTTGTGATGTGAAATTATGTAAATTAAAGTAAAGTATGTGCTTATATATTAGATCAGTGCTAGAAGTGATCTCTGAGGTTTTTCAGTCAGGAAGATCATGCCCGAGTTGGTTTTCAACTCTGATCAGGTTACTTCTATCGTACGCCTCCAGTCTTTAACAAAAAACGAACTTAAAGTTACCCATAAATTATAAAACGTTCGTAATTTATTGACTTTAAAAAAAAAAGTGTAAACAAACACGTCAGTGAAAAAAGGGAATGTGCTGTGATTTTGGGTTTTTTGGTGTGTAATCGTCGGTATTTGATAGGTAAGTACTTTTTATATTATTTTTAACAATATTTGTCTTCGTTTTAGACAGTATTTTCAACTAAATACAGCAAAAAAATATTTTTTTGGAACGGAGAAAGTTACGTAAACACTAGAAAGTTTAGGTCATCAAAATTCTAGATTTTTTTATTTTTTTATTTTCAATGTTTGTTTCTAAAAACGCTTTTGTTGGATAACTTATCTATCCATAATATACCCTGCAAAATTTCGTGTGAATTGGTACAGACGCCAGCACATCAAGCTACCCGAAACTGTCAAAAATCAACTTTGAACCTTAGGCTTCAGAAATAAAGTTGAAAATCTATTAAAGGACAGATTGTAGTAGCTCCAAGTGCTGGCGTCTGTACAATAGTTTTATCAGAAATCTTTAATAGTGCTACACTCCAAGTCTCATACATATTCATCTAGTTTTCGTATAATTTGTGATCTGCACAAAAGTAAACAAACACAACAATAGCAGTTTAAGACGTACAACTGTGATGCCACCTGTTCTGAGCTTTCAGTTTTTAACCTCATTGACAGATTTTTCTACTATATAAAAGGTCCAATTAAGTGCTACAAGGTTCTTTTGGTTCCTGAATGACATACAGGGGGTATGATAACGTGTGGTCTTAATTACTGTGGGGTGCAGTTCAAGATTTCAAGGACAGGATTATGATTCTATAATTGTGTAATAAGAGCGAACGATGCGAGCTTGATTTTTATATTATCATGTTAGGTTTCATACAGAAATAGGAGTTTCTTTGTCGACTCATACAGAAAAGCAGAATGTAAGATAAAATAAGAGCGAGCGAAACGACCTTAAAAATTTCGCAACCCGTCTCGAATAGGATATATTTTTTATTTTATAGGTACAGACGCCAGCACATCAAGCTTCTACAATCTGTCAAATTTATTTAATAGATTTTCAACTTTATCGCTGAAAACTAAGGTTCAAAGTTGATTGGCAAAATTTTACAGTTTCGGGTAGCTTGATGTGCTGGCGTCTGTACTTTATTTATTATAGTATATTATATCATCTAATGTCTACGTTAGCGCATAGTGTTAGTGTTTCTGAGAAATGAGCCAAACAAAAAATTTAACCTCTTTTCAAACGATATTTGCCTCGACGACACGCTATTATGAAGATAGTAAAACATACAGACAAAGGTGACCTTGGTGGTTTACAACCATGTAAATGGCAAACAGCTCTGTCTGTCGCAAACCAAGGTCACCTCGGTCAGGGACGCGGTTGGCAGCCATGTAGCAAGCACTTTAGGATTTCCACCACTCAATATTATTCTACAATCTTGGCAACATTCTCTGACAATTTGTGTTTGACACGTAGCCTGCTGGGTTGCTAATACGTAGTTTTTCCCATTTTCCATGTAAATGGTAAACAGGTAGAATATAGAAATAAAAAATAGTTTATTAGCCAAGTAAAACAATAAGTATGGACATAGACAAAACACAGGATAATTTAAAAAAATGATAGAATTATTGATCTTTGAGTATACGTGTTTTACAATACCTTTTGTTTTATGTATAATAAATTAATAATGCGTCTAATTTGAGATAGCGCTCCTTGATGGGCGAGTTCTATTACTGGCTGGACGTACGACGCGTTGCGTGAGCTCAGTACAGAACACGCAAGCTAACCATTCAAGGTCACTGGCATATTACTGCGTCTTAAATTAAAGCAGTTCGTCTCACATCGGCCCAACAGCAATGACGTCAATATGAAACATATTGAGTCGTTTCCTTCTGTTGTGGAACGAGAAAAATGTCTAAATTATCGTTACGACCTACCTTTCTCCTTCGTATGTACATTTTTACCATTTCAATTGCTTTGTTTAGCCCAATTCATAAGAATAAGCAAGATAAAGCAAAATCAACTTAAAATATTACCTTGAGCTTGATTACAAAGTATTATTATGTCAGCAAGCCCCAAAATAGACAGTTGGTAAGTAACTTGGGGCTCAGGAATCGATCTAAAAAGTGGAGAAAGTGTTACGTAAGGTGATTTAGGGCACAACAAAAAAAAAAGGTTTAAAAAAAAACCGTCGGTAAAATTTAGCATAGATAGGACGAGCCCTACTTTCATCATAACGGGATATCGGGAAGGTACGGAGGTTACGATACTTGACAACACTGTCTGTGATTCTGTCCTTTGAGTATATATGTTCTGTGATTCTGTCACTCTATCACTGTGGCTGTGCTCATGTGCTGTCAATCTTGTTGAACTGTGTTTATTTTGACTTCAGTTTTTAAGGTTATAAAAATATAAATAAATGCAAAATTAACAAGTTTAACAAAATACTGTGCGTGCTAAGAATAAAAAGTTTTGTTGTATTTAAAATGGCGTTTCATTCAGTGACACATGTCCTTTTCGATATGGATGGTTTGATATTGAGTAAGTTGTTTTGCAGTATTTACTTGCATCCCAATATTTACTTACTTTGACTAACTTTAGCTCCTTTTACTTTGCAACAAAATGGGGTACTGGCAATGACCAAGAGACTTACAGATAAACTTTCAGAAGAAAATCATAAAATCAAAATGATTTATACAGATTTACCACAACCATGACATGCTGTGCTTAATTGCTTACGGATGCCGGTTTAATTCCCGCAAGTTCTTAATAACTGTATGGCCTAAAGACACCTATCCGCCACTAAGACGACCCACTGACCCCTAATTGGTTCTGGTTTTTGCATTAGAGAGCATAGATCCTTGATTGAGAATGTAATCTTTGTGTCGTGACCATGCAGACAATGTTGATGACTCATTTGTGAGGTAGACAGAACTATCATACTTTTATTAAATTTATAGATACAGAAGAGTTATACACAGTGGCATTTCAAAACATTGTGTCAAAATTTGGAAAAAATTACAGTTTTGACTTAAAACTCAAACTAATGGGACTGCAATCGGATGAGACAGCCAAAATGGTGATATCTGCTCTTGAGTTACCAATGAGCATTGAAACTTTTCTTGAGGAAAGTAAAAAACAATTTGAAATGTTATTTCCTGATACACAACTAATGCCAGGTAAATTGATTGATAATAAAAGATACAACAAGAGTTTTCTAATGAGCTGCCACTTAACGCAATCATTAATTTATAGGTGCAAAGCGGCTAATAGAACATTTTCACAATAATAATGTCCCAATTGGACTTGCAACAAGTTCAAGCAAAGAAAGCTATGATATGAAAGTAGACAAACATCACAAAGCGTTGTTCACTCTCTTTCCATACAAGACATTTGGCTCATCAGATCCTGAAGTAAAGAAGGGGAAACCTCATCCAGATATATTTTTGGTCTCTGCAAAAAAATTCCCAGAGAAACCAAAGCCAGAGCAGGTAAAATTTTACTACATTATTGGGCTCATGGCTAAATAATAATAGCCGTAAGGGTCGATTGATCAAGTTAAGCTAAGGTTGCTGCAATCAGTCCACGGATGGGTGACCAACTTAACATACCGAGACCCCCTCATGCCTCGAAATGCATGTTACGCTTTTGGTCCCGGCTGTAATTTTTGTATTTTTGACAGCCCTTACGTGTCATCAGAAGCACGAAAGTCTGGCAACCAGTCTTACCAAGGGGTATTGTATTACCCAGTTACTGGGTTGTGGAGGTCAGATCAGCAGTTGCTCCGTATAATATACTGGTATTCAGTTGCATCCAGTTAGGCTGGAAGCTGACCCTAATATAGTTGGGAAAAGGCTAGGCAAATTGATGAGTTAAAACTAATTAAGTTTTGAAAGTAGAAGTCATAATTGTATTACACCTGTTTTGTCCTAAATGTTAGGCAAAAAGAAGTTTTGAACCAAATTGTTTGCAAAAAAATAATTATTGTGACTATTGTCGTAACAACATCTTTTATGCTTCAGTAAAGTTTGAAGTAGGTATCATTAATTAAGATAAAATTCAATCTCATGAATATTTTTTAGTGTCTCGTCTTTGAGGATGCAGTTAATGGAGTGTTGGCAGCCAAGGCTGCAGGCATGCAAGTGGTGATGGTCCCAGACCCAAGAACGCCTCAGAATTTAAGGGCTGATGCTACTCTTGTGATTGACTCTTTACTTGACTTTAAACCTGAGCTCTTCGGTTTACCACCATTCAAGTCATAGGAATATTGTGATAGTCAAATATTAAATAATTATTAATATTAAAAATATTATTCTTAATAATTAATTTGAGTGTTTGTCTACCTCATAAATGTGATTTTTTTTTAGGATCCAGGGTGCTTTAATAATTTGATTATTATTTTTATTGTTTTTAATATTATATAAAGTATTAACCGGACAAATGTGGTAAAAAAATAAAATAATTTGTTAGTTCATAATAATCCTATTTATATTCCACATGTCAAATAGTCAACAGGGGGCCTACCACAAGCTCATAAAGCAGTATTATTTTAATATTACTTCAGTGGGAGAAAGAGATGGAGCTATACGTCCTGTAGAGCTTATCTCTTTAGGCTGCAGTAATAGAAAAATTATCTTGCATGCAATTTGCAATTACATTATTATCTGTGTGTGTGTGTAATGTATTTGCATGTTGGAAATAAAGAGCCTATTGTAAGTCTGTAGATTAAAATTGCACATGCATAGAATATAACATGCAAGTGTTTAGGCTTCCCCCGCGTGATATCTTTATAAAATATAGCATAAGTTACTCAGTGATAATATAGCATTTTACTGGTGAAAGAATTTTTTAATCTGTCTGTCTGTGTTTTTGAGTTTATTAATTACAAACAACAATACAAACATACACATTCATACATAACCCTCCGCCGTAGTCGGGTAGAAAATACAAATCCTTTCTCTTTATAATATTTGTGTAGACAGAGAGAGAAAAAGTCGCAAGGAGCATAACACTTTTTCCTTACGTGACGATTTCTACTAGTTAACTAACTCCTACCGAAAGCCGCGTTATGGAACTTCGTTCTAAAAAGTTGGTATAAACACTTACTACTGTTGCTATTTACATCATCTGTATTATAATAGTATCGGAAACCATACAATACTGTAACTGTGATTTTAATTACCTACGCATTCGTTATGTAAAGTCTTGGACAGACTTTGAAGATAAGATATAAATTGTAATAACAACATCTCCCACTCATATGGCATTAGGTACCAAAGAAGCCATATGTAAAGTGTTCATCATTATTACTGCAATTATTGTGATATATATTTGTTGTATCTACATAAAATATTAAAATAAAATGTTTAAACCAGTGACACATGTTTTGTTTGATATGGATGGTTTATTACTAAGTAAGTTTTGAATTATAAATATTCGTTTTATCTTACAACCATTCAGAAAGAGGTACAGATGTTTCATTATCAATATTGCTATTTTCAGATACGGAAGACCTGTATACTGTCGGATTTCAACAAGTGGCTTCCCGGTTCGGCAAAGAGTTTACATTTGCGCTAAAGAGCAAGATCATGGGTAAACAGAGCAAGGAGTTTGCGGGGACTATTATCGACGACCTTGGTTTACCACTCAGCGTTGAAGAGTTTTTGAGTGAAACGCGCACAATCTTCGATGAAATATTTCCGCATTGCAAGATTATGCCTGGTAAGTATTAATTAAGTACCTAGTTATGTTTTCTTATCGCACGATAAATCATTTTGATGACTTCACGAGCATTGTAGAGCATACCTACCTACTTACCTTTCAATAATGGGTATTTATATACATGCCTATTTACATTTTTGCGACATTCATTATGTCTATAATCCATTTGAAATAAGATTAGACATTTAACTAAACCTGTTTTACAGTCCGTTCAACCGATTTTGACTTCTATTGCGATGGTGGCATGACAAATGGCAGCTGCAGTAAACAGTTGGTATTGTAACCACGTTTTTGCTTTTAATGCCATCCTTATACCTTTGGTATAGAAATGAAAATCGGTTGAACGGACTGTAAAAAAGGTCTGTCGCAATTTATTTGTGGTCGGTGCAACACGTCCCTTTCTTCCATACTTCTCTATTAGTCGTCATCTCGGTAGTCCCCCCTTTCTAGCCATATCATCATCCACACAGTGCATCCATCGTTTCTTTGGTCTTCCCCTACTCGTATAGTCATCCACATTCATACACAAAACTTTCCTGCCGATATTTCCCTCATTGCTCACATTAATTATGTCTACGATACTTAATTTTCTTTTCGTTAGCTTTCCAACAGCTAGGCAAAGACCTCCCCTTTGTCCTTCCAAACCTCTTTTTAATCTTATACTCCTATTTATGTCATAATATATCAATTTTCAGGAGTTGAAAAACTGATCTGTCATCTCCACGACAACCATGTTAGTATAGGATTAGCGACAAGCAGTAGCAAGGAGTCTTACGATCTGAAGACTGTCAACCATCAAGAGCTGTTTGACCTGTTTCCGTGCAAAACTTGGGGCACGTCTGATCCTGACGTGAAGAAAGGAAAACCATTCCCAGACATATTTTTCGTTGCAGCCAACAAATTTCCTGATAAACCAGCTCCTGAGAAGGTACTTATCTACTTTATTTTTTAATTAAATTTCGAGAATTAATTAGACAATCGCACACCTAAGGTAAAACTGACATCTAAAATTGACAGTACTTTTATTTCGAAGCAGTAAGGGCGGTTTTCGTACTTCAAGTGTTAGACGACGTTCGTACGGATGTAATAAAATCGCGGCGGGATTTTATCACGCGCTGGATTTTCAACAGTCGGTGTTAAGCCGAGCGTTGAGAACCCAACGCGCTGGGACGCACCCTCCGTCCCAGCGTATTGAAAAAACACACTGTTGGAATTTCAAGTCTCGGCGCTAAGCAGAGCCAGAGCGTTGAAAATCCAGTGCACGAAAAAAAATCGGCGCGATTTTATTACGTCGTCCGTGCGAACGTCTGCTTACTACCGAGACTTAACGAGCGGCTGACCATAGACCATAGTACATCCTGTTAATGAGTCATCATCATCAGCCTATAATGTTCCCACTGCTGGGACACAGGCCTCCTTTCTGTGAGAGGGAGTGGGCCGTAATCCACCACGCGGGCCCAGTGTGGGTTGGTAGATGTCACATGTCTTCGAATTTTCGGTTCTAGGACATGCCGGTTTCCTCACGATGTTTTCCTTCAACGTTTTGAGAGCAGTGGTGATGAAATAATATACACAAAGTAAAGCGCCTGTCTGGGTTCGAACCTACGACCTACAACTCGTAAGTCGCGGCCGTTACCACTGGGCCACCACTGCTACTAATGAGTAAAATACAATAATTCTTATTTACTGATATAATTGTGCTAAAAGATTAGTTATATTACAAATAAGAAAATCTAGTAAAATAATTTGATATTCGTTTTTAGATTTTGAACTTTATGCATTACGACATAAAGTAACTCATTCTGTTACAGTTAAAGGTTGGACACTAAAAGAAAGACTGTTCTAAGGATTCCAATAATACTATTATCCTTTTCTTTGTATTGGAAAGTGTGTTTTACTAATATTACGAGAGACGTGTGATCCCATGCAAGGCTAAAAGTACAGTACAGTTAGAGAAAGTAAGGACTTTTATCAAGTGGCTTAGGCCTCGAATCTTGCGGGCAGCGGGGCGGCGGCGGCGGCGGCGCGGGAGCGGGGCGGGCAACGCAGACCCGTTCTCGAAACCAGCGGGCAGATCGCCCGGCACAGTACTACTTGGTCTGTGCGCGGCACTATAGCGGCGTAGTGTTGTGTTCGTGATTGTGTCGTCGAGATATTTGTTTTTATTCGCGAACGAAATGTCTGAACAACGGCGACAACATCTTTTTGATTCAAATTTATTCCTAACGCTCGATTTTAAATTGCACAACACTGCAATGCAGACGCGCGGGCGGTCTCCGCTTGACTGGAGTGCACCGCTCGTTGCCCGCCCCCGCGCCGCTGTTTTCGAGGGCCGGTCCATTTGAGTTTACGCACTAGATCCTGCCGCTACCGCGCCGCCGCCGCCGCCCCGCCGCCCCGCTGTCCGCAAGATTCGAGGCAGAGACCTAAGGGCGGGCTCGGATAGAAAAAACAATATTTATGAGTTAGAAAGAGAAAGACTATAGTGTTGAAGTAGAATCTATTTGTATTTGCTATACTCCAACATGTTCAACAAAGCTCTTGTTTTTTTTCTAGTGTTTGGTGTTCGAGGATTCTATCAACGGCGTGAGGGCTGCGCGTGCGGCCGGTATGCAGGTCGTCATGGTACCCGATCCCCGCCTGGATCGCTCACGTACCACAGAAGCCACGCTCGTATTAGACTCTGTTGAAGACTTCAGGCCAGAACTGTTCGGATTACCACCTTATAAGAGAAATGATTAGAAAAAGATAGCTAATATCTCAATTTTGTTGTGATTTTAGTACTTAATGAGTGCATAGAAACAAATTCACAGATAGATATATTGCTTTCGTATTTAATGTACAATGATTATTTAATTTAAATTAGTTCATTTTAGAACTTGATGTTTAGTTTTGAGCAGGGACCGAAACCAGTACCTATGATCAATACGGGTATATTTTCGGTTACAATATTTATATGTTTTACAGGTATTTTTAAAGGTTACCTTAAATTGATTACAACCAGTATTAATACCGGTTACCGAAATAAAAATGATCTCCTATCTTACACGTACCGTTGGCATTAGCAAGGAATATATTTACTCTAGGGAGAAGAATTAAAATGGTACGGTTGTTGGCGCCTCCTGGTGGACGCCCCCGAAAACTCGCCAAAGCGGGAAATTCTAAATAGCCAATCGGATTTCTTTGAGATATTTATTTCAAGGTTTGTCCTCGAAAACGGAAGTGGGAAACTGTAACCGATGTTAAATTATTGTGCAATTTCGCCGATTTCAATTTTCCAGCTCAGCTTTGGTGGTCAAGCAGTCTTATTGTTTAAAAGGTGAATAGATGACGACAAGAGAATTCACAAGAAATAATATCAAAATGCGATCAAGCAGGCAGATATTTTTCTTGTGAAATGGGGTCTGTGGGGCTGCCAGGTAAAAGGTACTATTGACAAATTAACGCTTACCTTTGTGAAATTCTGCACTTAATTTTGTGAAATTAATAAATTTAAAAATAAGTAGCCTCTACCTGATGTGTTACAGAAAATTAAATTAATTGTTTATTTATTGGCTGGATTAGTAACCCTTTTGTTTATTTATAATTACAACCTACGCTGTACGAGCGTATATCTATTAGATTCTGCATGAATTATATTTATTCAATTTTGATAATATTAACATTTTTACGTAAATTAGACGAAATATTAGATCAGCTACAAAAATTTCGTCTGTATGTTGTTTTTTTTTTTTTTTTTGTATGTTTTTTACGCGATTACTCCGCCAATTATGAATTGATTTTGATGATTCTTTTTTTGTTGGGTAGGTCATACTTCAGAGGTGGTCCCATATAAATTTTATAAACTTTGCTTGGGTAGTTTTTGAGTTAGCTTCAATTATACGTATTTTTTCCCACTTAGTATGTAGATGATATGATGATAACTTCTTGTCACTGTTATTTATATAGCAGGTAGTGGTATTCGAATTTGTGTGGGGTAGGTACCACAACTAAAAAGTGAAAAATAAAAACTTTTTACAAAAAAAAAACAACCGACTTCAAAAACCGGTTGTTTTTTTTTTGTAAAAAGTTTTTTCTTATGTTGCCATTTTTGAAGTCATTATTAGAGACCGAAGTTTTTGGGTCTCAAATAATAGAGAACTTGGTAACATTGGTCTAGCCCCCGTAGACATTCCAAGGTTTACTTAGTGAGACGTTGACGACCCCGACCGGGCATTAGTCAAAGGGCGCGCATCGCCTGTGTGTGTGTGTGTGTAACCCAGGCGCGGTCGCAGCCGAAGATTTTGGGGGGGGTCACCATGGGTGCCGAGGAATATTTTTGTGCACATTACTTATGCTATTCAGGGACGCAGTTTTTACATGCGGGGTGGGGAGGGGGGCTGTAGTTGCGGGCAAATTAGTCGCAGTAGCAGCACTTTTTGATCAACCAGCCTTGGTTAGGTTAGGTTGTGTTAGATATTTTCAATTCTAAGAACTTTTGAACTGAATGCACAATGCAAAAGCGAGCGAAGTGAGCTCGAAAATTTTGCACACACTCGGATAGGTTAGATTTTCTTTTGATTATTCAAAAATATCTAGGAATTAGTTGCTATGTCGACTTATGAAGAACAGGGCTGCCGACAGCGTGATAGATTTTGGGGGGGGTCATGACCCCCAGGACCCCCCCCTCGGACCGCGCCTGGTGTAACCGGTATTAAAACGGTAACCTAATAGGAGTAATATGTTTCTTCTTCTTGGTTACCCAGATAGCAGTAACCTTAGTCGTAGAAGTAACCAAAATTCTTCGATACCTGTACCGTAATTTAAAAAGGTTTTCGGTAAATCAGATGCTAAGGCGATGTTATAAATAAATCACGGATATTTATGTAAATTGTACTTACTGTAAATAGTAATAAAACAATATAATGGTGCTGTGAAGTTTTGTATTTTTATTGAAATATGACTAGACATAAGAGGTCACTGTTTAACACATTCAGGTACTGTAGAGGTGTAATACTGCCTGTATAATTATAATGTAAATCTCATGTGATTATTTGAAAAACATTAAATGTTTATCAAACAGTTTTGCTTAACACCAAAAAAATATACTATTTTCATCTCACGAAGTGAGGCGCAATTTACTTGTGTGAACTAGTGTTCAAACACGCTGTGAAAGCGTGCGTGAAGGAAGACGAGTAGCGTCAGCACGTAACACACTCACACACTTCCGACTTTGCCTGTGTCTCGGACGGTACCGAAAGCTCCTGCGCTTACATTCACGGCGTGTTTGTACACTTGATTACCATAAGTAAAGCGCACGTCGCTGCGCGAGATAAAAAAATATTGTAACATAAAAAATAGGTACTACTTAAGTAGTGGATACTAAAACAATAAGTACTGATTGACAATTGACCATACTATAAATACAAGCACCAACAAATACTTATAATAACAGTTTGCCTAATTATCATAAGCTGGAAGACCAAATAACTCAGGTTTGAAATCCTCCAAGGACTTCAGGACCAACGTAGCAGTCTGTAATTGATCAGCGTCGATGCGTGGATCAGGCACTGCTACTACTTGCATGTTGGCTGCATTCGCTGCTTTTATACCATTCACAGCATCTTCAAAAACAAGGCACTGAAAAAGAGAAACAATTTAATTACTACACAATTTGCCTTAAATATTAAAAAAGCGGCCAAGTGCGAGTCGGACTCGCCCATGAAGGGTTCCGTAGCAGCAAGTAACATTGAATGAAAGGTAAATTGCGGTTTACGATTTATGACGTATTAAAAAAAAACTACTTGCTGGATCTCGTTCAAACCAATTTTCGGTGGAAGTTTACATGGTAATGTACATCATATATATTTTTTAGTTTTATCATTCTCTTATTTTAGAAGTTACAGGGGGGGGGGACGGACACATTTTACCACTTTGGAAGTGTCTCACGCGCAAACTATTCAGTTTAGAAAAAAATGATTTTAGAAACCTCAATATAATTTTTAATGACCTATCCATAGATACCCCACACGTATGTGTTTGAAGAAAAAACATTTTTTGAGTTTCTGTTCTAAGTATGGGGAACCCCAAAATTATTTGTTTTTTTTCTATGTTTGTGTGAAAATCTTAATGCGGTTCACAGAATACATCTACTTACCAAGTTTCAACAGCATAGCTCTTATAGTTTCGGAAAAAAGTGGCTGTGACATACGGACGGACAGACAGATATGACAAATCTATAAGGGTTCTGTTTTTTGCCATTTGGCAACGGAACCCTAAAAATCAATCTGCCTAGCCTTTTCCCAACTATGGTGGGGTCGGCTTCCAGTCTAACCAGCACGCGTAGCATGACGACCATAGAAACGGGTTTTCTACAGATTTTGTCGATGGAAGAATAGACAAAAATACAGATTGTAATTGTTTATCTGCAATTTTGTCTATTCTTTTGTCAACAAAACCCGTTTCTATTGTGGTCATGTTAAGCGTGCTGATGCAACTGAATACCAGTTTTTTACATGGAGCAACTGCCTATCTGACCTCCACAACCCAGTTACTGGGTAATACAATACCCATTGGTAAGACTGGTTGTCAGACTTTCGGGCTTATGACGACGCATAACGACTGTCGAAGATCCACGATAGACATCCAGGACCAACGGCAGCGGCCTTTATTATTTAATATTATATCTGTATTCCTTGAAGTGTTAGAGGTGTTGGATCATATCTATAATCTGTATGTGGAGGCTTTTGTATTTTTTTTTAATTACACAGATTAAAAATTAATTCTTTGATTTAATATTATTATTAATTAATATTACAAAGATTCTCTTTGCTTTTAATAACACATTGGTTTCTTTTATCAAAATGCAACTATAAACAATCTGACTTCTTTAGGTCAAGGATATAAAAAAAAAAACATGTTATCTGTGAACTACTCACATCTTCTGGTTTTGGTTTCTCAGGAAATCGAGAAGCACAGACAAGGAATATGGCTGGGTCAGGCTTGCCCTTTGTGACTTCTGGGTCAGTTGACCCCATGGTTTGATGGTGGAATAGACTTAAGAACTCTTGATGGTTCTGCATCTTCATATCCACACTGTCCTTGCTCGAGCTTGTAGCAAGAGCTATTGGTACTCCTTTTTTGTGCAAGTGCTCCACTAGCTTTTGTGCGCCTGTAATTGTTTTATTTTATAATTAAAAGAGGTTCAAAATTGTTTTTAAGAATTACCATTTTAAGAAAAACAAAAGATTCTATTTTAAAGGTGGAATAAAAATGTTTTAATGGCAGCTTTTGGTGGAAAGTAGAAGCAACATGGAATTAGTACATGTACTTATAAAGATGGCATTAAAGGCTAATATTATCATTGTGCCGCAGGTTGACTTGCAAGAAAACGTCTTCTTATTTTATTGTACTGTTAACAAGAGTTTATGAAAATGCATTACAAGTTTAGTCACTATTATAATATTTAGCTGAAAATTTGCATTTTTAACAGATTTAGGGTGTTAATGAAATATTTACCTAATTTATTTTAAAATTTAAAACATTACATATTAGTAATACTCATTGAATACACACTCATGCAGTTCAATAACATTTTGATAACCAAATTTAATTTTACCTGGCATAAGCTGCACTTTAGGGAACAGTACCTCATAATATTCGAAACTCTCCTTCATAAAATCCTCCTTGGAAATCGGTAATTCTAACGACTTTATTATTTTTTCTGCACATTCGTGCCCTTGGAATCCCAAAAGACTGGCCTTGATTTCCCAGGTAAAAGCTTTCCCATATTTTGCGCATACAGCAGTAAAGGCTTCTGTATATAAGATTTCAGAGTCTGAAACAAATTAAGTCATGTAACCGGAGTTTTCATCACCCTTTCTTACCCAATCTCACGCAATACCATGAACAACTTACCCAGAAGTAATCCATCTAAATCGAACAACACGTGAGTTACATGTTTGAATTGCATTTTTTTAAAAGTCTCAAAAATATATGTGTATTAGAATAATTAGTCTTATCCTTTTCACTTAAATTAATTTTATAACATTCGTCACTCTCGTACAGTAGTTAGTTTCGTGTTGGATTTTGACAGTGATCGCCTTTGGCCTCAGCTTTCAGATTGTTGACAATTTCAGTGACTGAATGAATTACGACTATTACGAGTACCTAATCATTCTAATCATGCCTGGGTAAATTAATTTTTATTTGGTCCTTTTTAACTAAGTCAATTTATTTTAAAATGTATGTGGTTAAAATTATTATCGCTCGACGTTTTCTTGGTAACTTTACGTTTCATTACAACGGATAAATTTAACTGTTTGCTTTTTTATGTATCAAAATCAATCATTTTATTAGTAATTAAAATTAGATTGAATAAACCGTCACTATTTTATCAACACGAACCGTTAATAAATGGAAAAACATGGTTGCTGCGTTAAAAGAACCGCAATACAATTTAGAGTGTTGTTTTACTAACATTAGATAAAGTTTTATAAAATTTTGCTTTAATAAATCTTTAAAAAACAAGTTCAGTTTCAATACACCGTTATTTGATGAAACTCGACATACTTGATAATTTATTTTATGCGGATTATAACACCTTTATGATCAAACGCTAAATAGTGAAAAATACCCTTAATGGCGGGATGTTTAAAAGTCACGACTTACGTACATTATGTTCTGTGCTTACGTACGAATTAGAGAAAAGAAAACTACCTTATGAAATTTATCAAGATACTTAAATTCTGTCGGAAATGCGGAAAATATAAAACTTAATAAATCTAAAAAGACTACCACGGCGATTGGGGTTATACTCATAATTCGTTGAGTCGTGTTATCAAGTTTTTGGCGGTGGATTCATGAGCCAGAAAATTGAAGCGAAAGTAGTCTTTTTGAAACTGTTCTAGCCAAAAATCCTGTACTAACTAAGCGCCTGGGTGCGCTCATAAAACGTGATTTAGATATCTAGCCCTAGTCTGTCACCTGATCTTCGGTCTATTGTGGTCCTAGTCAAATATCAACGCTGTGCGGCGCTGCGAGCTGTGTTACAATTTTGGTGTACAGACGTCAGCACATCAAGCTACCCGAAACTGTCAAATTTTCCCAATCAACTTTGAACCTTATACTTCAGCGATAAAGTTGAAAATCTATTAAATAAATTTCACAGATTGTAGTAGCTTGAAGTGCTGGCGTCTGTACCATCGGGGTAACGCGTATCTAACCAATTTGGAAACAAAATCCCGTGCACACGACCCTGTTTAGGGTTCCGTACCTCAAAAGGAAGTACCCTGTTTAGGGTTCAGACTGGCTAAAGTAGACTCATCCTTCATGGGGTACTGTTTAAAATGTTATCATAAAATACCTCCCCACATACTCGCAACTGAACGAAACGAAATTTAAATCTTGTATAAAACGCACACTATGCTGCCAAGCATATTATAAGTTGGGGGATTACATCGCTGATAAAAATGCTTGGCTTAGCGCTGGTCCAGCTCCACAAGGGCACATAAATTAATTGATGAGCATTCGAAAGTGTTGTTGCGGCTGATGAAGATTGTAAAAACTATCTTTCTTTGTATAAATTCAATCTCTTTGTATTGTATAATTGCATATCACATGTGTGGACATTGTGACCACGTACATTCCATAAAGCTACCATTACCTGGGTACGTCTTTCATTGACTTGAATGTGCCCTGGCGGCTGAGAGTGTCATGCTCACTCAAATGTCTCGCTGATGGTGGCGTGTGTGTTGGATCATTAAATTCCCTTCAAAATGGTTGAGCTAAATGGTGCTGATCCATGCGTCATGTTCGTGAACGGGCGCCGTCAGTAGGGACTGGTCATCTCTTAGCTGCCACGGTTTATTTTAATTTTTGAATTGTTTTTATTTTTGTTTTTTGTTACGGACGCTTTTAACGTGCACGTCTTTCTACATTGTTCTCACATGTATAATTTCAACATGAATAATGTAACCAATATTTTGTAACAATTTTTTTATTTAAAAGAGTGTCCGTGGAGTTTCTTGCCCGTTCTTCTCCATAGGTACCTACTACGCTTTGGAATGGGCAACTAGCTTCATCTTTCTGACTGACCGACCCCTTGACAATTCAAAAGTACCTGTAATTGGTTTATTTGAAATAAATGCTTTGAGTTTGAGTTTGAAAAACGGAACCCTTATAGGATCACTCGTCCGTGTGTCTGTCTGTCAGTCCGTCTGTGGCAGCCAATTTGCTCCGAATCTAATGGACCGATTAAGTTGAAATTTGGTTCACATAATGTATTTTTGTGACCCAACGTGCGTGGGTCGGACGTAACGGACGTGTACTGTAAATAAATTAATTTTGAATTAAGGTAACATTCCGTACCCGACCGCAGGAGGCAACTGCAGGCGACGTGTCACCGCGACACGACTGGTTTTTATGAATTTCTATGAATTATTATTATTATATGGGTTTTTGGTGTGTGTCAGAATGGCTGGTTGCCTGTGGCTTTGGTCTATGAGAGTTGATTAGAAAATTGCTACATAATTGCTTATATTTGCTACATTTAATAAATAATTGCTACACACTATATATATTTAGAAATAACATATTTTTTTTGTACAGCCATCCTGACGTTTGGTTGGCTGGTCGCCTCCTAGTTTAAAGCCAAGCATGCAGAGTTTCCCGAAATGTATTGCGTCAATAATTGCTACATATTTGCTTCATTTATCTAATTTAGTTGTATCTTCAAACATATGTTAAATAAAGGATGTAGCAATTATTTTAATTATCCCAAGGAAAAGTGCCTGATAAATTAAAAATAATAATACAGAGAGTGGTTTCTTAGCCATAGATAACAGGAAAACCTATAAGAAGTATATGGTCTTAAAATAACATGGTAAATCTCTTAATATTGTGCGTACAAACTTACATTTGCAGTTGGAATCTGGGAGAACATGTTTTTCAACTACAATGTTAAGTTTGTATTTGGGATAAACTCATCGCAACTACGGAACCCTTCATTGTGCGTGGTCCGACACGCACTTGGCCGGTTTTTTTTCGTAGGTAAGCGATACTATAGCGGCCGACCGCTGCAAGCAAGAATAGTCCTTACAGTGTATAGATATGCGTTTCTTCGATAGTACCCATAGTACACACACATTTTGCTAGCTATGTTTAAGGTTCCATGTTATAGGGGGCGAGCCTATGGCTATCAACCGGGCACAAATCCAGACTCCGGGCTGCTACTGAGAAATTTCTGATGGAAAAACCAATCATGCTTAGCAGCGGCGCTTGTGACCACTAGACAAACGAGCCTATATTCTATTTTCTATTTATCTATACTTACCTTGAATTTCTGAAGTGAATCGTATTTAGATAAATGAAAGATGAAGGATTCAGAATTTAGCTGCTTATCCCAATTCGTTCGAGGGATTAAGGTTCGAGAGAGTTGAAATCTAACATAACATCATGCCTTGTTTCCCCGAAGGGTTGGGCAGAGGTGTCCCTGTAGCAGGTACACCCACATTTCGCCAGTTATGTTTAAGTCCCATGTAATAAGGGGCGAGCCTTTATTATAATCCTTAACGTCTTTCATATAGGATATGTTAATGCATTCCTTAGTATTTTCTCCTTAATTTTCAGGCAACTCACCGAACTACGTAGTAAACAACCCTAATCCATTCACGCAAGCGACACAGCAGTATCAACCGCCGCCTCACCGGACACGGCTGCTTCGGGAGGTTCCTGTTCAGGATAAGGCGGGAGGAAACGCCCGGGTGTCACCATTGTGTGGATCGCCCGGAGGACACGGTGGAGGACACGGTGGAGCACACGGTGGAAGTCTGCCCGGCTTGGGCGGAGCATCGCCGTGTCCTCGTGGAGACGATCGGCGGCGGTGATCTCCCGCGTCCGGCCCTGGTTCAGGCTATGGTACGGAGCGAGAGGAAATGGAAGGCCGTCACCTCCTTCTGCGAAGCGGTTATGCTCGTGAAGGAGGAGGCGGAACGCGTGAGGGAGAGGCAAACTTCGCGCCCTCACGCCCCTAACCGCCGCAGGAGGAGACGCCCTGGGCGTCGGGAATCGCGAGCCGATTTCTCGCCACCGTAGGCGCAGGCTTGCGGACGGTGAGCAATGGGTAGCTCGCCGTCCGATAAGGACCAGGTCCGGGTCGACGGCGCGTTGTATTCCACGCGCGCTTCAAAGAGATGTCAGCAGAATTGACGGGGTCCGCTAGGGCCGATGCCTACCGGGGGTGCAAAAAAAAAAAAGTATCAACCGCCGACGCAGCAAATATTACAGACCAATCTACGAATATGACGAAGCTGCTTTCCAGAGTTTCCAGGACACTAGTCGAAGACCTGTACCTGTGAAACCTGTCAGACCTATGACTCTGGTCTATGTAGAACCTACTCCCGTGTCTAAGCCTAATCCAAATGACTATCCGCCTGATCAGCCGACTGCGGTCACCGCTGCAGTTACCGCTAGGTAAGTAAGGACTATATTTGACATTAAAAGATCATATTTTTAAAGAAAGTTGTCTTAACATAATATACTGGCAAAGCTTTAACTTTTTTAGGGTTCCGTACCTCAAAAGGAAAAAACGGAACCCTTATAGGATCACTCGTGTGTCAGTCTGTCTGTCTGTCGGTCTGTCTGTCTGTCCGTCTGTCACAGCTAATTTACTCCGAATCTAATGGATCGATTAAGTTGAAATTTGGCACACATATGTATTTCTGTGACCCAACCACGAATGTGTAACGTAAATAAATGAATTTTGAATATAGGGGTCACTTTTGGGGGGCAAACAAGAAAATTTAAAAAAAAAGTTTTGCTAACTGTACCGTGTGACATATCAAATGAAAGGGCCTGTTGCGAGAATCTTAAATATATTTTTATATAATTTTAAAATAAACACTTTAAAAGATATTTAAGAAATTCAATGAAAATTGACCATTCCCCGCCTTATCTCCGAAACTACTGGACCAAACATTTTGAAAAAAATACATAGTATTGCTTTTTATTCATAAATTACAGGAAAACCTATAAGAAGTCTATGGTCGGAAAATAACATGGTTAATCTCTCAATATTGTGCGTACAAACTTACATTTCGTCGCTCGGCATCCAATAGGCCCATCTCTCTTGTTACTAAATGATCAAAACAAAATATCAAAATTGTTTGACAGTCTGCTTAATACGCAACTAAATAAAACTGTAAATGTTCATGACAACCAATTCGGGTTTCGGCGTGGTTTGTCAACAGAAAGTGCAGTGTTCTGTCTTAAGCATACTGTCACATACTATAAATACATAGCGTGGGACGCCGATTTATGCTAGCTTCCTCGACTTATTCAAGGCTAGATCAAACTAATGCAAACTAGATCAAAATCTAGTTGCTTATGACGTATTGTGGAGAAAGATGGAGAAGAATAGGTTGCCAGCGGAGCTTATAACCATCTTTAAATATTGGTATGGTAACAAGATTAATAGTGTACGATGCGCTGGAACTTTTTCCAGGCTATACAGTTTGGAATGCAGGTGAGGCAGGGAGGGTTGAACTCACCCACACTTTTCGAGCGAGCTGATTGGCGAGCTCAGCAGCACCAGAATGGGTCGCTATATAGATGGTATTTGTGTAAATAATGTTAGCTATGCAGACGATATGGTGCTTCTGAGCGCGTCAATCTGTGGTTTCAGAAAGTTGGTCGCCAAATGTGAGCAGTATGCCAAAACACATGGTTTGATGTACTCCAATAAGTCGGAGATCATGGTCTCTGAGGCTGGGGTAGACCGGGTTATGTACCACCTGTATTACTCAATGGGACTCCACTACAAATAGTATTTAAGTTTCAATATCTTGGTCATATATTGACCCCTAACCTCAATGACGGACTCGATATTGAGTGGGAGTGAAGGGCGTTGTCGGTAAGGGCGAACATGCTGGCTCGCAGGTTTGCACGCTGCTCACTTAAAAAGTCAAAATTACTCTGTTTCGAGTTTATTGTACATACAACGTTTTACACGTGCAGCCTGTGGGCTAGATATACTTACCCAAAGGTCGTGCAACACTCTTCGTGTCCAATACAACAACGCTTTCAGGGTATTGGTGGGGCTGTCCCGTTTTTGTAGCGCATCGGGAATGTTCGCGAACGCACATATCATTTTACGCAACGATGCGAATGAGGTGTGCATCCCTGGTGCGCAGAGTGCGGGCCAGTTCCAACAATATCCTAAAAATGATCACTAGCAGGCTGGATTGCATGTACATCAATCACTGCAGTGCCATCTCCCATGGGGTGAAATAAATTTAAACTAGATCGTGGGGCCCTCAGAAAGTTTTGCGATACTAGAAAAAAATATACTACGGGTTATATTTTTTTTTATTAAATCTTTTCAAAGAACTCTCCATTGGCGTCTATACCAATTTTCATAACACATTTTCCAGTCCACATCAGACACCCTTCAACCTCCTTCTCAAATGCAGCCAGTGCATCTTCCGATGATGAAAACTGTTTTCCTTTGAGTTGATTTTTTATTTTGGGGAACAAGAAAAAGTCGCACGGAGCCATATCGGGACTGTAAGGAGGATGACCTATAAATTTGACCGGTGTGCTGTCCAGAAAGTCCCTTGTTTTGAGCGCCGAGTGAGCCAGCGCGTTGTCGTGGTGAAGCAGTAGCCCACGGAGGCCAGTGTTCGGTCGCTTGCTGCTTGCAGCAGTAAAAACTTCTGGCAAACATTTGGTAAAATACCATTCAGCATTGATGCTCCTTTGATCTCGTAAGGGTACTGACACCAGATAACCCGTCAAAGAAAAAAACTTGCGATCAAGATTTTGCCTGCACTTCTAGCTCGCTTCACTTTGGTAGGCGTTGGTTCATTTTGAAACAGCCACACGGTCGACTGACGCTTCATTTCTGGATCATACTGATAAATCCAAGATTCATCACCCGTAATGATATCTTAAACGCGCCGAGACGAGCCTGCTTCAAATTTTGCTATCATGTCTCGGCACCATTCTACCCGAACCTCCTTTTGAGCCTGCGTTCGATTTTGCGGTACCAGCGTGAAACTATCTTCCGTACCTGAAGATGCCCGTGTAGAATTTCATGCACACTTCCCGACCCAATCTGCAGTATATGCTGAACCTCTTCATATATAATTCGCCTATTCTCTTGAATTAAATTTTTCACAGTCAGCACGTTTTGTATGTATTAGCCTTCATAGGGCGGCCACTTCTTTCTTCGTCCGCCAAAATTACTCGACCATGCATAAATTGGACCAGCGGAAAACAGTCGCTTTAGAAGAGCTTTTTTCTATGAACACCATTCGAAGTCTTTCAAACGATTCTTCTGGTTTTAGTCGACATTTGAAATCGTACAAAATCATCGCCCGAAAATATTCTAGTTGTAAATCCACTTTTCAGTAAGACAGAGTATTTTGATTTTGCTCGTAAAAAAATGTGGAGGGAAATTTCGAATTTGGAATATTATGTTTTTTTGTAATAAATAGTTATAGTTTTAATTGACATCAAAACCAGCCAGTATGCCATAGACAAAAACTGTTAGTCGCAAAATTTTCTGAGTGACCTGGTAAATTAAGATAACATAATTATTTCATAAGTTTACTGACACAATGAGTCCTTGTTACTTGAATAAATAAAAATATCTGGATGAACATTTTTTTTTGAACGACGTTTTCTAAAAATTAAACCTAGCTAGATCGATTTATCGCTCCCGAAACCCACTGCATACTAAATTTCATAAAAAATCTTGGAGCCATTTCCGAGATTTAGATTATACAGGGTGATTGGAAGATGGGTGCAAAGCTTTAAGGCGAAGATAGTACAGACAATTTAAAACCATTTAAGCCATGGTTGTCTTAGACGAAGTCTTACCAAATATTTTTAACCAAATTTTTAAGTATTTTTTCGGAAATTCTCAAAATTTAATGTAAACTGCATAATTATGGCCAAATTGAATGATAAATGAATTCATTTTTTATTTATTTAATTAAAGTAATGTGTAAGCAATCAAGCAAAACATGTTTTAGGCTTCTGTGTCATTAGACATTTTTTTACAGACATTTAAAGCTCAGAAAAAATAAAAATATTGTACAATACGTCTTTTAAACCTTATTAAAAATTAAAAAATTTGGTAAGACTTCGTCTGAGACAACCATGGCTTAAATGGTTCTAAATTGTCTATACTATCTTCACCTTAAAGCTTTGCACCCATCTTCCAATCACCCTGTATAAAATATGTATGTTTAAAGGTATTCGATTTATATTATTGCGAATGTGAATTTTTTTACGAAAATCAGATTTATGTTTTATTTCATTCTACACGTTCAAATAAGTGATACTGCAATTTAAAAAAAAAACGTAATAAATGTCACATTCGCGGTATTGGATGCCGAGCGACGATTTGCAGTTGGAATGTATGGGAGAACATGTTTTTCAACTACAATGTTAAGTTTGTTCTTGGGATAAATTAATTCGTCTCAACTACGGAACCCTTCATTGTGCGTAGTCCGACACGCACTTGGCCGGTTTTTTAACAAACTGACGTCTTTTTTCTTACCACAGAAAATCACTAGATCATGATGTTGTAAATTAGGGGGATTAAATTCCGATTTGCTTCATTCTGGAAGCATTTGTTATTATTCACTTTTGAACGCTTTGGATTTTTGGCGTTCTCTTAAAATCCTTTCCAGGAATGTAACGGATATCCGCATCCGCAACTGCGGAGCATCCGCAACTGCGGAGCATCCGCAACTGCTTAGCATCCGCATAAATTTTGATATCCGTAAAACATCCGCTTCCTCAAGTTTTAATTTTAAAAGCTCCGCATACTCATCCGCATCCTCATAATTTCTATGGGATATGACCCTACCTACGTTGTACGCTCAAATAGTGATTTTTAAAACTCGCTCAGGGTGCCTACCACCAGCTCATAAAGCAATATTACTTCAGTGTGGGAAAGAGATGATTCTCTACAGGTCGTATACTTAGCTCCAACTCTTTCTCCCACTGAAGTAATATTTAAAATAATACTGTTTATGAGCTGGTGGTAGGCCCCCTGAGCTAAATGTGCGGGCCGGAGTGTGAGTGACGCGTTCCTATTGCCTGAATTCGCAGTGTCCCTGTCCTATGACAGACGATCGGCCGCACGTGACAGTGGTGACATGTTAGTGGTGTCAGGTGTGAAAACAAGGGCTATTTTTCATACGACATCTGCATCCGCACCCTCATCCGCATCCTCAATAAGGAATTTTCCAATATCCGTATCCTCATCCGCATCCACAAACCCGATTATCTCGATATCCTCATCCGTTATACGACATCCGTTACAACCCTGATCCTTTCCTCTTAGCAGTAAACCATGGATAACTTCTGCTATGTGCGGTCTTAGTGCTTTGCGACTCATCTGACAATCGTCGCATATGCGAAAAAGGCAACTTTCCAGGCGAAAGAAAAAACTGCGCCTTGTACCGAAAAAAATACCGTTCCCCTCCCTTATCTCCGAAGTTTGCATTGAGAAAAATCTGAAATTATTCTATGTGATAGAAGTTTATGTAAAGATTACAGGAAAAATAAAACGATGTCTCTAAATAGCACACTTTTTCAGAAATGATCAACAAAAATTACATTAGTTCCACTATCGGTCAAGAGATGGCACTGACCTAAAACTGCAATATTCTACATCGTAGTGTTAAAATTCCCTGACGAATATAAGCCTCGCCGATGAAAATTTACAAACATTTCACGGATCACAACCAAAATGTCCTCCTTCCTACCTACTCGCAGGTTGCTTTGGGTGCAGCACAGTTGTAGTTTTTTTCTGGGCACAGAACTATTTAGGTACCTACCTATAGATACGAATGAAGCTCCTAATAGGATCCCGGTTACTAAATTAATAAATATAATATAATAAATAAATATGGTACAGATAGAACGCGTTCAGCTGCTTTTATGGGCGATAGTATGGTTTATACAGGATGGGTATTATTGAACCCTCAAGAATTCAGCCTTAAGTTGAGTACCTAGTTTTTGGAAAAAAAAAAAAAAAATAGTATCAGCCAATGGCTTAATTGCCAAGAGCCTCGACCAACACCTAAGGAGGCTCTCGTTGAGCAGCTGGATCAAGGGCTTGATTCAGAAAGCGGTACTCCTGGACACGGCTCGCATTGTCAGGAGGTTCCTCTCTGGAGCCCTGACCGCCGGTAGCTTGGACCCTGTTCCCGATACCGGTGGGCTACTATTTTTTATATTTTTAAATGTTTTTATATTCTCTTTATTATAATATTTAAAAATATAATTTATAAGTATTTAAATGAAATAAAAGGATAATAATAAAATAACATCCTACATTATCTTCTGTTCATCATCATCAGCCTATAAATGTTCCCACTGCTGGGACACAGGCCTCCTCTCTGTGAGAGGGAGTGGGCCGTAATCCACCACGCGGGCCCAGTGCGGGTTGGTAGATGTCACATGTCTTTGAATTTTCGGTTCTAGGACATGCCGGTTTCCTCACGATGTTTTCCTTCACCATTTTGAGAGCAGTGCAGTTCAAAAGTTCTTTTAAGAGCTTTAAAAGTTCAGTTGAAATGATTATTTTACCTGTTAATAAAAATTCTTTAATAAACATGTAGTTTTTTTTAAAACTTGTGTACATGTCTGTACTAAATTTGTAACACTATCCTACATATTTTAGAAGGTACCATAATGTTCTGCGATTTCGCTTTTTCGTAACCACCTAAACTTGGTCGGGTTACCTCGGTCATTCACTTCCTAATGACTTTAATCGTATTATCTCATTAATTATCCAATGTACTACGCTGAAATTTTACTGATATACAACTGAACTAAACAACTAATAATTGACTTAACATTCAGTTCATATATCCAATCCAGTGGCCAAATAACACCGCGCGCATCAAGACCGTGCTCGTGAAGAACTGAATATCATCATAACTTGTTAAATACTTACAGGATACTAATGAAACTTCACATACATTTGAAGGCATTTACAAGCTTTAAAATAAAAAGTGTTTTTCTATTTAATGAAATAACCTTTAAACAATGCATTATTTTGGTTTTTTTATTGCAGAACAAATTTAAACTAATTCCTAAGAAGTCATGTACAAAATATGATAAGAATCCGCTTAACCGTTTCAAAGATCTAGCAAAACCAAAAACGTTACCCCAGCAAAATCTCGAATAACTTCGCAACCGATGAAAGAACAAATACAAAATAAGGCACAACATTTACTTCATCTAGACAACTAATTTTATAGCTAGTATTTATTTAAATATTCCCATTAGAAAGAAAAAGGTCTGGCTGGGATAACGTTACCCCAGCAGGAAATGTTTTTGTGAAATAATTAAAAAACTATAAGCGCAACAAATTTAAAAATGTGCGCAACAATTACAGAAGCCGCAAAACTAATTATCTATTAGATTCAAATGACCATTTTCGACAACATCTGGCCTTTTTTTTTTTTTTGGGTGGGAAATTATCAAATAACTTCTCCCGCTCTGGGTGGAGCGGGAGGGCGTGTCAGACTCTTACTGACTAAAACCCACCCGTGTTCCTTCCTATGCCATGTTGCCGGGGGCCACGATTTCCCTATCGGTTTTCTTCGAACCCCCGGCATTGGCATTGGCCCTAGCGGACCCCGTCAATTCTGCTGACATCTCTTTGAGGCGCGGGTGGAACACAACGCGCCGTCGACCCGGGCTTGGTCCTTATCAGACGGCGAGCTACCCATTGCTCACCGTCCGCAAGCCCGCGCCTACGGTGGCCGGAAATCTTCCTGCGATTCCCGACGCCCAGGGCGTCTCCTGCTGCGGCGGTTAGGGGCGCGAGGGCGCGAAATTTGCCTTTCCCTCACGCGCTCCGTCTCCTCCTTCGCGAGCATTACTGCTTCGCAGAAAGAGGTGACGGCCTCCCATTTCCTCTCGCTCCGTAGCATGGCCCGAATCAGGGCCGGACGCGAGAGATCACCGCCGCCGATCGCATCCACGAGGACACGGCGATGCCCTGCCCAAGCCGGGCAGACCTCCACCGTATGCTCCACCGTGTCCTCCGGGCGATCCACACAGTGACGACACCCGGGCGTTTCCTCCCGCTTTATCCTGAACAGGTACCTCCCGAAACAGCCGTGTCCGGTGAGTACCTGCGTCAGGCGGAAGGTGAGGACGCCGTGGCGCCTCTCTAGCCACTCCTCAAAGAGGGGTCTTATCGCCGCAATTGTGGCGTGCCCAGCGCTGGGTTGCGACAATCGCACTCTCCATTCCGCCATGAGATCCCGCCGGAGCTCTGTCCGCTGTGCCGCGACTTCTTGCGGCATCGGAGTTAAGCCCCGGCGCTTCGCCTCCTCGCGCCACTCCCAAATGTGCGCGAGGACCTTTGCTTCCAACAACATCTGGCCTGGGTAACGCACACGCTGCTGGCACGTCATGACTGTGACAAGAAGGCTTCCACTCAGCATGATGCTGTGCTATGGGGACCCACAGCACAGCGCTGATTTTCAGTGGCCACCCGAAAAAGTCGTACGGAAACCAAGTTTGGTTCAATGAATTAAATAAAAATAGATAACAAAATAAAATAAAACAAATAGTACTTAGAATATAATGCTACTTTACAACCAATTATATGATTAAGTATGATTAAATAACACAGAAAATTATCCGCAAGCATTATAAAAAGATAAATAAAAAAATACGCAATTATTTTAAGTTTTTCGTTGACGCATCCGTCGCCTCGATATCACCGCCTCGAGTCGCTGAAAATCGAAACGTCGTGTATGTATTACACCTAAATAGAACAAAAACCGGCCAAGTGCATGTCGGACCACGCACAATGTAGGGTTCCGTAGTTGGGATGAATTTATCCCAAGAACAAACTTAACTTTGTAGTTGAAAAAAAAAATCTTTCATACAAAATGTATGGGTGAACATGTTTTTACAACCGCAAATTTAAGTTGGTCGATTATTACTCGTTAACTTGGAAAGCCTACTCAGCTGTGATAGTTTTCCTTTTAAATTCGTTATATAAGCTACTGCCGTGAATTTTTTCACATACCTAAAACCAACCATTTAGCTGGTAGGGGGGGGGGGGACACACACACTTGACTCTAACAAAAATTTGCACTTTAAAGCTTAATATTTCGCAAACGGATCTCTGAATTCAAAAATGGTTCTAACATACTCACAATGTTTAAAAAACACATCCCCACTTTACGTGTAGGGGAGGTACCCTAAAAAAAAATATTTTTCATAATTTTATTTTACCACTTTGTCGACATGATTAATATGTATACTCATGCCAAATTACAACTTTCTACTACTAACAGTCTTGGAGCTAGACCGCGGACAGACAGACAGACAGACAGACAGACGGACATGACGAAACTATAAGGGTTCCTTGTTTACTACGGAACCCTAAAAAGTAGTTTTTTTTTAAATACCTATTTAGTTCAGGAGCCGAAATTAAGGATAAGTACTTAGCTAAATATTACCATAAACATTTGAATTTTTCAAAACTTTGAAGATCGGTAGAACTCTAAAGATATAGTTTTATTTTATTTCTAAAACTATTTTGGTAATCTATGATCATTATTCATTACGCAAATTTTAAGAGGTCTTGTGTTAAGGAAAACCAATAAAACATATTTCGGGACACCCGACAACCGACTGTGGTCATAGATGGTAAAATTGCACACGAATAATCGCCTCTTATAGAAAACTGCATTTTCGTTAGTGATCGGTAAATTGATGATTTTCTATAGGTAAGTCAAACGTAACACATTTTATGGTTCCAGGGGTATTCTTCGATTCTTTTGTCAGTTAGTAAGATTTATTTTTTGTAAATGGAGCATCAAAACGTCGAATACACAGATCGATAGTCACATTTAAAAGTAAAATTTTCATGGTATTTTTAGTGCAGTTACGTCAAAAATGTCAGTTAGGTCACTTCGTAAGAAAAGCGACGATATGTCTATTTTACAATTTCATTATTATATCTTTGATCATAGATATGATAGTGTAATACTCCCTTGGAAAAAAGGGACATTTTGCAAAAAAGACATTCTGAGAAATAAAGATTTTTCGAAAGGGAATTTTGCGAAAGAGACGTTCTGAGAAATGGACATTTTGCGTCCGGGAGGCATTTTGAGAAGTGGTCATATTGCGACTGAGCCCTCAGTACTTTTAAATGCCGTATCTGTATCTATTTTACTGTGTGTACAGACGTTAGCACATCAAGCTACTACAATCTGTCAAATTTATTTAATAAATTTTCAACTTTATCGCTGAAGTGTAAGGTTCAAAGTTGATTGGGAAAATTTTACAGTTTCGGGTAGCTTGATGTGCTGGCGTCTGTACATAAATAATAAAATAAATAACCCCACCGCCGATACGTCGTTGACGTCGTGGTGGAGCTTGTAGAATTTCCTTTGCCCGAACAGGTCTAGGATGAGGAGCCAGACCAAGAGAGGTACAGAAACCCGCAGGGCAGCAAGTGGCGAGCTGTTGGGCAGTAGCGACGCCACGGACCTATCTCCCGGGACAATTCTTGTTCCTTATCTCTGGCTTGCCTTTATTGACCGGCTGGAGTGAACACTGACGAGGCACAGAGCTCCTACCTCATTCGCTGGTTTGAGCCGGTTTGAGCGAAGAGTCGCAAGAATAAACGTGCTCGGAGAAAGGAAGTATTCCAGTCAGTGCTGGTAGGGATCTTGACTATCTTCCGGGCTCTGGTATTGTTCTGATAGCCGTGGAATACCTCTCCACTCCTCATAAGCACCTCAGGACATGTTGCCCCCTTGTCGCTACGACACTTTGTGCTAGCGACCGTTTTCGGGGGCCCATTATTGAGTGTGCAAGTCACCCCCTGCCATTTAACCCAAGTAAGAAATCTCTTCTCTTGTTGTTATAAAACATTTTTTAAAGCTGGTCGAAAGACACGTAAAAAAGAAGTTGGGGTTAATTCAGGGCAGCTGTAGGTTGTGGGTACCTACTATAAGCCATCTATCCGGGCGACAAAGTGACCTTGGTATATTTGGCAAGGTATAATTTCGTCTCCTTTCTTTTTGTTTTGCTTTGCCTTATCCTGGGTTTAGCATCTTTTCTTATTGCTTTTTAGGGTTCCGTACCTCAAAAAAAAAACGGAACCCTTATAAGATCACTCTCTTGTCCGTCTATCCGTGTGTCACCACCGATTTTCTCAGGAACGGGTGGACCTAGCAAGTTGAAATTTATACCAGATACTGAGGTCTATCTAAAATCAAGGTCCTGAGTCAACACGATAAAAAGATATGGGCAAATTTAGATTTTCGCGAAAACTTGTAAGTAGGTACCAAAATTTTCCTTAATTTTCAACTTTTTTTATTTTTCGTAATTTTCCCTTTACTTGTACTGTAAGACCTTGCTTTTAACCAAAATTGACAATTCTAGGTCAACCGGAAGTACCCAATAGGTTTTGGGTCAAAAACCTATATGGTAGTTCCCGTTGACCTAGAATCACGAAATTTGGCAAAAACCAAGGTCTTACAGCACAAATAAAGGGAAAATTCCGAAAAATAAAAAAAGTTGAAAATTAAGGTAAATTTTGGTACCTACTTACAAGTTTTCGCGAAAATCTAAATTTGCCCATATCTTTTTACCAATCAAAATGATACCAATTTTATTATGGCGTGGCGGTATAATGGGTAGGTACGGAACCCTCGGTGCGCGAGTCCGACTCGCTCTTGACCGGTCTTTTCTTACTGTTATCACGAAATAAATACGTTGTTTGTTTAAATGTGTGTCTAGAAAATTTTATGGATTAACAATTGAGTAACAAAACAATGTTGATATCAGTTAGGTACAGACGCCAGCACATCAAGCTACCCGAAACTGTCAAATTTTCCCAATCCACTTTGAACCTTATGCTTCAGCGCTAAAGTTGAAAATCTATTAAATAAATTTGACAGATTGTAGTAGCTTGATGTGCTGGCGTCTGTACAATACAAGTCATGCTGATATTTCACAGAGAAATGAGTAATGACCTTGTGTATTGTATAAAACCTTTGGGGCGTTCACCCTTTAATTTATCAAGGTGGTAAAATATTTTTATTAAATATTTGCACTGTTATCTAACTTCATAAAGTACTAGGCTCATTGTTTAAGACGCCTAAGTAAGTATAATTTCTTTCTGATCCCTGCATAATGTTCACAAACGTTTTGCACGGTTATGGCCTATCCATGAACTAATACTACTAAGCCTTGAACTAATTTCCCTACTTTTTCACAATCGTGCCCTTCCCTATAGATAACTTTATTAGGTCAATACAATTAAGTACCCTTTGTGGCCGGTAAGAAAGTCCAACAAGATGATTGTTAGTCATGTGCACTATTGGTATGCAACGAACACTTGCTGTTCGATATCCACAATCCATAATTATTAATTCGTGGATATAGAGCGTGAAATAAAGCATTCAGGCAAAACAAGAAGTAAGTAGGTATATAGGGGCGCAACGCTGTTGGCGGATTCTCAGTCGTTAGTGACGAGGCTCGCGGGCAGCCGGGCGACTCCCGTGAGCGACCTCGTGTATGAGCTACCTATCGACACAGTTAAAGGAATTCCTATGTGAGTTAGTAAACAAAAAGTGTATAAATAAAAAGCGAAGCGTGTTCCCTCTGTCAGTCTAGTTGTGAAGTTAAGCTGGATACGATGTCTCTTCCGGGAGTTTTCCTTTTTTCACACTACGTGGAGAGCTTTTGGGTAAGTTGTCATTGGAAATAAAATTTTATCGGCTTTATTCGCGATTCCCTATTATATTTATGGTTTTATCTTTAAATGTTTTAATAAAGCCTACGTAGTTACGTACCAAGTGAGCAAGCACGTAGGTAATTATTTTTTTGCACTTAATTCATAGACTGCGTCTGAAATGGGTAACATGAGTGCGTGATCCAGACTAGATTGAAAGTACTATGCTTACCTATCATAACATAAACGAGTTTTTATTTAGCAATATAACATTATAAATAATGTTATTTATTTTATTTATGTGTCTAGTTTCCTCTGCTTTATCCCGGACACAAAGATCCAGCCGAGGCATAAAGTGTAAGAAGTTACGGCTGCAAGTAGAAAATATACATTATTCAGACATTTTTCTTGCGAATTATGAAGCGCTACGCCTAGCTTGCGTGTTTTGGAGAAGTTATATTGCAAGTTAATTTTTAATAGATGTTTTTTCTTCAGACGAATGACGCGAAAAAAGGTTTAAATTGTTGCATGTAAAATTTGCCCTATACGCTGTAAAAAGAATAAGGTAAACCATGGTGCTCGCTAAATGGACGCAGTTTGGTATATGAGGCGCAAATAATTTATAGAAAGTTTATGGAATTTTTGCTTGGGTAAGCATTTTAAATGAAGTCTGAACTATGATACTAAGTAACAATGCTTGATCCACGTAATGCAGGACCTGCTGCTAACGATTAAGTAAACTGGGTAGTTCATCCATAACTGAAGTTACGGTTGAAATACCTTCGTAAAGTTCACAACTTCCTTCGTGTCTTCGTAATTAGTTGATAGTTTCTGACCTTTACAGAAACTATATAATTAAAATGCAAATTGCGACCTATATTTTAGAGTTAGCCCACATTTTACTTCAAAAAGTATTTACTATATATGCAGAAGTTCTTTCTTAATGAATAGAGATTCCACAAAAGCTTTTGTATTTGATTGAATTTGAAATGGCAGACGGTACTCGTTTTGCAGTCGAATTCTTGTTTTACTTTTTGCTATCAAGAAACTTTGATAGCTTAATGGGAGTGAGCGAAATCTGTGAGGACGATTTATGTGGACTGAAAAATCGTTTTTCTCTGAGTGTTGAGACGTAGTAGTAATATTTTTGTGGTGCAGTGCGCTGCTGAGTGCTGTCGCTTCCTATTGCCAAACAAGCGTTCTCGGCAGCTTCAGGAGTGCGTGAGACTGCCTGACCGAGACGATGAATATTCAGCATTTGTTCACTCATCGCTATATATTAATATTCAATCGGTCGCTTGCTCATGCCTCTGATTCAAGGTTAATTTTTTACCCGGTACTAATTAAGAATAATTGCGAACGATGTTTTTAACGATATTAGTTCGTCGCACAAGATTGATTTAGAAAACAGCGATTGTATTTCGTAGTATTGTTAAAGAAGATTTCAAACGTAATGCCGGTGACCCTCCTGGAGTCAACTTGCAGTATGTATGGCGGCATGACGTATGAGCTCTACGAAAAATAGGTGGAGTCGAAAGTGTTAAAATCATCTTTAATATTAAACTTGCATTGGCTAAAATGTTGTATAAATTACTTCTAGTTTTCAATAGTAAACAAGGAAATGTATTTTGAGGTAAGAAACGGGTGATGTATTTGGTGATATCGAGTGCGACAGCTTGTTTTGGGACATGTGTTGAGGACCGTGACCGGATGTTCATCAGCGTTATTACCCTGTCTCAAATATTTAGAGACTTTGATGGGTACAATTAATTTATAGTATTACATCATAGATTGCCCCATTATTATTATTTATTTGCGAATTTAGCGCCAAACAATACAGTTTGAACGACATTGGATGTAACAAAAAGATGACTGTTTCTAAATTTTATATTTGTATTGGAATTTGTTTTTAGATAGGTACTGGCTTGTGGAGGTCTTGGCTATCTCGGGGCCTACCACCAGCTCATAGAGCAGTATTATTTTAATATTACTTCGGTGTGGGAAAGAGATGAAGCTCTACAGGACGTATAGCTCCATCTCTTTGTCCCACTGAAGTAATATTAAAATAATACTGCTTATGAGCTGGTGGTAGGCCCCGAGATAGGCAATCGCCCCATGTGAAATACTGGTATTCACACGACTGGAAGCCGACCCCAACATAGTTGTGAAAAAGCTAGGCAAATTGATAGGTACTGGCCATATATCGTTTGCGAGCTAAGCTAAAGTGTAAATAAAGAAAACAAAGATATCATCTGAGTCTGGATTTGTGCCCGGTTGATGGTAATATGCTCGCCCCCTATTACATGAGACTTAAACATAACTAGCGAAATGTGGGTGTAGGTACCTACTACAGGGACATATTCTCTGCCCAACCCTTCGGGGAAAGAAGGCGTGATGTTATGTATGTAAAGATATCATACCTAACTAATTAAATGAGCCTGCTAATTAATATATGCCCGTAATAAATCCATAGCTCCTTTTCGATCACCAATAAAACCGCCTACGTTATGATCGCACTTTGTGAATTTGTTTTTTGCTGCTTCACTTTTGCGGTATCGATGGCCTTCTACAACTGGTTAGTTGGCTAAAACTACCCTATTAGTATGATAATGGATTGCCGAGTCGGGTCGTAAACCATCGTTGGTACAAAATTTTGTATCGACGACGATGTCGAGCTTGCCATCGACCTACTGTTCGCCTTGAACCTCATACAAGGACAAGTTATTTATTATTAAATTAAATGTATTGTAAATGTTATTGTTTTTCGTGTTGATTAGATTAGAGACGTTGGTTATATTAAATACGATGTAACTTAATATAATGGCGCTATATTGTGGCTGTTTTATTAAGCCTACGTAGTTGGGGTGCCCACGCGCTTTTGGGAATCAAAAACAAAGAACTGTATTGCTTTAGATATACACAATCAAAGTAGAAAAGCTAGTTTGTCAGCTTTGATTGACTTCTGCGACGCTTATAGGTCTCGGTTCCTGTTTCTGTTCGTGCTTGCTTACTTCCATCGAGATTCAAGACTATTTTTAACCCAGTTGAGTTAATCTTCTGCATAGTTTTGTAACATTTCAAAGTATTATGGTGACAACTGGTAGATATCGTTTACAAAAATAGTTTTGATGTTCGTTTGACCTTAAAGATTATTCAATATCTACATAATTATTAAATATCTACGTAACAATTGGTACAATATTACATAGGTATTATTAATACATAATTTATGCAATCAACACATTTTGCTGGCAAGTAAAGTAGACCTAATCAGCAGAGCATTTCACCAAATCAGCTCTCGTAAGCATGAGTTCGCACATTTGAAAAGAGAGTCCTTGAATATGTGAGATACCAGCTACGCTATCAATCTAAAAAAATCCTTTGTATTAAATTCTCGAAATGTGATAGGAAAGTTCAGGGTCACAGTCCACAGAATCTTTTTGTCTTAATATCGAGTCTCAGTGTGGAAGTCACATGAAGGGAAGCAGACGTATGTATAGTGTTATAGTGACACATATCCGATGCGGCGAGACAACCGGGACTGGTCGGCCTTCGGGGAGCAAAACGAATCGCGCGCCGCCCTCGGCCGCCCGCGCCATCGCGCTCTGCAGAGAAGCACACTGTGTATACCAGTCTACCTACAATCTCCAATTATATTTTGATCTGAAAGTTCTTAACCCCATAGTCGTCTTGATGTTTCATTGAACTCATCAATGAATGTCATACTTATCAACTGTCATTCACTATGAACTCCTTACAAGGTTCATCCCAACGCATTTCAATGACAATTAATATATTCTTTTGGCTAAGTATTGACCTGCAGTTCCGGCAGACACTAGAATTCTTTATTATAATGTTGATGTCATTGTTATTTTCGTTTCCTATTTGCATGAGAATGAGTCCTAAAACTAGTTCCAAAACTAGTAAACACTAAAACTCCATAATGCATACAGTGACTTTAATTTGGTGAAATCCTTGAATTGAGTCATTAAATGTAAATTAATTGCAATGGCATTGATGTCGCTATCGAGGAGTTCATGAAATTCTTATAATAAACTAGCTACGCCCCGCGGTTTCACCCGTATAAGTCTCGATCCCGAGGCAATATTTAAATAAAGGGATCCTATGTCCTAACCCAGGTCATGGGCTACCCATGTGCCAAATTTCATCCAAATCCATTCAGCCGTTTTAGCTTGAAAGCGTAACAAACAAACTCACTTTCACATTTATAATATTAAAGTTAGGATTACGATTGTCGAAATTTTTTGTAGCAAATAATAAAAGACGTTCGCAATGAAAGGTCATAGAGTACCTACCCGCTATGTATCCTATCGATCCGAGGGATGCAGAAGTCGGCTGAAGGAGAAGGAAGCTATGATCACTATAGTTAGGTATATGTTTATTGTCTCGTTTAACCAGCCACTGTCTGTCTGTACCTACATTTTGTAGAGCCTCTACGCCAGAGACCCTGAAAATGGCGGGTAGTAGAATAATTTATTCTAGTATCTATTTATAATGTAGTCTGAGCTCCGTTCTTTTCTTTTCATCATGAATTCCAAATCATTATTTGCTTATCAATATACCACTGGCTAATTGACACTTTGATCTTTAACATTAAAATGAGATGATTGAAATTTACTCTTCCGTATGATGAGAAGAAAATACATCAACTTGCCTGACTGACAAACAATGATGAACGGATCTGGTTTTAAAAAATTGGACTTCGTTGTGAATACTTGCGTACTTTTACATAGGTATTGTATTAGTATGGATGATTGATATGTGCGATGCCAGATGCATAGTGTATCACCATAGTAATTAAACTGATGTATATTTTTGAAAAATAAATTATACTTATACTTATTATACCTACTTAATTAAAAGATATTACTGGATAAATGTTTTGGCATAATTATTAAGAGACTCAAACTGGGTGAAACAATACACCGGACTCTGTAGACAACTTATCATACAGAAAAAGTTTTATACAAATCTACGCCATATTTCAACATAAACCACCGTAGATAGGTCTAAAGTACTTCGTTCTGATTTCGATAAGTGATGAACATTAAGTATGCAAGTTAGTCTCGCAACAATAAGGAGTAAGGAGCGATGGAGTGCAATCAATTACAGCGACGATGAACCGCGTGAACCGGCCTCAATAAACGCGGAAGAGTCGATGCAGCTGACAAAGTGACCCGACGCGCGACGCCTCCCTTCGTGGCGTTATGTAAATTATGTGCAAGTTACAAGTACCTACATGCAGATAGTATGACGTCAATGCTGAAATATCACAAAGAACAACATGGTCGAACTTTTGAGGAAATTTAAACTGCAACGAAGTTTATTTGTGGTGGCAAACTCAGTTTTTAGTTTAGTAGTGTCCATCGTCGCAACTGATTGTTTAGTTATTAACTTTAGGCACATAAGTTTAGCTACAAGGTAATGCTAATTTAACCTAACCTCATCTAAACCACATTCAGACTAAAATAATTATTTAGTAATGTGGATACAAAATAAATGAATAATTATGATTTCATAATCATAATACTTACTAAGTTTAACACACATACATTATTTACTCTCGCTATGTCCGCTCAGTTAACGTAAGATTTTTTTATTATTTACTCTCATAATACTTATTATCGTTTGTAGGCATGTGTATCATTCTTAATTCATTGACCTTTCAAAAGCAACTTGTCAATGAAGTCTGTATGAAATTTATTTGCATGCCTATATTATTATATTAATAGGCATGTAAATAAGACGAAGTAGTCCACTTAGAGTACCCGTTCGAATAGCACCTAGCCTAGTCCACGAAGAGCACCCAGGTGCTCTTCATGGATTAAAATTTATTTTAACATTTTTGTCCACGAAGAGCACCTACGACTCGACAGCCTACTGCTGGGATGTATTTGTTTTACAGGACGTTATTAAATTAAAGATATCGATAAAAATCACTAGAATAATTACACATACTTACGTACATACGAAAATATCTAATTTTTCATTTAAAAATGAAAAATTATAAAAATCACTATGACAATAATTCTACTTACCAAATAATAACACTTCTTATTTTTAATGTATCACAATCAGTCTCCACATATCACTTTTATAGCAAAATAAGCCTTAATTAAATCTTATATGTGTGCTAAATCTTAAGCTCTTTGTTTTTTTTTGTGTATCTTCCGCCAAATTATGTTCGATTGACCGGTAGAAGCACTGGCTGTTTGTTATGCGGACAAGGCAACTTAGTTTGGCAGTCAGGGTAACATCCTAATGGGTACCTACAGTTAGCAGATTACTCTTGGTGCAATCCTATAATAATAACAAAATTAGTTTTTAATTTGTACTCAGACTCTTACTGACTAAAACCCACCCGTGTTCCTTCAGTTGCCATGTTGCCAGGGGCCACGATTTCCCTTTTGGTATTCTTCGCAATCCCGGCAGGCATCGGCCCTAGCGGACCCCGTCAATTCTGCTGATATCTCTTTGAGGCGCGCGTGGAACACAACGCGCCATCGACCCGGGCCTGGTCCTTATCGGGCGGCGAGCTACCCATTGCTCACCGTCCGCAAGCCCGCGCCTAAGGTGGCCGGAAATTGCCTCGCGATTCCCGATGCCGAGGGCGTCTCCTCCTGCGGTGGTTAGGGGCGTGAGGGCGCGAATTTTGCTTCTCCCTCACGCGTTCCGCCTCCTCCTTCGCGAGCATTACTGCTTCGCAGAAGGAGGTGATGGCCTTCCATTTCCTTTCGCTCCGTACCATGGCCCGAATTAGGGCCGGACGCGAGAGATCACCGCCGCCGATCGCCTCCACGAGGTCACGGCGATGCTCCGCCCAAGCCGGACATACCTCCACCGTATGCTCCACCGTGTCCTCTGGGCGATCCACACAGTGGTGACACCCGGGCGTTTCCTCCCCTTACACCTTATCCTGAACAGGAACCTCCCGAAACAGCCGTGTCCGGTGAGGACCTGTGGCGCCTCTCTAGCCACTCCTCAAAGAGGGGTCTTATCGCCGCAATTGTGGCGTGCCCAAAATTCATATGGATACCTACTCCATATTGGGTGGATTTCTCTACACAAGAGGTAGATATGCACTTAGCTGACTCGGCTTTTTATTTTTAACCGACTTCAAAAAAAGGAGGAGGTTTTCAATTCGTCGTTCCCCGATTACTTGAAGACGGCTGGACCGATTTGAAAAATTCTTTTTTTGTTTGAAAGAGTATCTTTCAAGTTGGTCCCATTGTCATTTGGTCACGATCTGATGATGGGAGGGAACTCTTCAAATATTATAGGCACCTATAGCGATTTGAGTACTTTTGATGAGCAGTTGACATAAGGCTATTGTAACTTAGATAAATTACAAACCAACCCACTAAAAAGTGAAAAAAAAAACTTTTTACAAAAAAATACAACCGACTTCTTTAAAATAACTTTAATTTCGCAAGTCGGTGTTTTTGGATAAGTATTTTAGTTTTTTGACACCGACTTCCGAAATTAAAGTTATTTTTCACTTTGTAGTTTGGAACTCGGTTGTATTTTTTGTAAAAAAGTTTTTTTATCTCTACCGTACCTATCTCATTTTTTTTTATTTACCGGCTTTAGAAACCATTCCTTTAACAGGACAGGATAACCTTTTGACTCTGATTTAACTTATTTAAAACATTTAACAGAGGGTTTTAATTACGAGAGATACGAGTTACCCAAGAATATCAATAATTTAGCGTAGGTATGGAATATGGATCTATTTGTTATTGTGTTACAAGTAGGTACTTGAATTTCGTCACCTGGGTGAGTACGTAACCTACACAGTAAGGACATCTAGAAATAGTGTCTTATCGAATGTCAAGTGTTTGCTTGTAGGCACCTACATATTTGTAAACGTTTCAATAAATATTGAAAAAGTGCAAGCTATGATGAAATTATGATATCGCAGCATTACATATCGATAGAATGGCAAACATGGCAATCAATGTACAAGTACATTCTTATTAAATGCTGTTTAAATCTTCAAATCTTTTCGATTGATGTAAAAACTAAGTCAATTTGAATAACTTGGCTTAGTTTGTCAGTTCCGTTACTTCCTTATCTTTTGAAAATAGATATAATATAGCTGATTAAAAGTTGGCAAAACCACAAAAAAAATTTAGTTACGAAATTGACTTTGAAATTGTAAAATCATAATAAGCACAGCGGCGAATTTAATGAGGTTTTTGACCCAGGTAATTTCTTTCTTGAAAACAGAAACGTTATAGATAGCATAACCATAAAGATACTTTATCAATTCGCTCTTTGGAGATAACCTCGGATAAAGAAATATTTGGGGGAGAGACGTTAGAACTGAAATACTTTTTAACTCTTGGTTTTGTTAAATGCCACTATGTTCGAACTAAGTATATCCTCATTTATAAGCAAATGGTTGGGTTTCAGACACACGCAGATAAATTGCAAGGATGATTTCATGTTATCTGTTTACAAAGTACTTCACTTCCGTCACACCCCTACTTTAAGAATTTACATAATCCTAAAGTTTGTAAAGTTTACCAATCGATATGTTTACACAAAGATAAACGTTAAGGAAAATATTGTTAAATTTATTTTTATATTTTGTAGCTTAAGAAAGATAACTGGCAAAACGACGAAGGTTAAAACAAAAATATATTTAATTTAGATAATATGGCCACCGCTTAGAATATGACTAGGAGTGCATAGATCATAACAATTAAGCATCCTGTTGGAATTTGTCGAAGCATAATAATAATAGTTTTCTCGAACCTGATACTAGGTGTCATCTCTATGTTGCCTAGAGTCATTAAGGCTCTCGTAAGACCAGTCAATCAGACTGCATTGGGAAATAAATGACATGTTCAAATAAAACTTAATAATGACTTTGTGTCTGTCGATTCAATGAACATGTAATTGTTGATTCAATACCTGTTTCAGACAATCACTGGCGAGTCATTTGCATTACTGGTATAATCACAATTATTTTGACTCGAGACAAGAACATAATGTCATAACAGGAATTGAACCGAACGTTTCGGAAATTGTAAGACTTTGGAAGATGCGCAGTTGACTCCGATATTGTTTCGAGTGTCAAAGAGGTGGGGTGCCCTTGAGGGATCGTTTACGAATTTAGAACACTCGGAGATGCAAAGATAGTAAAAACAGGGAATACACTGTTTATTTATTTGATTACTAACCGTT
This sequence comes from Agrochola litura, assembly GCA_949152395.1. Lineage (NCBI taxonomy): Eukaryota > Metazoa > Arthropoda > Insecta > Lepidoptera > Noctuidae > Agrochola > Agrochola litura. The sequence goes on from OX424512.1 coordinate 10,313,161, forward strand.
TTATCTTATCTCATTCTCCATACGATGCGTATTTAAAAGGCGCGCTGGCGTCTTTGTTGAAACTGAACTGTCCTTCAACTTACATTAAGTTCATTCCACATCACTTCGCACCTGAGCGAACTGATTCGTATTATACAGATAAACAACTTATTTGTAATTCAAATGCTATTTAGTGTATGCTCCAGTAAATCGATTAAGAATCACTAGGTAATGCGATTAAGAACAGTCACTGTCTGGGGGTGGGTCTGTTTGTTACCTACTCATCACATCACTTTTATTATTTTTTAGAGAGTATTTGTGGAGAAAGTGACGTAACAGGTACATACAAGATTAGCAAGTAGGATGATGCGGTCAGCAATTCCGAAGGCGTGTCCTAGGCAACCTGCATCTGCAGTGTGGATATATCTAATGCAATGGCGCAGAAAACCTCTAGATAATCAAACCTGATGGTTCAATTGCAAATATAAATAGATCCCCTTGAGAAAAACATGTTTTTATTCTCTTTATTTTTTTGTACAGATAAGATTTAGAATGATTCGACTTTACGTGAGTAATCTATCCAAATATATGTTATTGACACGCGAAAGGTCAAAGAAATGTTTCAGCCTTGGTAATTAGTTTGTGGTGCGGAGGTTATTATTTGCTAGATAATCACTCAACAAATAACCTAGGTCCAGTACAGTACAATCTAATGAATTGTAATATACAGTAAATACATTACAATTCATTAGATCATTAAAGTAAAAAATGTAGATACATACCTAGTACATTAAAATTCAAATTCAAAATTCCAATAATCAGAAAAGAAATTACATTAATACTGAATAGTCATTAAAATAAAATTTCATTACATTATCACTAACAAAACAACAATCTTTATCGTCGGTTGGCACTCCGATGGACTTCGAGTCAATACCTGTGGATCGGACTGCTCCAATCCTCACTAATAAAGACCCTCAAGTTGATTAATAAATTTTCGCAAACTGCTGGAAAACGATGCTAACCTATGAGGTTGTTAGCTTAAAAGCGATTATCCTAAAAGTTGGCAACGTCGCAAATAGCTGTAAAATATTTACCTGTTTTGATTATTTAGGCAATATTATTGTATGGAAATATGAAATGTGGCTAACTAGCGGACTAAAATATTGATTATGAAATGCAATCATTAATATCGTAACACCGAATATGTAGTTTTAGATGTAAAAATAGTATTTGGAAACTTTCCAAATGCCTTTTTTATACCTAAAACGATTACAACATCAAATTCAGTGTAATAATTGCAATTCATAATTGGTAGGTATTCTAGTTCGCTAGGTAGCCACATTTCATATTTCCATACAGTAATATTGCCAAATTAATCAAAACAGCGAAGTATTTGACATCTATTTGCGAAGTTGCCCTGTTTCAGAATAACCGCTCATAAGGAATACTTCACACATAAACATTCACCAGCTCAAGCAAGGCAATTGAAGTCTATGGTATAGTAAGCAACCATGCGAAAAACTGGCCAATCGATATACACTTACTAACATTGTAAGCATTTTCTTGTATGTGGGCCATGTTAGCAGGCCCAGTGGTTCTACATGGGTTCTACGTACGACGCAAGGTATAATTAGCATTAAGTAGCGCTCGCTATGAAAAACATCCCCACGTCGACGCCAATGTTCAATTACAGACGATTTTGTATTATCAAGGCTCGTGATTTTTTTCTCATACCGATGATAGAGGTCTGCCATGTATGAGACTAATGGCGTCTAATGTTCACGAGCACAGATGGGCAAAGTTAGCTTAGAACCATAGAAGGCGTCCGGTGGTAGGAGCTAGTCTGCTAGATCGATTGAATAGAACAATAGAATAGATGATGAAGAAGTTATAGCTAGATTGCACTGGGTGGAAGTTGTGTTATAGGGCAACTTTCGAGACCTAATACCTATTTCCAGCAGTGTCTGCCATAAAATAAAATAATCGGATATTTAATGTCATTATGTTATGCGAGGCAAGGTTAAACACCTCATTATTTTTAACGAACTATCCAGCTTTAATTAAGAAAATGTCAACAACGTCCTATTCTGTATCATTCGTTTTGTCTCCGGTTAAAATTTGTAAATATCTTAATTTATCTTAGTTAACCGTGAACTGGACAACCCTTTCATTAATTACCAAAGGATAAGAGTAATTTTTAACAACTGCGCTTTAATATTGTGTATTTATTTATGTTTGTATCTGTACTATAGCGGACTAGTTATGCAGGAACATTCAGCCGTGCAACTCGTGTACATGAACGGTAATAAATATTACTTTGTAGTGAAAGGAAAATATTAAAGTTGTTTATTAAGTTTTGTTTGACTCATATTTTATGAGGATTTAAAAATAAGTATCTACGTAAATCTCGTATCGCAACTCTATACCAAACGTGTTGCTACTGCTATAATTTGATGCATGGCCGCTGCATGTCGGTCGCGGTCTCCACATTGAGGGGAATTGGATTGCGTTCGATAGATACAAATAATTTTCATAATCATTGCCTTTTTTGTATTGCTCTGCAATATTACAGTCATTGACAATTCGCAACAGGTTTGCGAAAGTTGAACTCCCGTTAAATTCCAGTACCAGTTAAGATTCCTGTGAAATGCGGGATCCGTTAAAATGGCAATAAAAACTTGTGCCACCAGTATCGCTCGATACTTGGAGATATATTTTCTCACATATTAAGCTGTCACTGAGTGCAGTTAGGTAGTGAGCTGTGAGATGGTCGGCCGTTGACGCCGCGTCCGGTGCCGCCGGCCGCGCAATGTTACGTAACGAGAGACAGTTACGCAAAGCCAATGTCAAGAGCGCCGCGTCAACGTTGTACCATGGGCGCGGGCGTCCGCACACCCGCCGCACGCGCCGCCCAGCACGGCCGCACGCAGGGTCAACGACCACGATACCAAACAAAATCTTAAAGCCAAAACTTGAACTTGAAAAAAGATTTGAGAAGCTGATATTGGCTAAAATATTTTAAAGAATCGACGTAGGTACACAAATATCCGAGTGCGGTCAATAAACTTAGGTATGTGGATTGTTATTTTAGGTAGGTAGTCCAATCGTGTGGTTTATGGCAATTAACCCTTAAATGCATAGAGTATCGAAAACGATACAATGCGTTCAGAACCGTATCCTGTGTTTTTTTTTAAATTGTACAGCCCGGCTGAATGATCTATGGTACCGTTACTTATTTTTGTACCGAAAAAGTGAGGGTTGACACATGACAGTTCTGACATTGTGGATTTTTGACACTTTCACTGTCTATTGTCGCAAGAGTGTGCCAGTGCTGTAAATTTGAATTTTAGATCCGTTTGAATGCCGGGAAAACACGGATAATTTGTTTTGAAAAAAATACAAGATGCAAGGTAAGTCTAAAAACTTGTCGCAAACGTTTGTATTTTTGGTTTTTATTACTTGAGTTGCTTCAAAACTAAACTTTTCTCTATGTATCAATTTCGATACATCATGCACTAACGTCCCTTTTGCTATCATGCTACTGCCTTTTTATCTGCTAAGTTTTGGGCTGGTTTGACAATGTTTTGAGCTTGGTGGAGGTATAGTTTACATGCTGTGTGGTGCTTTATAGATGGGCATATAGAAGATCTGCTTCGCCGCTTGGAAAATGGAGAGCTTTCTGATGACGGCATGGATTCTGATGGGGATGAATTACCATACTACACATCTCGTGAAGATTTAGTGAGAGAGCTTGAAAATCAGCATGAAGAGGACTTTATTGATGAAATCCCAACTGCGGACGACGGAGAGGATCCTCCACTGATACAGGATGCTGCAGAATCCAACATACAACCACCATTACCAGATACAAATTCACAACTTCCGGCTTTTAGCATGAACACAAGGAATTTAGTATGGAAGAAGCAATCACTTGTATACGATGAGAATAATATCAAATTTCGAGGAAGCGAGGAGCTTTCTCCAGCTGTAATGGAATTGCAAAGTTCATATCAGTTTTTTAGCTACTTTTTCACAAATGATCTTTTGGAAAAAATTGTAACAGAAACCACTCGATATGCTGTACAGACAAAACCAGATAGACCGGAAACTGTAACTATATCAGACTTGCGTAAATATATAGGTATCCTAATATTTATGTCTGTGTACCACTACCCCAGCACACGATCCTTCTGGTCCACGAAGTTTGGCTTCGGCCCTATCAAAGACACAATGCCGGTCAACAAATTTGAAAAAATTCGAAAGATTCTTCATTTCAATAATAATGAAAATCACTTACCTGTGAGTCACCCCCAGCACGACAAATTGCACAAACTGAGACCAATAATAGACCACCTCAACCTTCAATTTTCAAGCGTAACAATAGAACAGAGATTATCGATAGATGAACAAATGTGCTCGACCAAAATAGGTCACTTTCTCAAACAATACCTACCCAACAAACCCCACAAATGGGGGTTCAAACTATTTGTGCTCTGCAACTTGATGGGATATGCATACAGATTTCAAATTTATGCTGGAAAAGAGACTGATGATAGATTACCACATGAACCTGATGTTGGAGTGGTGGGACAAACTGTACTGAAGCTTCTGAGAGTAGTTCCAAGGCAACAGAACCACATCGTGTATTTCGATAACTTTTATACATCCTTGCCTTTGATGTGCGTATTGGCTAAGGAAGGAATTCATACCTTAGGAACTATACAAAGAAACCGCTTGGGCAAGTCATGCAAGCTTCCCACAAAACAGGACGTTATGAAGACCTCAGTATCCCGCGGTTCATACGACGAATACGTCACAAATTTTGAAGGCGTCGATATTACCACCGTCAGCTGGAAGGACAACAAGCAAGTTGTGCTTGCGTCAACATATGTCGGTGCACAGCCTGTAGAAAATATTGACAGGTTCGATAAAAAAGAGAAAAGGCGGATATCCATTTTATGTCCCAAATTGGTCAAAGAGTACAATGCTCACATGGGTGGTGTTGATTTGATGGACTCCTTTTTAGGAAGATATAAAATTCGAATGAAGAGCAGAAAATGGTATATGCGAATTTTCTATCATCTGCTTGATTTATCTGTAATCAATTCCTGGATACTATACAAAAAAGTTTCAGCTAAAAATGGTGTTCCACCGAAAAACATTCTGAACCTTGCCGATTTTAGGTCTGAACTGGCTGATACACTCTGCAAGTATGCTCCAGCTGCTACCAGAGGCCGCCCAAGTACTAGCAGCCCGTCCTGCACATCAGAAGGACCACCATCTAAAATTCGGAAGGGTAAACCATGCCAAACATTGCCTCCATTTGAGGTCAGACTGGACAAAACAGATCACGGCCAAATAAGGACAGAATCTCGGGGCAGATGTATGATGCCTTCTTGCAAATTACTGAGCATTATAAAATGTGCTAAATGTAATGTATATCTGTGCTCAAAAAAATCCAAAGACTGCTTCACAGTATTCCACAACACAGTCAATATTTAGTAATAAATTAGACGTAGGTATATATATAATTTGTATCACTAATGCATATTGTATCGAAAACGATACTTGTAGTTTTTTTGTTGAAAATATAACATTTCTGAGGTCTTTATTTTTTTTACCAATTTTCCCATTAATTATACCATTTTTCCTAGCACATATATTTTTCCCGAGAGAAACAAATTCTTCATGCATTTAAGGGTTAATGGCAAAAATTAGGATAACATCGACATACCCATAGTAACATTTTAGCGTTCACATGTCTGATCTAGCCACATAGGTGCTAGTTCTTTACGATAAACAGAATTTCTACCAAGGTTGCAGATTAGACCAACGTCACTGCAGAGATCAGAGATCTATTGCGATTTACGTATTGCGTTATCCTTACTTACATGGTATTTTCTATTGGTTGCAGAGCACGCCGCCACCCTTGGTGGACTGGTCGTACGTGCCAACGCTGTTGCTGGCAGTGATCTTGGTATTAGTCGCGGCGACGGCGCTAGCTGCGCGCGCGGCGGATGGCAAAAAATCCACGCGCCTGCCTGGACCGCAGGCGCTACCCTTCTTGGGTACTCGATGGCTGTTTTGGAGTAGATATAAGATGAACAAGCTACATGAAGCTTATGAAGGTGAGATTTTTATTGCAATGATGATTATGACTCTACCATAGCAAATTTATAGGTAGCTCAGAAAGCAGTGAGCTGTTATTTTTTATCAAGCGGAACTCAAGCAAGCATTTGCTGAACACTATTAGGTAACAAGTTTTATTTATTTATGAGCAAAATAGCAAATTTTTTCACAATTCAGTAAGCCAGTCTATTTCTAATTGAAATCAAGTAGGTAACAAAAGAAAACTAGCAAATAATACACAAGCAACAATAAGCATTTTCTATTAGCAAATCTTAGCTGCTGCTGTAAAAAGGCTTTAATTAAATAAAAGCACAAGTTATTTAGATTTGTAAGCCTCTCTAAATGATTGATTTTCCGCTATTATTATTCCTGCAGCAGTGCACTGAGATCTTCTGAGATGATCTGCGAATGTGATGTGTGTGTGTGTGTGATTGTGTCAATTGATGATGAATCTTGTCTAGACTTTGTAGTCTAGAATACAAGATCATGGAATGGAACAAACATAATTAGGTTTCAGACTAATAAGTAATTCCGATGTCAGCTGTAAATAACTTGATCTAGTTTAACAAGATTTATTTATAGTTCACCGTTCTATTTCGATAACATTATAATTAATACAATTAGGAGAAGGAACAAAACAGCACAGAGATATAAAAACAAATAACAAGAACGGTCACGTAATTAATTACTTATCCTACGAGTATTCCTACGAGTTGTTAATTCTCGGGAAATTTTTATTTCGCGGAGGTACACAGTGACTTTATGAAAATGTTTTAGTAAAACTCCTGACACAGCATACCCAGAGCTGGAATTTTTAGCTTTTTCCCAAACTATGTTGGGGTCAGCTTCCAGTCAAACCGGATGCAGCTGAATACCAGTATTTTATGGAGAGACTTCCTATGTGACCTCCACACCCCAGTTACTGGGTAACACGATACCCCTTGGTAAGACTGTTGTCAGACTCGGGCTTCTGACGATCCGTAACGACTATCAAAGGTCTACGAATGATAGACGGGATCAACGGCTTTTAACATACTTACCGAGGCACGGAAAGGTCTCGATATGAATGTAATGTATGGTCACCCATCCAAGTACCGACCCCGGCAAGCGTAGCTTAACCTTCGATCGACCCGTGTGGCTGTTATTATTTAGCCACAAGCCCCGCTGGAATTTCCAGGTTATGGATGCCTTATTAACCTGTCGCTGTCAAGACTTGTCAAGGCTGGTGGTAGCCAGCAGCGTCATCAGCGCAATAAAGCTGGCCATTTTGGAGATGCCTATTTTAATATAATCCGTCTCCAAAATTGCTTGCTTTTTCAAAGACGTTCCAAATGCTTTTTGGCCAAATCAATAAATTAAATTTTTTTTACTGGTGTGTTTTATAATTATGTAAAAGCCAGTTTATGGTCACAATGAGAGATTTGCACACAGATATGTTCAGGCGTTACGGGCCGGTATTCGTGGAGACGACGCCAGGGGGTGCATCTGTGGTGTCCATCGCAGAGCGTGCAGCCTTGGAAGCCGTGCTTCGGGCGCCAGCTAAGCGGCCCTACCGCCCCCCTACCGAGATCGTGCAGGTCTACCGAAGGAGCAGACCTGACAGATATGCCTCCACTGGACTTGTCAATGAGTAAGTAAGACCTCTCGTTCAATTAAGTTTGATAAAACCTGGTTGGAATTAGCAAGGGCGTTTGGAAGAGCTTTTGGATCTAAACGGCTTGGAACTGCTCGACTTTTACTATTGGGTGGGGTCAAGGGAATCCTTAGGCCAACGCTAAGGGTGTAAGTATTCATGTAGAATGCCGATACGCCAGCGCTTCTCGACGCCGACAAGCGCTGGTTGTCAACGCTGGTCGGCGCAGGCATTTTTCTTAGTTTCTTTCAAAAAGCTGCTGATATAACCAGCGTTTGTCAGCACCGAGAAGCGCTTTGCATAGCGGCACCTCCGCGCCGCGCCGGTTACCTGTGTTCTGTTTCAATACACCCTGAGAGGTCCTCTAAAGCTAAGGCTGACAGGTACGTTCCGACGGACTCTGACCTCATCAGTCACCCGGGAATACCGGTATCTATCCAAAAGCAATCCATTAATATTAATGTGATTACAGACCATAAGCGTGACTTAGAGTTAATTGTATTACTTTTTCTGTGGGTAATCATAACATTAAGTTCGTATGACCACATCAACACGTGTCAGCGTCTGTCTTAGTTTAAAATACTTTTAATCTCAAGGTTTGTACCATACAGTGCCTTATTTAGATGTCCGAGAAGGTTATAAATAAGTTGACGGCCCGATTATATGTAGATAACGCCAATCATCTCGTATTTCAAGTCGAGGGTAATTGACATAGATACCTAGTTAGACTAGGTTATCTTTTGAGTAAGCATTCATTCACAGCGGGTGGCTTGACCTCGAGCCGGGGTTAAAGTATGTACCATTGTGTCCTGTGATCGTGATATTTTGGCAAGGCTTTGTACGCCTAGTCACGTAGACTTCAAATATAATTGCGCAGTTACATTGGCACTATAGTTGAACGACGCGGTAGCAATGTTGCCATTTCCTGTAAATGAAGTTTTTGTCGATAATACCTAGTTTCATCATGATGATTCAACAATGGCTCATTAGTTTCGATTACAATCAAATTTGTTCTTTTTGAAACTTTTAGCACTTCATAGCAATAAATGCTAGGATCTATATCGTATAAAACAGATGCTAGATCGTAAACCACATTTAGAATAATGTGATGTGACTAATAATGATATATTAAGATACTGTCAAGGCCAAAGCTCAAAGTTACTAAGTTACAAATGTATGCCTATCAAAAGGATATACATAAGTAGGTATATTTGATAAAAGGAAATAAGGGCGTGGACACATGTCTGCGGTGCGGCGCCGGCCACCGTGTAACGGCACGGCACCGCTACCGGGAGGCGGCACGGCGTCGTCGTGTCGCGACACGGCGCCTTGTGCGGTGGGGAGCGCACCGCTCGCTAATTAATGTTTTGTTGGTGTTTAGTCTGCACGTGTTATTTAATGCATAATAATGGCTGCCGATTTAGATGTCGACTTTTTAATTTCACTCGTGGAAGCACGTCCCGTTCTCTGGGACAAGACAAAGGAGAATTATAAGGATAAAAATTTGAAAACTGAAGGGTGGAAAGATGTATGCCGAAATATTTTTCCATCTTTCGACGAGAAGGACAATAAAGAAAAAACAAGTCTCGGTGAGTACATATTTTATTCATTTATCTTTTTGACATAATAATAGGTGAAAATTTAAATGTAAAAAGTTTAAAATACAATTAACATTTAAATGTGAATAAAATGCGTTAATGTTCAATATGCCAACTTGTCGAGTTTTTTTTTTAACTAAAACTCAGTCGCAAACGCAGAACAAAGCGAATTTCGTACAGTGATAACCATTGTATCACTCTGTCTAACTTGCACAATATTATATATTGCCATCCTTTACACATACTCAACACTTTGGCTTTGTTAGTCGGCTCAAAAAACAGGTAGAAAATTGTTTGTTCCGGGACCGAGCTTTAGTTATATTTTGCTTAATTGCCAACTAAGCGCACCGACATCACTATTAAAGTATTTACAAAATTCGCCTCTTATATCGACTGGATTTGATAAAGAATCTGCATCTGTTGTTTGTTGAATGTTTAAAAGAGTGTTATCAATACATAGCTCTTCAGACTTTCTAACTCCATCTCGAGTTACAACAAAATTGTGTAAGACACAGCATGCTTTAATAATGTCTGTCGCAAAATTATATTGAACATTTAAAGGCCGGTGAAATACTCGCCATTTATTTGCGAAGATACCAAAAGCACACTCGACATATCTTCTTGCTCGACTTAAACGATAGTTATAAACCCTTTGTTCTACACTTAGATGCTTCCCTGGGTATGGACGCATTAGATTGTTCATTAATGGTAGACCTTCATCTGCGATAAAAACATAGGGAATTGAATTTTGAAGCCCCGGTAAAGGTTTTGGCGCTGGTATTGGAAGTCGATTCTGTAATAATAATTCGTATAATTTTGTATTATGAAAAATCGTGGAATCGCATTCCTTCCCATACGATCCTATATCGACATATACAAATCTATATCTAGAGTCTACCAATGCCAGCAAAACTATAGAATTATAGCTTTTATAGTTGAAAAAAAGAGATCCACTGTGGGCAGGACTGCAAATTCTGATGTGCTTCCCGTCCAATGCCCCCATGCAATTTGGGAAATTAGTTTTTATGTCAAAATCTTCAGCTATTTGTTCTATTAGCTCTTTAGTTATTTTCGGAATGCTTTCTCTTAAAAGGATGTCCCATATAGCCCGACAAACTTCTCGTATAATTTTCCCGATTGTGCTTTTTCCACGATAATCTGTGAATTCCATATCTCTGAATGAATTTCCTGTCGCCAAAAACCTGTAAATAGGATATTTAACTAACTTTTACAGAGATATTAAAAAACAACTATTTAATTACATATTTCTAAACATTTTTTTTATGATTGTTACAGGTAATGACGTAATTAGAAAGTGGACCAACATTAAAGATAATTTTATGAAATATATGAAGAAGATAGAACTTTCAAAAAAATCTGGAGCTGGTGCAAAACATATAAAAGAATACCATTTGTACAAACAGCTCATGTTTTTGCAAAAAAATGCTCCAAATGTAACCGACGACAGCATAGAAGAAGGATTTCAAAATCCAAAAACGAGATCACGATATCAGCCATACAGTACAACTACGCGACAGCGAAAACCAAGTAGTGATGAATTTGAGAGGCAAATTATTGAAACTTTAGGTACTTCAGAAAATCGACATCTGTCATTTTTTAAAGCTATTTTGCCATCTTTAAACAAGTTAGATGACCACCAGACTTTGATGTTTCAAAGTGGAGTTTTAAAGATTTTAACGGATTTCCATCGACCACCGTGTCAGTCATATAGTGGATACCAGACAGCAACTTCTTACGACACTAATTATCACCAAGCTACACGATCACCACAAGCTACAACGTCTTATGAGACTTATCAAACAGCTTATAATTCATCCATTCAAAGCATAAATCGTCACCAAACATCACCAATCTCGCCTTTGGAAGAAATTCTATCCAATACCACGGATACACAAGAATCAGAATACGACTTTTCTTAAATAATAATATACTCAATCATTCGAATTATTACTCTTTTGATTTGAATAAAAAAATATATCAATGTAAAATTCTTTTATTTCTTACCGTATAGTTAAACCTATCATTTCCTTAGGCTCCACAGGTTTTCTGAACACGTACTGCTTTTGTATACGAGGTGCAATTTTGGTCAGCAGTTCTTCAAAACTTGATATAGACATTCTAAAATATTCGTAAAATTTCTCATCACCACATTTTTTCAGCGCTTCATATTTCCTCTCAAAATGACCTCCATCATGGTTAATTATAGAAAGATATGGATTCACCCAATATTTTCTTTGATTCTGTTTCTTCTTCATTCGTCGTCTTAGTAACAGGAGCAAAATGATACGTCTTTCGCGGTCCATATCAAGATAAAAACTGAACAATGGTTACTGTTTGTGCCCGCGTTGCACCGCACAAGGCGCCGTGTCGCGACACGACGCCGTGCCGCCTCCCGGTAGCGGTGCCGTGCCGTTACACGGTGGCCGGCGCCGCACCGCAGACATGTGTCCACGCCCTAACCAAGTGTGCCTAACAATTTTTGCCTAAATCACTAGAAATTAATTAATCAATTTATAAAACGATCACGTTTATTCGGCAGGTAAAGTTTTCAAGGCCCAAGTGAAGTTGTACATACATAGGTAACTATAGTTAAAGATCTGGCTAGGTTAAACGTAACTAAAATGGTAATAATAGTCTAAAGACGTTGCACGGTCAAGGTTGCAACTTTATGAGATTTCGTGAGTTTCGCAATAGGCGTAAAAGCTTAATGTGAATTCATTGTGCGGGCAGGTAGACGGCAACAATCCGTCATTCGATTATGATTTTCTTTCTGAATATTTGGGGAAGTTCTTACAGACCCTACGTCTAGCCTGAAAACAAAGGATAGGAATTGATGAGGATTATGCCTGCATACGATAATTTTCATCTAATACGACATACTGTTTTGACTGCAGGACGAAGCTTCCAAATAACGCCACACCACTGAAATATCTATCTCTTAATTTAAGATTCTGCTCCTTTATCTTAATTCCTTCCTTTTCAGACAAGGCGAAAAATGGCATCATCTTCGTCGCCACTTGACCGCGGAGCTGACAAGTCCCAACACAATGCAGGGCTTCCTTCCTGAGCTGAACAACATTTGTGATGACTTCCTCGTCCTTCTGGATTCTTGCCGTCGGAGCGACGGTACCGTCACTGCTTTTGATCAACTCACTAACCGAATGGGACTGGAGTGTAAGTAAAATATTTTGTAGTTTTATTTTACTGTCTACTGAAGGGATCGTACTTGCTTTTATGATGAGCCGCCATCAGATAGCACAGGCACTACCATGATATACAGCAGGAAGCAACTGACAGATAGATGAATACTTTTAAAAGTAAACGACGCGGACATTGTTGTAATCGAGATGCTCTACTATTCAATTTTAAGTTGTGTTGAGAAAGAATCATAGTAAATTGTTATTGACCCTTCTAGATAATTTGATCGTCTGCCGTCATGCGTAGAAATTGAGCAAGCATGAGTCAGAAATACGTTGGAATTTAAGATAAAAGTTGCGTTAGTGACAACTGACAACGTTAACCATTGGTAGCTCATAATGACCAACGATTCTTCACTTTACTTTGTTATCTAAGGAACCTTAATGACGAATAATATCTTTGTATTGTAAGCATTCGTCGTCTTTCGACTGAGAGGATGATGATCGTAAGCATTCTACTAGGTACTCTAGGTGCACAGAAGCAAATTAGGTGTAGTCTCAATAACTAGAAGAAACGCATTGATAACAATAAAACTAGTTCAGTTTTATTTGATGAATAGGTACTTCTTTTGTTGTCGCGTCGCCCCCGAAATGTGTATTTTGTCCCTTTTTCACTTCAAAAGTGCCTATTTGAAATAAAAAAATAGATTTTTTTTTCATACTCAGTAAACCATTTTTATACCTGCTCCCCCATGGAATGCGGCACTCATTCATATCTCTCGTACGGAAGGTCTGCGTTCAAGCAACCATATCTCTTGGACCAATTGCCATAGAATCGAGTTTGGTATTATTATTTAGGTAAACTTAACATCTGTTAGACGAGTAGATAAAAAAAGGTAGTGAACCAGGGGTGAACCAGGGGTGAATTTTGTAATAACCTTGATAAACTAAAAAAAATTAAAAACGATGTAAATTTTAACGGACATTGCTAAATGTTAACGGATACTGGTATTCAGCTGTATACGGTTAGACTGGAAGCCGAACCCAGTATAGTTGGGAAAAGGCTAGGCTGATTGATCGAGATCACAAAGCGAGACATAAAGCTAGGTGGTTGCGGTTGGTATTTTTATATATAATGTGACATGACAGGCATTGATTCCGATCGGATGCTTTTCGAGAAGAAAGATAAGAAAGGCTGACCCATTTCACCTTCACAATATATTTCACCTGCACATTTCACCTTCATACCTATATCTAATAATTTGGACCTTGTACTTTGAAAAATATGTTTATCAAACAAATGCATCTAATAAATTAATATCGTGTTCTGTCGCGAGGAGTTCAAATGCTAAAGTCAGTGGGTCTTAAATAGATTCAGACAGAGAGTTGCGATAATAGTGACGAGAAAATGACGTCCAACTAGATAAGAATGTGGGTCATATGTGGAAGAAAATAGCGTTAGACGGCCAACGTACTCGCGTGCGTGCGTCGCGAGGAATGCAACAATCAATATCAGAAATGCATTATGAAATTGTACACTACACCGGATTACATAGAACCATTTTCTGCTGCGTTCAATCGAAGCTGTCGCGTATCTCACTCCAAATGTTTTTTGTGGTCACATTCTTCCTTGGCATCAGGATCGGGATTCATGGTTAGCCGTGTATTCCTATTGAATTTTGTCTGTTCGTATTCTACAAAGATGTTACAACATGCATTTCCAAAATAAAATGTTTCAATGTGAAAGGGATGAATAACATTCAATACATTATTTTTTCGTATGGACGATTACTTATGTGATTCTTGTATTTCAAACTTTATACGAACGGTGTAATTAATATAGTAAGCAAGTTTCGCTGTCATCTGTATGTTTTGGTCGATTATTACTCGTTAACTTGTAGAGCCTATTTGGCTGTGATAGTTTTCCTTTTAATTTCGTTATATAAACTACTGCTGTGATTTTTTCACACATCCAAAACCAACCATTTAGGTAGCAGGGGGGGGGGGGACGGGACACTTGACTCTAACAAAAATTAGCACTTTAAAGCTTAATATTTCGCAAACGGATCCCTGAATCCAAAAATGGTTTTCACATACTCGCAATGTTTTTGAAGGACCTTTCCAATGATACCCCACCCAATGGGATAGAAAAAAAAATATACTACGTGTTTATAATTTTGTTTTACTTTTACCACTTTGTCGGCATAATTAATATGTATACTCTTGCCAAATTACAGCTTTCTAGTACCTACTAAATGTCTCGGAGCTAGAACGCGGACAGACAGACAGACAGACATGACGTGACTATTAGGGTTCCTTGTTTACTACGGAACCTTAAATACTGAGACGTCTTATTGAGATTATCAACTTTCTTTTTGTCTGACCAGTGTCTAGCTTCTGTTCGTAAAGTTTTTCTGTAATCGCCTCACGTTGTAATCATACTGTTTCAGCGGTATGCGGCCTAATGTTGGGCTCAAGATTAGGCTTCCTGGAGCGTTGGATGTCGGGTCGCGCGGCTACCCTCGCAGCAGCCGTCAAGGCCCACTTCAGGGCTCAACGAGACTCCTACTACGGCGCACCGCTATGGAAGTTCGCACCCACCACACTCTATAGAACATTCGTCAAGAGCGAGGAAACCATTCATACGTGAGTAGTTTCCCTATCTTAATAATGAAGCAATGCGTAAATATAGTAGTTACGACTTGACTTACGTTATTGACTTTGCGATTGATGGGCTATTACTCACAATGCGTAGACAGTGTTTTTATAAGATACAGGACTGTTATACATTGTGACATTGGACGATGTGTACATACAGATAAGTATAAATATACAGTACCTTATTGTTTACCGAACGTTCAAGTTCAGATTGAATAGGTATCATTGGTGAATGAGTTTCATCACGTTTCACAATTATGGCTTTAGGCCGCCCAACTTTTACGTCCTCTTTTAGATTAATCATCTCTTTGAATAAATTGAACATGATGCATAAGTTTGGATTCCTTCATGTATCCTTGAACTCGACCGAGCTTTAGCGAGATGATTCATAATTTATATAAAAAAAAGTTAGGTTCTTCCTTAATCGAGGCTCTTAGCCTTGACCAATTTTGTTCAGCAAATAGACGAAGGTTAGGAAACTTTTTGTGGCTGTTACGTTGGCCAGACAATATTGCCGCAGTGTGCATTATGATGAATCAGCAACAAAAGCGCAACAGGAAAACACAAAAAGCTTTCAACCTTGAAGTCTGGGTCTAGTCTACACAAAACCTTTGTTGAGGAATTTATATTAGTTCCGTTTAATATATAGCTAGTTAGGTTAGGATTTCTTTATATATATAATTCTTCTGTAAATGTGTTTGTCACCTAACTCCTCCTAAACGGCTGGACCGATTTGGCTGAAATTTTGTGTGTATATTTGAGTTTGTATTGTATTTTGAAACCATCCAGGGACTCCTGGATGGTTTGAAAATACAATTGGACCCGGTAGGGGGCGCTGTTCGGACAGGACAACGTCTGTAGGGTCCGCTAGTTTGATATTATATCCTCCTAGGTATTTCGATTGCAGACTCATTCTAGTCTTATCCGCAAATCCCATAATTATATGTAGATACAGTCAAGCAATAATAAAACCAAATTATTGGCAGGATAGTATCGGAGTTGATGGAGGAAGCGCGGAACAGGCAACAAGGCACTGCCGACGATGACGCCATGCAGGAGATCTTCGTGAGGATTCTGGAGAACCCCGCCCTTGATATGAGGGACAAGAAGGCCGCAATTATTGACTTTATCACAGCTGGCATTGAGACGGTACGCTTACAAATATTTTGGGGAGATTAAGATTTCCGGACGCAGATGGTCTACTACAAAACTGTGACCAACTGTTTTTTTTTCAGTGAATTTTTACGTTTTCGGATAAATATTCCTGGGAATTATAGCACTGGCTTCCAAGCTGTTTTGCTCGCAATAAACAAGCCTGGTACGTCAGTCGCAGTTTATACTAAAAAAGGAAGTAATTTACTTTATCATCGCCGAGCCAAGGGGTTCGTGAGTAGTGACCAAATCTTATGATTTGGCGATAATATCCAGCATAGATTCAAACTCAAAAACACTTTCAGAATGGACAAAGCGCATTTCAAACGTGAAAATACAGCGCCCAAAATCTCTAACCATTCATCGCTTCCTATTTTAAGTCCTAGTGAGTAGCTGGCAAGCCATTTTAGGTTATGGTCCTTGACGTCCTTGTCATTCGGTGCACAACTAAACTGCATGTAAATTGCTTCCTCCAACTACATTTGTTCTTTTCTAACAGCTAGCAAACAGCCTCGTATTCCTGTTATACTTGCTGAGCGGGCGGCCAGACTGGCAGCGTACTATTCGCTCCGAGTTGCCTTCATGCAGTTCCCTGACTGCTGAAGACCTTGCAGCCGCCCCGTCAGTTCGGGCAGCTATCTATGAAGCCTTCCGGCTGCTGCCAACTGCACCGTTCTTGGCCAGGCTTCTGGATGCGCCTATGACTATTGCTGGACATAAATTGCCTGCTGGGGTGAGTTCATATTTTTTATGTTTAAGTGCCAGATTGAAAACGATGTAGTTGGTAGCGAGTTCAGTTCGTCAGGGCTAAACCAAATTGAGTTCATAATTTTAACAAATTGTAAATACTCATCGTTTTCTCTTTGTGATATCTTTTTTGTCTTAGCTCATCGCAAACACATACAAATGCGAGGCTTTGTCCTGCACGACTTTAAGCAATACCCTAAAAACATTTTTGTATTTCGCAGACGTTTATCTTGGCCCACACGGGAGCGGCGTGCCGTCGCGAGGAGAACTTCTGGCGTGCTCGCGAGTTCATCCCAGAGCGTTGGGTCAAGCCAACAGCGCCCCATGCTGCTACTCTAGTCGCTCCATTCGGAAGAGGACGGCGTATGTGCCCCGGGAAACGCTTCGTGGACCTTGAGTTACATTTGCTGCTTGCTAAGGTATGACAATCAGCATTCTGGTAGCAGACTGGTGGCTGAAACTTGGGGTGTAACGGAGGCCATCTTAGGGGTGCTGGATGCAAGAAAAAAAATCGACCTTTTGATGAGCAAAATTTTGAAGAGGTGTTTTGCGGCTTTATCATCTTATAGGCGATTAGAGTTTCATAAATTAAACTCGCTTCATTAAACAGTTGCTCACTTGGTACTGAACCTGGCGGTGGCTGTAACAGGGTAGGAAAAACTTAAAACTTTCGAGTTATTTCTCCACTACATTACTTGCGGAAGTTCCGCATTTGCAGAGGCGGAGCCAAGGTACCGTAACAGCCCGAGCTGAAAGCAACCGCGGCACCTCCTGCTACCTTGGTCAGTCCTCACAGACGAAAATCCTACACGGGTGTCGGTAAATGCTAGGTCTTAGTGGACATTGCTTATTAACCGAATGCGGCAAAGCCAAAAGGGTTATGATTTTTTTGCTTCAGGTCCTCAATCAGTTCGGCCGGTCACAAAATACTTAGAAGTGCGAAGACCGTAGTTTTGCAATTCTTCCCGGCTCAAACAAATGTTTTGGGCAAAACAGCCTTTTGTGATTTTTGACGTCCATAAAGTTCTGATTCTCAGCATATTTGAATCAATGATTTTTGTGTTGTATCTATATCCTGAATTTCTTCCTTTCTCTTTGGACCTTTTAATCATTTTGACTGCCTTTGAGGGATGGTCAGTTAGGTATTTTCATTCTCTAGGTACGGTACTCATTTTATTATTATTTTTGTTTACAGATAATGCAAAGATGGCGCGTGGAGTTTGATGGCGAGTTGGACATACAGTTCGACTTCCTGCTGGCGCCCAAGTCACCGGTGTCGCTGCGATTAGTCGAGTGGTAGTCGTACGCTTATCGTTAGCTACGTGCTATCGTTTTGTACTTCTGCTTCTTAGATCAAGGTTGTCACTGGATAGATTATAGAGATGGAGACGGCGCGTAATATGTTCTCATTCCCAACATATTATGCGCCTTTGTTCAGAGATGGCAGTTAAGACCTTTGTTAGTGCTCGTAAGCATTATTTAGCAGGGCCATTTATTTCCTCGTCTTCCCTGAATATTGCGATTGTATAATCCAAGCTTTATAAAGACTAAAGATCGCCATTTACTTTAAAGTTTGCTAAATATTTTTTAGTGACTGTTATAAAATCCGTTTTATATGTTGCTATTTTATTATAAGCGAGTGCTCGAAATGTCTTCCACTTGTTCGGTTAAGATCATTGACATTCGTCTAATTATATGCTTCTATTTAAGTAAAAATGTAAGTAAGCCTAATGTGTTGATCCGGATAGTGTTCATTTCTTCTAAGTAGGTAATTGTAACTCAGTTGCCATGTCAGCTCAATGTAGGGTGCGTTACAGGGTATTGGCAAATTCTGCTCAAATCGCACACTTCTTTCTAATTTTGAAAGAACTGTTCACAAATTATTGTATAAGAACGTAATTTACGTGTAATATTTACGTAGAATATACTAATCTAGTTTATAGCTACACAATATTATAAAAATATGGCTGTGTTAATATCAAAAACGTATTTATATAAAATGTTATAACCGCAAATACCTCTTGTTATAAGACTGTGTACTGCCAGCACGTGCATTTGTCAGGATTTTAATGCAATTTTTAATCTAAGTGTAAACATTTAAGGTAAGCATTACAAGCATTCCATTTTAAAATAAGTTTTTGGTAATACCAGCTTCGATATTTATAATAAAATCATAAATAAAGGACAATGACCAAATCACTATGGGAAGTGGCGCATTTGGTTTTATACCGCGGCCATCGTTGAAACCTTAGTCGGTATTGGAAATTTCTATCATGAAAATGATATATTAATAAACGATTTTTCTACAAATGTAGTCCGAGATGATATATTATATTTGAACTTTAATTTTTATGTAACTCTTCTATTTACCTCGGTTAAGTGTCAGACTGAGGTTATGTTAGGTACCGCATATAACCTTTTGTTTGTAATATTATTCTGCAACTTATTAATAATGTCTAAAAGATGGAAAATGCACCATTTTTGGTCATTGGCTTTTGAAGTGGCCATTTCCTATGATTATTTTATAATGTAATATTTTTATGTTGACGTTAGTTGTATAGCAAAAATGTGGATGGTTCCATCCTTGTTAGCTTTTATTTAAACAGATTACTTTGTTAATCAATATATAGGAAACATATATAAATGAGTATATTGTTATAAAATATATTATTTTGAAATAATAAACTGGACTTAATATTATAATAACAAATAGAAAATTAATAAAGAGATTACAATGTAACCGTGTTTTACTTGTTACCTCTTGAGTTCTTGGCTTTAATAATCTGTTTCTCAGAATAACCCTTATTGGTTATTTTCATATTAGTGAAAGTGTCCCTGTCTGGTGCCTATTTAAGAGGAGACTCCCTAAATTGTATGTTAATTTGCATTTATATTGTGAAAAAGTTACGCATACAATCAAAATGGAACTTTAGAATATGATTTATTGGATCTTTTTCTTTCCAAAGATAAGACAGTTAGGTACGTAATTGGAACATTTTCGCTCGAAATTCGAAAATCATGTCTTTTTTAAAGATTATTTGAAACAAAACCAAGATTACTCGGCCTTTATGTATTAAATGTATTGATAGTAAGCAAATATAGTTTATTATCCGATATTTTTTCTTCAGATCAATTATTACTTTAGTTATAAACGAAATAAGAATTGAGACTTACGACATTTAGTTCCGTGCTCGAACACGACCAAAGAGCGCATGCGATAATCAACTTTATTACTGATGTGTTAGCGTTTAGCACATAGTGGAGTGGTAGGGTGCATGGGGGCGGAGTTTGTGTGGAAATTGCCTTTGGAGTGCCTGGTCTTAAATAGAAACATCTATTCTTTCATCTTCAGCGAACCACTAGACTCGTCGATCCACCTTGCTTAATCTTAACTTGGTTTCGTCTTTACAATTTTCGCTTAGCAATCTTCCCTGAAGGTACAGCTTGCTCTTTTAAAGCTATCAGTGCTTCAACGATCATGATCTGATCAGCTCAACTTGGCTTTTTAGCCAGTTAGCATAGGTTCATCTAAAAAGAAAGCTTGTTGAGTTATTAAGCCGTGTACCAGATAGGATTCCCCATCGACAAAAAATATGAACTTCCATCCAACTTTCGTCCCGTATTTGACCCCTGCAGGGGATGCGTTTTCAAGAATCCTTCCTTATAGCTCGCTTTTATTATTAACTCTTGTGCAAATGTTCAAGCTTCAAATCTAGCGGTTTAGGCTCTGCGTTGTCTCAGTGAATTAATGAAATTAAGTAGATTTTGTGGGTCCGCACAGCTGTGCGACTAAGTATTCAACATGTGCCTTGTCCTGGCTTTGTAAGCTATGATATGAAATTTGCAAATTGTAGTCAACCAAGAATAAAGTACCAGACTGCTTTCTTTAAATTGCCCCAACTAAGCTGAATAATCAAAATATTGCACAATATCGAACGCCGCTACAAATTCGTATCTCTAATATGCCATGCAGCATTTTCTTAAATTGCTTCTCAGTGAACTACGAAGTTCTCCGTTCATTATGGAGATTGGAGATACAGTTTACCTACTTAATAAAAAACCCCTCGGTATTGGTAAGATAGGCTGGTGACCGGAATTCCACGTCAAAGCGCGTCTTTTGCATACGGGGGGTACCCCACATTATTTAAATACATTCTGCAAAACGGTTCTAATTGCGTTAAAAATAGAGGTGCTAACAGCTTTAGGGCGTATGATACGCCCAGTATCACTTCTACAGGTACGGAGTTCTTATTATTACCTACTTCATGTTCTTTTGACTCTTCGCCAGTCTTGGTACCTATACAACTTGTAATGGTAAAAAAGTGACAAAGTAGGTTAAAGTTTTGAGGTTCCCAAATATTTGATTGCGGTTTGTTACGAACGTTACGATTTTCTGACGATAAAATATCTCTATTTATACGACAAAAGATAACAAACTGAGGTTTTGCATCAACTTGCGGTGAGATAGGTTATCAGTCTATTCGTATGAAATTGTCCTCTTAATCAAAACAATAACTAAACGCACATAATTACGTTAGCTGTGTATCAGTCAACATCTATTAATAACCTCTAAATTAAGTTGTTTTGAAAGATGAAGTTCTGTGCAAACTTGGCTTTTATGTTTACGGAGGCCTCCTCTATGCTAGAGAGATATGCTTTGGCCAAGGACGCTGGATTTAAGGCTGTGGAAAGTGGATTCCCTTTCGGTTTGACGGTGGAACAAGTGAAGGATGCTAAGGAAAAAGCCGGCGTTGAACAAGTGTTGATCAATTTAAAGACAGGTTTGTAAACAAGAAATTCTTCAACTTTGTGGACTGAAAAAACTGCAGATCCCTTGAATTTGTTTTTCTTTTTATTTGACTGTAATTATCGTTTTTCAGGAGATGTAAGCAAGGGAGAACTGGGAGTGACAGCAGTGCCAGGAAAAGAAAATGAATTCAAAGAAAACTTCGCTACTACGGTTAGCTATGCCAAGGCACTAAAAGCCAAGAAAATACACATAATGGTTGGCAAGCTACAGAATGCCACATCACAAAACTGGGAAACTTATGAGAATAATTTGAAGTATGCAGCTGACATACTGAAGAATGAGAACCTCCTTGGAGTTATTGAACCTATAAATCAATATTCTGTGCCAAATTACTTTTTGAGCGATTTTAACAAAGGTATAACTAAACTTTACTTTTTATTTTATGCAATTTAGGCAATTTATACAAACTTCATTATAAGTAGAACAAATTTAAATTGAGTTTAACCTTGATATTTTACTATCTTGATTGCAAACAGTAATTCAATATTTATTCAAGTCTCATATTATCCCTAGCCAATTATTTAATGTGTATTGTGTACCTATTTATGTTTCAGCACTGGACATCATCAAACGGATCAACAGTCCCAACTTGAAGCTGATGTTGGATGTGTTCCACTTACAACAAATATGTGGTGATATATCGCATAGCATCACCAACTTTATGCCCTATGTTGGTCATGTGCAGGTAATAAAATAAATAATAGATCATTAATAGAATTTGTGTCTACTATACACACACAAAATAGCTGATATCTTATTAGATGAAAATAAAGAGTGTTTAACTAAAAAATAAAAGAAATATTTCTCACAATTATTGCTAAAGCAAACTTGCTTTAGCAATAATTGTGAGAAATATTTGGCCTTTTAATCAAATCAATGCAATGTAATGGCAGTGCTTGTTGCATGTTGAATTCTGAAACATAGAAAGTCTACTATCTACTTACATTTACTCAAAGCTACTAAAGCATAATTACTAATCAGCCTATAATATTCCCACTGTTGGGACATAGGCCTCCTCTCTTCGAGACTCTTTGA
This sequence comes from Agrochola litura, assembly GCA_949152395.1. Taxonomy (NCBI): domain Eukaryota; kingdom Metazoa; phylum Arthropoda; class Insecta; order Lepidoptera; family Noctuidae; genus Agrochola; species Agrochola litura. The sequence continues at coordinate 10,336,063 of OX424512.1, forward strand.
GAGGGAGTAGGATGTAATCTACCATGCTACGCCGCTAAGCAATGAATTATTTGGTGTGTTATACTGAAACAAGTTTCTATAGTTATGATAGCAAATATGAGTTAAATTAATATTGATGTGTATTGTGTATGTCTTTAAATAGTTATTTGACTGCAGATAGCTCAAGTGCCAAACCGCAATGAACCAGACACTGAAGGAGAGATAAATTACAAGTACGTTCTCACCCATTTGGAGAACAGTGGTTACACGGATTGGATCGGACTTGAGTACAAACCACTGAAGAATTCCAAAGATGGACTCACATGGATCAATAATTATGGCTATAGTTTGTAATATGTACCATCGAAGAAACCCATACCTATACACCGTAAGGACTATTTCTGCTTGCAGCGCTCGGCCACTATAGTAACGGTTACCTACGAAAAAAAAGGGTCGTGTGCACGGGATTTTGTCTTCAAATTGCTTAGTCATAGGTTTCTTCGATGGTACATCATGGTGATAAATACTTTGTGTAAAAATGTATGTGATAGATTTATGTAAATAAGGAACTTTCATCTAAGAAAACTGAACTGTTTGTACACAATACTCAAAGAGATTGAACCAATTTTGGTATATAGAAGAGCAAAGAAGTAAAAGTTCCTTTGCAAAGCTCAAAATTACATAATTTGTTAATGTTTAATAAAATAAAATGTTGTTGTTGAAATATAAAACGTTTATTACTATGATTAAAATAATAATTAATTAATTAATACTAACTTAACAACTTCTATGCAAATACTATGCACCGTTAGTCTGGAACTGTTGCACCCAGTAATGTTTTTTCACAGCATCCAATGATAACCTGTCTTTGCTTGAATGTTTTAGGAGCTGCAAGAAAAGCATAAACATTTAATACTCTATCCATAAAGCTAAATAATAACAGCCGCACGGGTCGATCGATCAGGTTAAGCTACGCTTGCCGCGGTTGGTCTGTGGATGGGTGACCATCTTTACATACCAAGACCCCTCCGTGCCTCGGAAAGCACGTTAAGCCGTTGGTCCCGGCTGTCATTTGTAGATCTTTGACAGTTGTTACCGGTAGTTAGAAGCCCAAAAAGTCTGACAACCAGTCTTACCAAGGGGTATCGTGTTACCTAGTAACTAGGTTGTGGAGGTCAGATAGGCATTCGCTCCATGTAAAATACTGGTATTCAGCTGCATCCGGTTAGACTGGAAGCCGACCCCAACATAGTTAGGAATAGGCTAGGTAGATGATGAGGACTCCATCCATAAAGCATATTTAAAGAGGTGGGTTGGACGAGCAGACTTTTATTAACATTTCATGTAAAATTCAAAGCAATCAATGAATTTTATACAAGTACTGTTCTAGTTTTAAATTCTCTGGTAGATAGTGCTTATCTGGACACTGTGAAACTGAATCTACTTAAACAGGCTCTCTCTCTCTCTGACTAATATTTGTGGTCAAAACTATGTTTTATCCATATAATGCACCTTTTCTTCATATGTATGAAAAGAAATACCAACCTTAGAAATAAGATCCTTAGCTCCTTCAGGTACGTAACTGGGGTACACCATGTCCAAAGAAAGGATTCTGGCATAAGTCTTGTCTTGTCCCTCACTCTCAAACGGAGGCTTGCCTACAAGGAACTCATAGAGTAGCACTCCGATGCACCAGTGGTCAACGGACACATCATAGACTTCACGCTTGATCATCTCAGGAGGCAGGTAGTCTAATGTGCCGCACATCGTTTTACGTCTATAACAAAGAGAAGGCGTTTTTGTTAGGTATTTACAAAGCTACATGATTTAAGAAATAAACATAACACGATGCCTTGGGTTGAGGTGGCACTATAGGACTACACCTACAATTTTCAAGTTATGTTTAAGTCTCATGTAATAGGGGGCGAGCCTATTGCCATCAACCGGGCACAAATCCAGGCTCCGAACTGCTTCTGAGATATTCTAGATAGAAAAACCCAATTTCGCTTTATCTGTCCTGGGAATCGCATTCAGGACTTCATGCTCAGTAGTAGCGCTTGCAACCACTAGACCAACGAGGCTGTAGTGGGCTGAAAATTTATTTGATTATAAGCTGGAAAGCATGAGTTGATAGAATAGAACACTCTTTAATAAGTATACCTTCCATCATTTTTATGATTGGCATGCATTGGAGTGATTGCTGAACAAAGACCATCTAGTGTATGATAAACATGTTTTTTAGTAGTTATCCAAACTCAACAGGTTTAAAACTCAAACTTGTAATAATGTATCTTCAATAAATAAGTTTTGTCATATCTAAGTAGATATCACAAAACTGTTTTCAGTTTGTGTGACCAGATTATTTTCATATTTTGGTCTTACCTCTCAGAAGGGGCATGCACAGACCAACCAAAGTCAGCAAGTTTGAGATCTCCACTGAATGCTACCAGTATGTTCTCAGGCTTGATGTCTCTGTGGATCACATGGTGCTGGTGGCAGTACTCCACAGCATCTGCAACCTGGAAAAGAGACAAATACAACATTCAACTGATATTTATAAGTTTTTTGACTGCTGTAACCAATAAGTAAGCTGAGTAAACTTTAAAAAAAGAAAAATAAGAAAAAAGAGACTACCATAAACTGTATAGCCTAAGTTATGAGTACCAAGGAGGGTGTATTTTGAGCTTTCTAGCTTTTGAAATGGCTATTACAATCTTACCTGGTAAATGTATCTAGCAGCTTTGGGTTCAGGGAAGCGTCCTTTGGGAGAGTTAGTAAGATGTTTATACAGCTCTCCACCAGCTGCAAACTCCACCACTAAGTAAATACGACGCTCATCGTGGAACCAGGTCAGTAGACGTAATATATTTGGATGTCTGAAGAGGAACAAGCGTTATAAAAGATTGGTCTCAAATAAGTTGGAAAAACAACTATTTTTGTAGGAAACTCAGGTCATAGGATAAGATAATGGGCTAACAAGTAACTAAACTTATTACTTACTTCAAATGCGATTGAATTTCAATCTCTCGCATCACTTGTCGTTCACATTTCGACCTCACAATCTGTGATTTGAAAAGTGTTTTGATGGCTACTAAATAGCCTGTTTTCTTCTCTCTGGCAACATGAACATGTCCGAATTTGCCTTGGCCAAGGGCTGAACCCAGCTCGAAGTCTCTGGGAGACCATTTATACCTGAAACGCGTGAAAGATTAGTAAACAAAATTCTAATTTCATAAAACTTTTACTATTTGTAAGAATCACTTACGAAGTTCCGTATGCTTCGTGGTTTATTATTTTAGTCTCTAATTCTAACACCTCACTATTCATTATTATAAATTTTCGAAATATCCGTAGATCTTATCAAACAAATTTTAATTTGAAGAACAATACAATTATAGCAACGTTAGTCCATCGTCCGTTGCGTTTTCAAAACTTTGACAGATAAATTTCACAGAGCACAGATGTACCAAAAAATCTCTTGTACACGAATAAAATTAAATTCCAATAATGTTGCCACTGTAAATAGCCAGTAGGTTTTATATTGTTTGACAAAATAAAAAATTGTATTTGTTATATGTAGAGTAATAAATAGTATCACATTATGTCACATAATGATCAGATTTTTGTATATTGAACACAGTAGGATAATAAATAACATGTAGCTACGTACTCCCTCTAATGTTTGTCAATTTGTTTGGAAGATTGATATTTTTTAGTTTTTACTCAACTACGGCGAAGCAATTAGGAGTCAGGAGGGTTATGGCGAAGCAATTAGGAGTTATGAGGGTTTCTAAACTATTTATCATAATTTGACAAAAGAAGTATCGTTGGAAGCGTCTTGATCGTGCGCTGGGTATAGGCTGTGTGACGTCATATTAAATTGGATATGTCGCCCTCTAGAGGACTTAAAGTAATAAGCAATTTTTTATTTTTATAATGCCATGTTGGGTATAAAATCCGCAGTCACACGTAATCTATTCGATGTATCCCTAACACGACTTGTTACTCCGGATTTTTAATTTGTGTGTCTGTGTCTTGTTTAGATATACTTTTTTAGTTGGCTTTTTGTCGTAGATGAATTTTAGTTTTTGTAACTTTTTTAGATAAATAAATCAGTTACATAATTGTGTTGGGCTTGAGAGGTTAAATAATGGCCTAAATGTAATTTATCACCATAATTTACTTACCTACTCAGATTTGTACTGTATACTAACGTTTAAAAAAATAGTGGCACTACCGACAGAAGTAAAAACTTGAACAAGATCGCCTTGGTGGAAGAAAAATACTTGTATAGAACATTGGTCCGTAACCTTATTTAAATAAAGAGCACAATCGCGTTTTCAAAAATGAGGTGTCGTTATAGTGTCGAGAAATCAATGGGTTAGTCCGAGGGTTAGCCCCATTTCAAAAATGCTCAACGCGCCTAAAGACGTTAGGTATCACTTAAAAAAAATCTTTATGTATAAAATAAAAAGTAATAATTTCGTGGAAACAATACATTTTTTTACGCGGTAAAGTGGATCGCGATTCTGACCGATACGCACAGAGTATGTAACCACAGAGCAACTACGAAACATGCACAGACAGAACAGAGTACTTATGTAACTTTACCGATACGGGCAGGCAGCCAGGCGGTCTCTCACGCAAGTTTTGAAATGGAGTGCATGGAATGCAATGTATGTCGGTATACATTATTTTAGGCAGATAGGACCTTGAACATTTCTTGATTTGCGACGAATAGTAGGTACGCTAGTGAAAAATCAAGCCAAGATCGTTGGATGAGGGATTAGAGAACTCTTACAAGAAGCTTGAACTTCATTACACGACCATCAAACCATTCTTGCACGATACTTATTTACGAGTTTACGTTGCCAGAGAAAACCTTTGTAGGTACCTAATCATAGGTCCGTAGGAAATACAGATTTAGTTATGATAATTAAGGTAAATACCTAGGTATTTGATTTTTTATTACATCCCTCATCTCTGTAAATATTGTAAATCCACAGAAATGATAAACTTCAACTGACTTTTATTTGAAAAATAAATTAAATCATTTTAATTCGGACAACTAAAAATCCATAAATTGTTAGTGACAGTACCCTAATTACGTAATTTATTTTCGTAAACAATAATTTTGCCTAATTTGTTTCATTTGACAGTTCACAACATTCATTGCGTTACTATTTACGTTGTTGAGCAGTTTTTTTGTGATTGTGTTGTATTACGCATTAGGGTATGGTTTGCACTTAAAATACTAGGTATTGTTAGTAATGTAAAGACGAATTAATGAGAAGACCACCCAACAACTAGACACAACGAGAAATGGAAACAATGGTTTGTCTTCGCACAAATTGCCTAATAACGGCGGAGGAAGTAGGTATCTGCCGCCACAGCCTTCAGGATGCTATTGTGGCTGCCTCTTATTCTGCTCCAGACTGAGACCGTTTTTTTGCGGATGATGGCATGAATGAAATCTATCTGTAGATATGGGTTACCGCGAACATTTTTGAGGCACTGAAAAAAGAGGCAGTCGCACCAGCATCCTAAAAACATTATTGTATTGGACGCGTATTAGACCTTTTCGAGTAATTGAACCAAACATTATCGGAGTAAAAACTCTGACAATAAGCTTTAAAAAGCGTAGTCTTTACTTGGTCAGTACACCGAGCAAATCTTCGTGCTAACATATAATATAATCCCTGAAAGCCAGAGCCCTACGCTCAACCTCAATGTCACCATAGTCACTGAGGTCGTGGGGAAGAAAATGCCTAAGATATTTACTTTGTGTCTCTACGTATCGGCGTACCGTTTATGGCAAGTTTGAGGGCATTTTCTCGGCACTTACCAGCGACCCCAAAGACCATGTATTCAGATTTTTTGGCATTATAGACCAGTCCATGTGCAGCAGCGTAGGCAACTCCACGATCGCCCCCGGGGCGACCGACCCAGCAGCACCGCGTCATCCGTACAATTGATGTTGTTGCAATACCTTTTTACCCTGCATCTGACACGCATGCTGCTAAGCTCTGCAATGAGGTGTATAGTTTGAAGAGCCGGGGAGACAACAAACCACCCTGCCTCACCCCGCCCTCCAACCCATTGATTCTGAGAGCGCATTAGACCATTTAACACGGTTTGTCTGGCTACGATACAAAAACTGCAATAAACTGAGCAGTTCCTCAGGTATACCCCTACTCCTCAATTTACTTCAAAGCACATAATAAGAAACGAGATGGAAAGCTTTGGAGAGATCAAGGAACCAAGCATAAACCGGCGTCTAGATCAGTGTAGTACTTGACAGTATGCTTGACACCTAGGATAGCACTTTCGGTAGATAGTCCAGCCAGGGCAAACCCAAATAAGGGTCAAGCATACTGTCCAACACCTTAGCCGCAACAGTTGCACGAGAGATCGGGCGATAATGATGGCTTATGTCCAAGATGTTTCCTGTCTTCACGATGGACACACAATAATGGTCTTGATTAAGTCTGCCGGTAAATACGAATGGCTGAGACACATCGTATAGAATAAAGACAGGACCCTCGGCATATACATGCCTGCATATCGACGCCTAAGATTGAAAACCTCGTAAGTGTAAAAAAGTTACTTTTCAGGAGGAAAAACAAACTGCGTGCTGTAAAAATTTTGTACGGCGTCTTTTATGTTCGTAATTCTGGATATAAAAGTGGGTTAAATTTTCATATTAATTAATTGAAAAATATAAAAGACGCTCTACAAAAATTTTACAGCACGCAGTTGTTTCTTCCTCCTGAAAAGTTACTTGTTTTACACTTACGAGGATATTTCAGATGTTTCATGGTGAGTCCATCGTGCCCAGGGGAGTTGCCCCTACTCATATCACCGTCCTTACTTGTTTCGTGATGAAGCGCAGTAGCGGCTCCTCCCGGGCCATGAGACACAAAGCCGATTCCCGACACTGAGGGGCCAAGTGGAGACCTTACTTTAAAATGATTTTTAAATAAATTAGCAATCTCCCCATGCTCAGTAACCCCACCCATATCCGCCGCGCGAGCAGGCCTCCAACTCACCTGTGGACTTCCAAAATTCACAAAAAAAATATTTTCTCGGTGTTTTGATAATACGTCCATTTTAATTAGACCTTGCCTATTTTGACAGTAATTTAAATAAATAAATTCATTTACATATTTCAGGTAAATAAACCCATTGCCAAACATAAATTAATATAAATCATCAGATACACAGACCAAATAAGATCAAATCAAATTAAAACAAATAAAATCTATTAAAATCAAATAAATTTAAATCAAATCAAAATAAATCAAGTTAAATGGAAACAAAATTAATTAAATGAAAATACATAAATCGAATAAAATAAAATCAAATCAAAATGAATAACGTCATAAAAATAATAAAATATATATAGTAAATCTCCTCTCCGACACTGGTACTAATAATATTGAACTGGATCTAATATTTATCAAAAACGCTGAAAAAAACACGTTTCTTGTATGAGGACCCCCTATAATTTTTAATATTTTTTTATATTGAGAACCCTAAAAATATATACTTAAATATTGTCTGCTAGTACGGAACCCTCCGTGTGTGAGTCCAACTCGCACTTGGCCGGTTTTTAGTTCAAATTAATGAAAATACTAAACGAAGAATATTTTTCATCTTAAATTAAAAAAATCGTAAAGATAAATTTGTATTTCTTATAATAAAAAACAAAAGAATTAAAAAAAAAATTAATGAATACAAAGAAAAAAAAAGAATAAAGTTATTTTTTGCAGTTGCATAAAATCACCTATATTTAAATAAAAGCGTTGCGTTGCGTAAAAGCGTTGGCGTTTTTAACGCCGATTCATTAGGTATTTTATTTAAATATAGGTGATTTTATGCAACTGCAAAAAATAACTTTATTTGTTGAAACGTTTTTATTTGTTGATTTTATATACAGTTTATGGTACTTACATGTTATACAGAAGTTTCAAATTCCTAACTGGTTTAGTGGTTGCTATAGAGCTCGTACAAAAATGGTCTAAAACTGATTACTTTTACGGCCACCTATTTCTTAGTTTTTGAAGATAAAAATAAATAAGAATTATAATTTTGTACTCTACTCAATGAGTTCAAAAAAATGCCACATTGTGGGATCCGATCGGAATAAGCCCACGTAAGTTTTGTTTTTTTTTCAAAATCTAAGATAGGTACAGCCCGCTGACAGACAGATAGACAGCGCAGGCTTCTGTTTGGCATCGTTCAGGTACGGAACCCTAAAAAATGTTATAGTGTACAGTTCAAACATTTGAAACTTTGATTTTAAATCTAAATGTGACTTTACAGCTGAAGTGGAAAAACTTCAAAACTAACTTTTGGAGGGCACTAATACAGATACCTAGTAGGTACATTCATTATAATATACGTTTTCGAACATTTTCTACTAGTAGATAGGTGCGTAACTATCTATCTACCTATAAACCTCACAGATTTGCGAAAACTGTAGATAGACCTTGTTAATTTCACGACGTGTCTGATTGGCGTGAAATATCCTTATCGCATCTCTCGCGATATAACCGAAACGTTTATAGGGGGAGGACTCGTATCATGATCGTAGATGCATTGTCTTAGCAAATTGCGAAGATGGGTACTCCTGGCTCATTTGCTTATAACATGAAGGCACCTACCTAGGTATACAATAATACTGCCTTGAAGTTTTAGCCCCTTTATTTGTCAGTTGAGAGCTTATCAGAAATTTTCTGCCGCAAACCGTCTGTTGGCACTTTTTACATTAGGTCTAGCTGCTTCATTGTGTGTTGAATTAGGTACCTAAGTAGGTACTTGTACTATTTACTTATGCCTTCTGTGTTATCTTATGTTATCAGCACCCTTTTTTTTTTTGTTTGGGAAATTATCAAATAACTTCTCCCGCTCTGGGTGGAGCGGGAGGGCGTATCAGACTCTTACTGACTAAAACCCACCCGATATCGGACGGCGAGCTACCCATTGCTCACCGTCCGCAAGCCCGCGCCTACGGTGGCCGGAAATCGGATCGCAATTCCCGCCTCGGGCGTCTCCTCCTGCGGCGGTTAGGGGCGTGAGGGCGCGAAGTTTGCCTCTCCCTCACGCGTTCCGCCTCCTCCTTCGCGAGCATTACCGCTTCGCAGAAGGAGGTGACGGCCTGCCATTTCCTCTCGCTCCGTACCATGGCCTGAACCAGGGCCGGACGCGAGAGATCACCGCCGCCGAGTTATCAGCACCCTAATTGTGTGTGTGTCAACTTTCAATCACAATCCGAGTGTTTTGAAGGATATTGCTAATATTGCTTCACTCTTTCGACTCCACCCATTTTTCATAGAACTTATACGCCAATGCCGCCATTACATATTGAAAGTGAACCCTCCGGGAGGTTTCCCGGCATTACGTTTACGCTAAAGTTCATCGCGGACAGTCAACGGCATTAGTTTTGAAACCGTGTAATAAAACACTGTAAAACGAAGTAAAATTGTTTTCAGGGGGTCTTGTCGCTATAAGTAGTTTCCAACCATTAAATTTTTTTGTGAATATTTAAAATCATTAACAAAAAACAAAAAAAAAAACTTGGATTTTAAAACCAACGCATATACTAATAAATCTTATTAAAATATACATCAGATTTTATTTTCACGGTTTACAATGTTGTATTCGCTATGAAAAACCTACATTTAAAATTAACTCTCCGCGAGGGCTCCCGGCATCTCATATGCGACTAGGTGAACCCTCCAGAAGGGCTCCCGGCACGAAACGTGTTAATAGGTTTGAAAAATTCGTCTGCTCAACAACGTAAATAACGCAATGAACATGGGTGAACTATCAAAATTAAACCCATTGAAATCAATTGGCATTCTATGTAATAACCCTGCTGTTTTATCATATTATTATCTGGTTTCAGATCTGCGGTAGTAGGTAAGACAAAATTCAAATTTAATCTTACAGCCATTGAGCGATATTCAAGTCAACATTGCAGTAAAGTAAGTCCTCATAAAAAAATAACGATCCCTTTGAAATAAAAATAAAAACCAACCACTGAAAAAGCTCGACGCTGTAATTATGATGCTCAAGTGAAGTTAAAGGATGTACTTAGTTGCCAAGAGGAGGTTAGTGCAGCGTGGGTGCGTTGTTGTGAAAACACTCGTTGTTGGTAGGGGGATAGTGGGGCTCGCGGGGCTAGCGGGGGCAGAGGGTGCGGGGTGCGGGCGCTCCCTAACCCACCCCAACGTTAACGAGCTCAACCCCCATTACTAGATCTGTTTATTTCCAGAGGCAACGATGCCTTACACATCAACAGATAGCAAATGTAATGGATTTGAGTTTTTATAACATTACAAGACATGCTGTATTTTGTAAGTCCTACTTACGCATGATGGTCGAAAACAACATACTGTACTTATTTTGTAAAGTGTGGTCTCGAAAACAATCAGCTGCGATTTTATTTACTTTCAGTTATTTGAGTACCTACTCTTTGAAGGGTTTGTTAATTTTTTTATTAAATCAAAGTATTCCTGTTAGGTACCTACTTGGGGGTTTATCACAAATCTTGTTGATCATATTATTACATTCATGAGGTGCTCAATTTAAGTAAAGTTATAACGATATAATGAAACAAGGGTGGTTTATCTTGAATTTTTATGTCATCTCGATATCTATAGATATCTACAGAATATCTACTTAGATATCCCCTAAAATTACAATGTCAAAAATGTTAATGTATAAACGTAATTTAATTAATTTAATATTCTAGGTACCTACGTGCATATGTACCTAATAAACAATTTCATTTATTACAATATATTTACTATGTTCGTGTATATGGAATGTACTTTTTGTCCATGTCTTTTCTCACGAAAACACGATACAAAAAGCCTTTCAAAACTCATTTGTAATACAATACGATGTCTGTATGATACGCAATAAATGTAACAAGATCAGATGATGTTATAGGTGAATATAAAACAAACAAACTGCGCAGTACATCGCGCGGCGAGAGTTTTGAAACCACCCCGGTACAGCCGGTGGCGGGAAAGCGTGGAAAACGCGCGCATGGGGTGGCGGGCCGGGCTCATTCCGTGGTGAGGCGCCGCTCAATCGATACACCGCTTTTGTACGACAAAATCAACAATTTTCACCTCTAAAATATCATAAATTTACCCAAACAGTTCCTTATGATTTTTGTTAGATGTCTCATTTGTTGTGCTAGTGATTTCATGAGTTTTCCACGATGTGTTCAGAACCATAAACAAGTGCGACGCAAAACCGCTTCACTCTAGGTAAGTAATAATTATTGGCACGTTGAGATGACCTAGTTATCGCCATCGTGTAGAACCTGTGCTTGTGTCGTATTTTCGTCTAAGTAGTGGTCAGTTTTTAGATCAACAATTAAAAGTGAGCTTTTGATTTCTACGCATTACTCGTCAGCATGTAGAAAATGCCTTCAAATATAAATATTTTATTAAATTATCGGTGAATAAATTTAATTTAAATATGGAACTGACAAGGATTAGAAAAGTTTTCGAAGAATTCGCTTTTTTTTGTGAAACTACTCTACGAGCTTTTACACTTAGGTACGTTTTGTTTTGATGTCGCGCAGTTTTCACGAGTCATCAAAATATTTCCGCAGTTAGAACGGTTTGGTATGTACAATATTATTTAAAGGAATTGCTCTATTCACCCTACGTAAAATATTCTAATTAGGTAGGTAAGTTAAATAAAAGTTTATGGAAATCGCGATTCCGCATCGTCCAATCAGCCGTGCCCGTATGTCCACCCCCTCGAAATATGTTCTGAAATCGTGAGTGTCATTGACCGTGAGTCTGTGCCACTTCCACCCTTGTCGTCTCGGTGCGTGCCAAATCCGTCGCTTCCGACTCTTAGGGGATAGGGGCGCATTGCCAAACGACTACAGTTTGGGGATACAATTGTCTCAAAATGCTTCATTTCCTTGGCGACTAGTTCTTGAAAATTGCAAAGTTTTCTGCTCATCTATGATCTGAAATCTCAATCTAAACATTCGATGTATAGGTATGTGATACATCTTGCAGTAGGTACCCGTACCTGCATTCTAGTTTTCACTAGATGAGCGTTCAGTTAGTGGGTTCAAAGTGCTTTCCGGTAAATTACAAAGTTTATGGAAGCTCTTGTAGCGTCTCATGAAAATTATTCAACATTAATTAGTTGCGCAGCAAGCCACGATGTAGGTACGACAAAAAGTTTCCCAGAATTTCTCAATTTCATAACATCGCTGGTCAGCGAGTTGATTTACTTTCGATCTGAAACAGCTTACTGATTAAAGCGCTGCATTTTTGCTTTCACTCTTGATAATTGTTCGTATATTTTAACATATGGGACTGGTTGTACCTCACGAATGGTCGAAAGTCAGCGGCCCTTCGCGAGGAAAGCTGTTTACCGACGGACGACGGTAAGTCTGCAACCAGTCAAACATCGATAGACTCAAGTGTGACAACCACGAGAGAAAAGCTTGAGTAGGGTGAACATTAACTATTCGTATTATTACATTCGGATGAGTGAAAGGGTGGAAAGCAGAGATTTATAGATGTCAAGCGTTTTAATGGGCTGTAAAAGACAGTTTTATACTACTGCATAGATTCTAATGCTGTCATCATAAAATGTGGGGTTCCTTATGACTTTTACGATTAGATAAATGGGTTGAGATACTAATAGAACCAATGGAGCGTCAGTATAGAGCTGTGATCAAATTTTTATGAAGTAAAAAAATATTTATTTTGGTGTTTTAGGTATTTAAAGAACGTACGTGAAAATATTAAATCCTGGAAAGATGATTTTGAAGGGGTGGTGTTAGTAGAAGTTGTAGGTATAGTTGTGTAAGTTTTTAGATTCGGTCACTTTTCTAAAAGGCGAATGCCTGTAAATCAAAACCTTACAGCCGTAAACCATGGAAGTCTCCATAAAAACGGAGAGGTGGTCCCTTCAGACTGAAGGTACTCAACTAAAGTACCGCTAACCGTTCGGTAGGGACACTTTCACTGTCTGACTGCACGCCCCGAGCCCCGATCATCTGATAACTGTCAGTTTTGACACAAATACAATACGTACACTGTTTTTTTTTGCTTGTCTCATTTTGTAAACAAATATGGCGACTAAAATGAGAAAAGTAATGTTTTTAAATGTTTAATTCGATGCAGTTTTTTTTAATGTAGTTGATGCCATAACTGTTTCTTACATAGATAGATCAAGACGTTCATAAATAACTTAAAGTGTGTGATTCATGCAATTCTCATGATTTTTACTTGTTTGTTTACCAAATATGACAAGTAAAGGAAAATACACTGTATTTAATTCCTTACGTTGCGCGTGTAATCAGCATTATTATACTTATCGGTCAAGCGTGTTAATCCTGTAATGAACGATAGGTACTCATAAATCTTGAGAGGTTTAGGAGAAGTGGTTGTCGAGCATTATTATGTAAATATGTTAGGAACTATATGAATATTCTGGGCCAGGTTCACAAAGCCCTGGGCCTTATACCACAAAACTTTACAATTACAAGTTACAATTTTGTAAGTTTTACAAGTCCGTGTACCACAAAACTCTAAGCCTGACAATAGGGATGATGACTATTTTTTGTCCGTCTTGTAGATTATTATATTTTTTATATTATGTAGATTATTATATTTTTGATTATTATATTTTTTATATTTTTTATATTTTTTTTTACAAGTCCGTGTACCACAAAACTCTAAGCCTGACAATAGGGATGATGACTATTTTTTGTCCGTCTTGTAGATTATTATATTTTTTATATTATGTAGATTATTATATTTTTGATTATTATATTTTTTATATTTTTATATTTTTGATTATTATATTTTTGATTATTATATTTTTTATATTCTTGTAGATTATTATATTTTTTATATTTTTTTTTACAAGTCCGTGTACCACAAAACTCTAAGCCTGACAATAGGGATGATGACTATTTTTTGTCCGTCTTGTAGATTATTATATTTTTTATATTATGTAGATTATTATATTTTTGATTATTATATTTTTTATATTTTTATATTTTTGATTATTATATTTTTTATATTCTTGTAGATTATTATATTTTTTATATTTTTTTTTACAAGTCCGTGTACCACAAAACTCTAAGCCTGACAATAGGGATGATGACTATTTTTTGTCCGTCTTGTAGATTATTAAAAAATATTGGACACGTATTTTTTCTTTTTTTACGTTATCAAAAGATTACGGCGATACATTGAGTTAAAATATGCCGTGACGTCACAAGTATGTAGATTTTATCCCCAACTTTAATGCGTTTTATCAAAGTAATTTTTGATTTATATGATAATGCAAAAAATACGTGTCTAATATTTTTTTATTATCTGACTGACGGACTAAATAGAGTTTCTTTTTTTTTGACCCAGGCATCATACCTATTGTTACGGAAAAACCTTACAAACATGTAAATTGTAGTGACAAGTCTACAATTTTTACATAGCTCATGCTTTGTGTTTCGCTTTTAAAAATGCGAAATAATTGTAAATTGTAACTCATACATATTTGTAATTTCTGTGTAACGCAATTTTTTCTACAAATTAATAATTTTGTAGAATTGCAGAATTGTAAAGTTTTGTGGTATAGGGCTCAGATAGACAATATTCTACCAGAATGGAACATCCATAAATGCATCCACCAGATGAGATATATTATAAGTAGGTGGTGAACCAGCTCATTAATAAGTACTTCATCATCATCATCATTTCAGCCGAAATACGTCCACTGCTGGACATAGGCCTCCCCCAAGCACCACCAATAAGTACTTATTGCTTTTTCATTGCAAGACTGTTAATTCAATGGCGATGTTTGATTTTATAGGACACAGTGACAACCATGATTTATCGCATAATTTTTTTTAAATAACGTCCCTTACATTCTCATATTTTCATGAATATACAGATAGGATGGGGTAGATTCCTACAACTATACATTTCATAAAACACTTGCCTGAGGCGATGGTCCTCCCTATTTCCGTTTGCATCTGAATTCGCAAATTTTCCAAAGGGCGAACCCCTCCGAACAGATAGGGTGCACTTTATTGGATACGGTTTACTTGTTATGGGGGACATTTACATTTTATGGTGTTGCATGGTGATTGAAATTCCTTTAGGCGATTCCTCGTTTCAAGTCAATAGACAAACTCTTTTTTTGTTCTTGACAATCTGTAGCGATTTTGACGGCCATACCGTTTCCCTCCCTTAAATCCTGGAGGATGCATGGAGGGCAGGAAATGTGATGCAACATAATCCTGTGAAGGTGCACCGCAGTCGCCTGTGTTTGGGATGGGTCGATGATATCTCATTTGGCCAGATAGGATTTGCAGCGGCCACCCTTTTTTTTTTTTTTGGGTGTGAATTTATCAAATAACTTCTCCCGCTCTGGGTAGAGCGGGAGAGCGTTTCAGACTCTTACTGACTAAAACCCACCTGTGTTCCTTCGGTTGCCCTGTTGCCGGGGGCCACGATTTCCCTTTCGGCCCATATTCGCAGCCCCGGCAGGCATTGGACCTAGCGGACCCCGTCAATTCTGCTGACATCTCTTTGAGGCGCGCGTGGAACACAACGCGTCGTCGACCCGGGCTTGGTCCTTATCGGACGGCAAGCTACCCATTGCTCACCGTCCGCAAGCCCACGCCTACGGTGGCCGGAAATCGGCTTGCGATTCCAGCCCAGGGCGTCTCCTCCAGCGGCGGTTAGGGGCAACGGCCACCCTAAGTCCATAATCGATTAGGAGCTGCAGTAACGGGAAAAACATCTAAAAGCATTTACTTAAAGTTTACAGATTCTAAAGTCCCATTCGCTAACAAAGCGAGGTGTCTCATAAAGTTAAACACCACCATTAATTGTTAGATTTCAAGATTCCAATAACCTCTAAATACTTGCTGTCCACCTGTATTAAGTATGTCATCCTAACCAGTTTACATTAGTTTCCCTGATATGTTATGAACGTGGGTAGGATAATGCTTAGGCATAGTTTAACTTATTTTTTCAGTCAGTACCTACTTACTGAAATTATGTCCGAGCTGACTGTTACAGGTCAAACGTATCGTGTTCTTGGCTATGTCTACAGTTTTTTAGAAAACTATGTGCAAAGTTTGCATCCCTTTTATAAGTAGGTATGCATTGTTATGAAAAATTGTTGCATGTTTGCAAGATATCCAAAAGTTTGATCTTCGTCTTTTTCCATTCTGGGGGTGCTAACTTTCAGGGTTGGTTCACGAATTTTTGAACAAGGATTCTTACTCATTAATAATTTACAACGGTGTACAAGTTAATGGCTACCTTGATGGCGGTCTATGGTTGAAACTTGAAATAGAGCAGATCGCGTCGGTCAGCGACCGCTACCCGGCCCATTGTGAATTATTAAGTGTCCCACTATCTCCGTGCTTGCTTATGGTACATGTTGTACCGCGGCATAGATTACATTGACTACGTATACAGTAATAGTGTATTATGGAAATGATAGCGTATTATTACAGAGGCTCTTTCAAGTAAGACCATTATTTAAAGTGGTCATTATTAAATGTAGCGTTAAACCGCCCTGTAACAAGACTTATTGGCATTTTGATAGGTTATTTTGTTCCAACTATGACATAGTTTTCTTTGAGTACCAGCGCAGTTACGTCGGTTGTCATCAACAATCGATGGGATTTAAAGCAGTATTTCCGGCGATGGGGCGATGCTTACACGATTGTTCTACGCAACACTACAATGACCCATGAACATAGTGCTCTTTGTCATCCAGATTTGTGCGGGAAGGCCCGAATTTCTAACAGTTTTTTCAGTTGTGCAAGCTGACAATTAGTAGAATACCATTGAAATGTCATTGTTAATCTAAATGAAATTAATACTTAAGATACGATTATTAAGCCCGTTAGAAACGTGTTTATGTGCACTAATTAATATTAACGACTACTGCAGGATTTAATTTCTTTGAAGCAAGTTTAGTGAGGGCTATTAACTCTGACCCAAATGCCACCATTGCAGGTAATGCACTTTTCTATAAAAGCTGCAACTATCGGGTATAAAATAAACTTTGAATGAAATAAGTAAAAGACCGTTATTTTGCCACAAATAGCTGTTCGTTTCTGAGTTATTCTTGCGGTTGATGAAAATGTAGGAGCTTCCTGATGGAATACTGTCCATCTACCTATAGATAACACTACTTGTGTTATCGTTTCGACTTTAAAGTTCCTATTTGATCAAAAGTGGTTGCCTACTAGATACTTATCCAGAAATACTTAAGTATCGTTTATATTGAAAGTGGGCAACGTCGCAAATAGATGTCAAATATTTCGGTTTTGATTAATATGGCAATATTACTGTATATAAATAAGAAATATAGCTAACTATACTCCATTTGAAATAAGATATGACATTTAACTAAACCTTTTTTACAGTCCGTTTAACCGATTTTGACTTCTATTGCGTTGGTGGCATGACAAATGGCAGCTGCAATAAACAGTTGGTATTGTTACCACTTTTTGCTTTGAATGGGCCCCTTATACCTACGGTATAGAAGTCAGAATCGGTTGAACGGACTGTAAAAAACCGGCCAAGTGCATGTCGGACCACGCACAATGTAGGGTTCCGTAGTTGGGATGAATTTATGCCAAGAACAAACTTAACTTTGTAGTTGAAAAAAAAAATCTTTCATACAGAATGTATGGGTGAACATGTTTTTACAACCGCAAATTTAAGTTGGTCGATTATTACTCGTTAATTTGTAAAGTCTTCTCAGCTGTGATAGTTTTCCTTTTAAATTCGTTATATAAGCTACTGCCGTGAATTTTTTCACATATCTAAAACCAACCATTTAGCTGGCAGGGGGGGGGGGGACACTTGACTCCAACAACAATTTTCACTTTAAAGCTTAATATTTCGCAAACGGATCTCTGAATTCAAAAATGGTTTTAACACACTCACAATGTTTTTAAAAGACCTTTCCAACGATACCCCACACCAAGGTATAGAAAGAAAAAAAAAATTTTTTGTAATTTTATTTTACCACTTTGTCGACATGATTAATATGCATACCCATGCCAAATTACAACTTTCTAGTACTAACAGTCTTGGAGCTAGACCGCGGACAGACAGACAGACAGACAGACAGACGGACATGACGAAACTATAAGGGTGCCTTGTTTACTACGGAACCCTAAAAAGGTTTGTTTAAATGTAAAATCTAGTTCACTATAATCCATTTGAAATACAAATGGATTATAGTGAACTAGAATATTAATTATGATTTGCAATTATAACACTGAATTTGATGTTGTAACCGTTTTAGGTGTACAAAAGGCATTTGGAAAATTTCCAAATACTTTTTTTTACATCTAAAACTAAATATTCGGTGTTACGATATTAAATATTGCATTTCATAATTCACTAGTTAGCCATATTTCTTATTTCCATACAGTAATATTGCCAAATTAATCAAAATATTTGACAGCTATTTGCAACGTTGCCCACTTTCAGAATAAACGCTCTAAATATTGATGCTGATTCCTCAGACTAACTTTTCGTCATGTTTTATGTAGTTAATGGTATGCAATTTGAAACATTTTAGCCAGATATTTATTTTAAGCCTTGTTAAATTAAGTGGCCAGTTAAATTACATGCAATTACCTTCTTCTGTTTTAGTTAACACCTTGATAGCTGTAATCAAATATTATTAACATAATTAGGATACTTATTGAATAGATACTATTATTCTATACATACAGGGCATTATTATCTGTAATTTGAACATTTATTTCGGATATTTAAGCGTAAATTGTCTTTCTTGTACTTACAACGTTCAAAACATTCATTTTAGAATTTAACGGTCGAATACTCAAACGAAACTCAATTTTCAAATGCGGTCTATTGCAAAGACTGAAAAACTTATAGAGCGTCTCAAATAAAGTTGTATCTTTGGGGCTATAGATATCAAATGACACTCAAAAGTACTGTCACTACCAAAACGCCACACCGCCTATAATTTCACTTTCATCTCATTTCATCACAATGTTCACGACCTTATCAAGTCTAATTGGCACTTTTCTCTTTCCAGAGATTACCTTCACAAAATTGCTAGGCGTCGCCACCTTCGGATTGTTTCGGTACTTGTATGCAAGTGAAATTATAAATGAGAGGGTAGTTGGAGATTAGTGCTGGATTCAAGATGGCGACCGCGGCTCCGGCAGCGTCGTGTATGAGCACAGAACATGGCTGCGTCATGTTCGACTGTCTCGTGCATCTTTGGGAATGGTGAGTGTTAATTTTAATGCTGTTTGTTATTTTTTTGTGAATTTTATGTTATTTATACATACAGGGGTGAACCTGCAAGTTGAAAACAAAATGGAAATAGAAGAATGAGGGTGTGAACTTCTAATATCGGACTAGCTAAATTAACTTCAGTTTTGTAAATTGCAGATTAGGAAAACACTTAGAAAGGTATAGGTTCCTATAAATTATTCCTTTATTACCTACGATTAGAGTGCTTTTTAACCGACTTCCAAATAGGAGGAGTTGGGATGTTCGACGCGTATGTTTGTTTTTTTTTTTTTTTGTATGTCCACCGATTTCTCCGTCATTTGTGGACCGATTTTGAAAATTATTTTTTTGTTTGAAAGGGTATGCTCCCAAATTGGTCCCATATAAATTTTATTAACTTTGCTTCGGTAGTTTTTGAGTTAGCTACAAAATACGTATTTTTTTCTCACTTAGTATGTAGATGATAATATGATAAGTTCCTGTCACTGGTAGCAGGTAGTGGTATTTGAATGTGTGTGGGGTAGGTACCACAACTAAAAAGTGAAAAATAAAAACTTTTTACAAAAAAAACAACGAAATTAAAGTTATTTTTCACTTTGCAGTGTTTTGTTTTGGAAGTCGGTTGTTTTTTTTTGTAAAAAGTTTTTTTGAAATAATATTATTAGATTTAGAGTAAGTAACTAATCCAAACGATATTGAAAAAAGGCCCTTATGTTCCAAATATGTATGAAAATCAGTCCACGTGTTAATAATATCGATATTGAATATTATGCTTGTCTTTTATAAACAATGTTGAAATTATCATAACACTATTGTCATTAAGTATAGAATTGTGTCGCCTTATATCCTATATTATTAAATGAGCAATATTTGTATATATATATATTTGTAAACACGATTTCGAAAACGGCTCTAACGATTTCGATGAAAGTAGCTATATAAGGGTTACGGGGGCGCAAAATCGATCTAGCTAGGTCTCATATCTGGAAAAATTAGTTTTCTTCGTATTTTCGCCTACCTTAGAATAATGACATGGCAGCATGGAATTAGTAAGTACCTACTATCATGGCAGCATGGAATTAGTATGTACTATTGCGGCAACATGGAATTAGTGTGAACTATCCTATACTATTAAATGAGCATTCTCTATTTGCACTCGATCAGAGCTCGGTCGACCAGTACCCTAATTGCGTAATACAACACAATCTGTTTCGATTTGAAACAGATTGCTAATCCATTGCTTCATAAGTTAGAAAAAAAAATCTGCTCAACAATGTAAATAACGCAATGAATGTTGTTGAACTGTCAAAATGAAACAAATTAGGCAAAATTCTTAACGAAAATAAGTTACGCAATTAAGGTATAGGTAATTATCTATCTTTGGAATGCACCCTATCCGTATTCCCTCTGAAGATCAGCAGGACGGCAACCAATTGGTTGTCTTTTAAAGTGAAGGCACTTGGGCATAAACGTAAGAAGTTAACAGAAACGTCCCAGCGCTGATTTGCTGGATTAGTTTTCTCCTTTACTGATTGTTATTTCTCCTCTATCCATCGTTATTTCTTCTGAATAAGTTTATTCTGTTTATATTTATGTATATATTCTATGTATTTATTATTGTATTTTATAGTTATTTTTAACCGACTTAAAAAAAGAGTTTACTCAATTCGACCGTATATGTATTTTATATATTTACCTATATATATTTTATTATATTTTTTATGTGTGTTCGCGTATAATTTCGTAGTTTATGAACCGTTTTTGATCATTCTTTTTTTGTTGGAAAGAAGATATCCCAAGTATTTTTTATAGTAACTCGTGCAGTTGCTCTTGGAAAGCACCATTTACTTAAGTGGAACTGATGATGAAGACCACTAATAGCCACCGGAACTACTCAATAATAAGTATTTCACGGGTTGCGATTCGATTACTTTTATGTGGTTGCAATGCAATTTATGCTCGTCACAATGCATATGGAGAAGTGGAGCTGATGGTAAAGTACCAGGAG
Organism: Agrochola litura; assembly: GCA_949152395.1. Classification (NCBI taxonomy): domain Eukaryota; kingdom Metazoa; phylum Arthropoda; class Insecta; order Lepidoptera; family Noctuidae; genus Agrochola; species Agrochola litura. The sequence continues at coordinate 10,357,363 of OX424512.1, forward strand.
AACTCCTCAACGATGAACGTCCCTGCATCGGGAAAAGCAATATATTGTAAAATGTGATGAGCAGTTGGCATTAGGCTAGTGTAACTTAGATAAATTACAAATTGACCCACTTTAAAGCGAGAAATAAAAACTTTTTTACAAAAAATACAACCGACTTCCAAACTACAAAGTGAAAAATAACTTTAATTTCAGAAGTCGGTGTCAAAAAACTAAAATACTGATCTAAAGACACCGACTTCTGAAATTAAAGTTATTTTTCACTTTGTAGTTTGGAAGTCGGTTGTATTTTTTGTAAAAAAGTTTTTATCGTGCTAGCTGTCCCTTATGTTGCACCTGCCATGTTTTCTCTCTGCATCAAACTTAGGTTGACTGGTAGAAAATGCTTTAGGGATTAAGTCCGCCTTTGAACGGTATTTTTTACTTCTACATAAAGTTTAAATAAATACATTATTTTATTGTATTAAAAATCGAGTCAAAATCCTCCATCATACATTATATTAAATTCGTAATTATAAGTACTGTAAAACCTTAAAAATTCGTAATTATAAGTACTGTAAAAATTATAAATAATGAGTAAGTATAGTAATTTTGTATTATTAAGGAAATTAATTAAGTCTCCTAATTGACATTTAATAGTTCTAAACGCTCAGTAGTAATAATTGTTTGTGTAATTACCTGCCGTTAAGTCACAACAAAATTTTCCGCCTCTGCCGCAGTCATTTGGAGGCGTCACAAATTATAACTTTACGAGTAGAGGCCAAGTTTTTAATACACGCTATTAGTTTTCTACTAAAATGGCTACGAAATGGCTTTTCCTAGTTAATACGTAGAGGTTGTATCATTAAAGACTCGCATCCGGTCGGTTTATAGCAGAAATGGCTTCTACAGACGATGAACGCTGCTTCTAAATGATGTGGTTTTATGAAAAACGTTATAAAAGTTTCCTATTTGATATCTCTATTACGTGTTACATCGACAATATGATACGTCGAAAGCTCATAAAGAAAGTTAAAGGTCTCGCGCATGTAAATATTTCATAAGCTTTTCCGTTACTTTCTATTTACATATTTCTTATGTCGATGTTTCCATATCGACGAAGACTGCTAAAATAAGTGCTATCGGGAAGGGTATTGTATTTCACACTCAGACGTAAATATCGATCGTTGTCTCAGTGAGTTATTTTCCAGCCAATGGAAAACAAAGTGACCGCTGTTGTCTTTTTGTCGTATGAAATATTAAAGTTGTTCCGGTTTCGTTCTCTGTGGCTGTGAACTAGCAGTCGGTGACAGCTCTCTAGTGTACCCACTACTTGTGCTACGGAAACTGTCGCCTGTCGCGCGCTTCATCTACCACAAAGCCACGGCTCTCAGAACTGCGCAGTAAATAGAACTTCACAACTCACAATACGTTTGTTTGGTTAGTTACGTGTTAGCTTCTTCGTCTTGTGCTAATTAATTTCTGTTTGTTGAGTAAACTTCAGTAATTGTATTTAACAATAGAAAGGTTGATTGCTAAATGAACATTAGGCATTTACATTGAAAACTAAAATGAAGATAGAATTTTCCAACCAAAAAAGCTTGGCGGGCTAAAATTGTAACTTAGCTCCCGTAGGTACTCAGACAATACTAACGTAGCGTAGTACACGGTAGTAGTCTGGGAATGTCACTATTTTAGTGCAACGTAAGATAAAGTTTACGTCGCCGTTTTCGAAGGTTTCCTAAAATAAAACGCCCTTGTAATATTTCAGCATTTCCATTGTTCGGCCGTTAGCTTCAGTTCCATGGTGTCGCGACGTCTAGCATCGTCAGTGAGCTACCGGCAATGAACAGTCTAGACGTATTGTTAGAAAATAGCAGACTTTGCGTAGGCCGTGTAGTTGTGTGCTGTAACGCCACGTCTACATTTGTACCGGATGGCGGATATTAAAAGAAATGGCGTTTCGGTGTTATTAATAGATTTTAACGATAAAATAATAGGTACTGAAAGAAAGGCTCGAGGACAGAGGAAATAACCAAAATTTTGCATACTTCCCACTTTAGTGAATCCATTTACATTTTGCAATACAATCGGTATTGGGTAAACTGCTGACTTGAATTTTGTGATTCAGCTCTGAATTTGGAAATCACGTCATTTTGAATTTGCTTATATTTCCACCTCTGCATTTGTTTCTTTATGATATTTAGGATATAATATCGATAAATATGGGTAATTTTCATTCTGTTTACTATTTGTAGATGCATTTAGTGGTTGGTCTTCGAAACCTCATAAATTATACTAAATGAATTAAATACCATCATTGTTTAACTGCATAGAAGTTGATTCATTCCAAGTCAGGTCATAAAATAACAAGTTATTAAAATAAGTCGTTATACATCGCGCAAACCGATTTAATCTGATTCGTTTATTTCCATAGTTAATTGTGCAAAACAGGTCTATTTCTACGTTAACAGTTTCTTTTAATCTTTTAATAAGCACCGCAGTAACACTGCACAATCGACGTCGTTCATCTTATCGTAGATCAAACGTTGTTTTTGGTAGGGGAAGTAAGTTATGGTTTGAAATCGATTCGGTCTCACAACTCGGCCGTCGTTTACAAGAATTCGTTTCCTACCAAAATGGAGGCTAGCAAAATTGAAATTTCATGTTCAATTTGAATTCTCATCTATTTGAGTTGCTATTCGTCTGTAATTTTATGCTACGCTGCAATGAGCTCCTCATGCTTGTTGTCCTTTAGATATAATGTCAACATCACTGTGAGTAATTTTTCTTTAGCACCAGTTACAAAAGCGTGTAACGGTCTCTCAGATGCAATGTCTTCTTCTACTTTATTTATATTCCTCCCAGTACAAGTGCTCCCATATCCCCAAAGGTCAAATTAAATCTTCCAAGACTTTGTCCTACTTTGATATCAAAGGCTTTTTACATGTTGGCTTTACAAAGAAAAAATGCTTTTAAGCTAAATTGCTGGCACGCACTCCATCAATATATCATTAGTTTACATTGTATTGTGTTGATTTGATATAGTCCTAATATATATAAAACCGTACTGCGTACATTGTCTCACACGATCAATATTACCATCTATTATTCATACAACTATTTTTGGAAGGCTGCTATTCGGTTTTTGTCAGCGCTTTAAACACTTATGCACGTAGCTGGAAAATGTGAACATGACGCTAGCCGCAAACGGCAGGATAAATGAGTCTCAATTAGGAGATTGGATCACGGCAAGCAAGTTAGACCCTTCATTACACACATATCTTGTCCTTAATACACATGTACGCCTTATAAGAGACTCATTACGCGATAAAAAACGTATATAGGTAAAGCGCACAAAAAGGACGGCTAAGTATTCCGGTTTTAAGGTCAAAGGCTGTTGTGTTGAAGATGGTAAATGAATTGAGAGCTCCTCAGCCTTCATCGACGAAGCCTCTCGTGTGACCGAAACTTTTGATCCAATTCATTATAAATTGGCTATATTAGGTTAGTCAATTTAAGGACATTATGATAAATTAGCACCTACACTGAGTGTGTGAAGACCAATCAAACTTAGTTAAACAGAACGAAGGTTGACTAAAACGCCAGTAAGTTTTTGCTCAGCAGACACAATTTAGATAGCTATCGACTGGCTACGAAAAAGAATTAAGTATACTGTTGCGGTTACGTGCCTCTCTAGGACATTGATTAGATATATGTATAGTTGCCATAATGAGGTCACTTTAACAGTATTCAAGATTATGGATGAAATGTCAATGTTTATAATGTGTTTAGAATTGTCTTCATCAAACTTTAAGATGCCTCGTAAGAACCACGTGTATAAGTTGATATCATCAATATTAAACTTGAACACGTTTATGACGAATCTGGTGGCACGCCGCAACCCACAAAAGCTGGGTCTGATGCATATATAATCGAAATGTTGGCATGAGTCGCACCGTGAACAATCCAAGTAGGGTCATTACTATTCATCAGAGAAAGGGGTCAGTCGTCGGTTCGATTTCCATTGGCTCTAGCTCTTATACGATGCTGATCACGCAGTGACATCTGGCGAAAATTGGTACCTCGAAGCTGACGTATACTCCCTTCACTTGGGGGTCATATCCGTCATTAGTCGTGAAGCCACGCACAATATCAATGTTCTCGAGATCAATGGGATAAGATCGAAATATATTTGCCATGTAGGTTTCTTATACATAAAAAGTCTCCCCCACGACTCAATGCCGGGAGCCCTCGTGGAGGGCTCATATTAAATGTTTAATGACTTCGTTTTACAGTGTTTTATAATACGGTTTTAAACCTAATGCCGTTGACCGTCCGCGATGGTTAACTTTAGCGCAAACGTAATGCCGGTAACCCTCCCGGAGGGTTCACTTCCAATATATATGGCGGCATGGCGTATGAGTTCTATGAAAAATGGGTGGAGTCGAAAGTGTTAAGACAAGTGTAGTCTATTAATTTATTAGTTTTTATATTAAGGCTTAAATTGCAATTTCGTCGTCGCTAGCGAAAATTGTAGACGTGACTGTGTTAAACTGAATATTTGAAACCCCGTTTCTTTCTAATCCTCTCTTTGACCAAAGAAACAAACCTTGTAACAAGGAATTTTATGCACGTCCAAATAATTGACGATAGAACTGTTTTTCTTCAAGGTAATTTGTATTCTTGTAAAAAGGTGTAGAAACCGGAAAGTGATTTACTTTCTCTTTCCCAATTTATGTCTTTAGTGTAAACAGAGCATTTTTTCTTGGATGTTAAGGTCTAAAAAGAAACGCAGAAGTAATTAGTAAGAACATGCTATTCACAAGAAAATAACACTGATGAAGGTGAAACTTTGGTAGCATTCCCAGAGAAGGCAAGTTTTTCAATTAATTAACATTACCTTTATGTAGGTAACTATTACCACCCACTTACAAGGCAGCTAATTAATGTTAAAGCGAAGATAATAACATGGCTGAGGCGAGAACTAGAAGGAACCTTAAGATACAATGAAGCTTACAGAATACGGATACAACGCACCTGATGGCACACTTCTTGCTTCTTATAGTTCACTGTTTCCATTTGATTTGCATATAAAATAAAAAATAAGCTTTATTCGAAAATAAAAGTTTTGAAGCTATTAAGATACCTTGACTTGATAATCGATGCCAAATTCTAGAATAACTGGATAGAAAACTTAAACTTTTGAGTATCGCATACTAATGAACTTAAATGTTGGAAAATTATTTATTTTATATACTATATTTTTACAAATTACAATGTTGGGTCACAATCACAATCAATCTCGTTTGAGCTATGAGCGAAACTAGAGATGTTAAGACTAGACCAATGTTACAATAAAAACTTCTGCTTAGGATTTTTTTTTGCATAAATATATTTTTCACTGCTTAACACTTTCGACTCCATCCATTTTCGTCGAGCTCATACTCCATGTTGCCATACATTTTGCAAGTGGACCCTCCGGGAGGGTTCCTGGCATTACGTTTGCGCTAAGCGGACGGTCAACGGCATTAGGTTTAAAACCGTGTTATAAAACACTGCAAAACGAAGTAAAATGGTGTTTTCAGGGAGTCTTGTCGCTATAAGTAGTTTTCAACCTTTTAAAGATTTTGTGAATATTTGAAAGAAAGAAAGAATAATATTTTATTTGGGACACGCACAGGAAATATAAAACAGTAATAAAAAAAAATACAAATATAAAAAAGGAGCATTTTAAACTAACAAACAAAGTTAACAACGCAAACAAAAAAAAAGTTGCATTTAAAAACCGAATGTAGATACTATTAATAGATCTTGTTAAAATATACATTAGATTTAATTTTCACGGTTTATAATTCTGTATTCGCTAAGAAAAATCTACATTTCAAATGAGCCCTCTGCGAGGGCTCCCGGCATCCTATATGCGACTAGGTGAACCCTCCAGGAGGGCTCCAGGCACTGAACGTGTTAAGTTTTTGTTTGACAGTTTCGCTTTTGTTAGCTATTAGTGCGTTAAAAGAACAATAATAGGAAGACGGTATAAAAAAGACGTTACACAATGGATATTCTTAGCAGGCAGTGTAGCAGGTGTATCGAAAGTGTGTCGATATCGAGTAGATTTTCACTTGTTTTGGGAAACAAAGCCACGTCTGTCGACCACTCATGCGCCGCCGAGCTAATTGGTAAAAGTGAAGCTTTTCTTTGTGCAATAGTAAGAAAGCCAAATAGAAGAGTAACCGCGTTCTTGTATTTTGGATCTTGCCAAGCACAACCGATGCGTTGTCCTACGGTTTGCACAACGAATTGGTGTTTATTGACTTACCCCGTAACGCGATTATTGAATTAACGGATTTAGCGCTTATTTTGTTTCTATTTATGTTAGGAATGTACTTGTGGTTAGAAAGTGCTCGCGCTCTATTGTTGTCCGGTGAGAATTTTTTTAAGACTGCCAAATTAAGTATCGATGATGATAACCAAAAAGGTAGAACTGGTTTGTTATTATCAACACAAGATGGTATTAAAATCTCTCGTATCACGTCCGAATCGTTGTGACCGTTAACGAACCCAGTATTCAAATTTAATTTATTATTTTCTTTCGAACTGTAACCCTTTACGGCTTATATGTATAAAGCCTTCGACACAAATCTCTGTCTTTTTCACTCTACTGGAATTCAAATTACCTTATTGGCACGCCGTCGGACACAGGTAAAACCGGTATTATACGGTAAAAATGGAGACCCACGACTTTGTGAGTTATTTAATTTGTTTGCAGGACAGTTTTCATTAGTTGCTTTATAGATGTGCCAGTGATGACGTCTGTGGTCGTCTCCCTCTAACACATGCGTTGCCCGTAGCACTGTCTCATGGTCCTCCTCCCACTCAACGTGGTGGTTGCCGCGATGCTAGTACGTTACTATTCCAACAGTCGACGGCGGACGGCCGCGAGCGTTCTCCGATACAATCACTAATCGAAATTAATTTAATTTTAAATGCGGTAACACAAAACAATAAAAGTGATAATCATAAATGAAAAGTAGTCGACAAGTATGAAAAAGTTGTAACTGAAGAAACAGGAAACGAGTGAACTGCAGTAGAAGGAATAATCAATTAGATTAAAAAGTTTTGTGTTTAGTGTAAAGTGTCAGTAGTGTTTCTATAACTTTATAGTGTTATTTAAAAGATTGCAGTAAATGAAGCAATATATCCTCCGAGGCAGAAGAGTGTTTGATGCCGCCAGCGAATAAGGTACGGCAAACCGGATATTGTACTAGTTACTAGACAGTCGTTTGACTAGTTTAGTATAATAATTATAGTCGGTATAAGAGGCTTTAGAAAAAGGATTTTGAACTTTTTATCTTTGTTAAGTCGTTAAGGAATTTTCACCGAGACGGCTCGAATGCATCTCAAGTTCAGTCACGCGACGTTTAAATATTTGTAGATGAGATAAACATTGGTGGTCGAGTGCACGCCGCTGCACCCCCGTGTGTACCCACGCCAGGTGTGGTGTCAACAGGTGGACTCGGTTTACTTCCACGTTTGTTTTTATCATTACACCTCAACATAAAGGACTTGAAAGATTCTCCACAGACCACAAGACTGCAAGTTTCAACGTTATCTCTTTGTTTCTTAATTTAACTTACAGCAGACACGCACTTGAACAGAATTTAGTGCAACTGATACGTTTTGAGAATGACCCACTTTTTAAGATGATTAACTCAATATTATATCAAAGGTTATCAACTTATTTTGTTTCCAAGAAAAGCATTAGGGGCACAACAAGTTTAAACATGACCGCAGCAGAAACGGAAATCTGATGGTAGCAATAAAATGAACATCCAAAATAATAAGATGATTCGTAATGGGAATTCATTCTCATAAACACCCTTAACAATGGAAATGAAAAATAATTCGCAAGCACATGGCGAATTGGCCATAGAATCAGTTTTTGTCACGAATTTCATGGTTCAGACTTTTTGCATTGTCGGACACACGTGAGGCTTCATTACCCGTATTCAAAAGAGATTCTTTATTACGCTCATGAGTCATTCTATGTGACAATTCAACTGCTATCATTGTAGGTGAAATAATTTGCAAACATTTGGGCACATCATCATCAAATATGGTTGGTGGGGCCCGATGTGTCATCGACTGCAAAGTACGGTATTTATCACTTTTAATATTTAACCTCGGAGGGGCCTGCCTGACGTCGAATTGTCTTTGAAGCAGGTAGTTGAACGGACCTTTCGAACCAGAGTTTTTTATCTCCAGACCTTTGTTCGGTAGTGCGGTATTGAATGTCAGTGGGACAACGCCATGAGACTTGTTTGAGAAGCATTTGTTTCACCCATCGAAATTTGCATTTATGACGTTATGGCTATATCTGAGACATAGTTAAATACAATAGTGTCTGTCAGTAGTCAGTACTGTACTTTTGCAATCCCTTACCGATTGGATTCATACTTTGAAAGTGAAAGATTTGTAGCTAGTCAATGTTATGAAACTGCTTTTCATTGGATTGAGCATAAGATAAGAACTCGTGGTAAAGGTTGCAAAAATTGAGAAAGTCTAAAGCTGTGATTGAACAAGGTGCTCACTAATGCATCGAACATCGATGAGAATGGAACTAAGACTGTTAAAGACATCACAGATAAAATAACATGGTGTAATTTGTTTGGTAAAGTAATAATTTCGCTTGAAAACAGGCGCCAAGAAAAACAAATAACTGCAGAAAGGGTTGATGATAACAGATAAACATTGGTGGAGTACATATTGCAAAACCGATTCTATTTTAGGGCATCTGGAACCTAACAATCAAAGAGAAGAAGTAGTATCATGATAAAACAACACAAAACCTGAAATAATGTAGTTAATGAAGCTTTTAATAAATGCAATTCCATCCATAACAAGGACCATCCAGAAAAAACTTTTGTCTGAAAGATCGTTTGGAGGAGAATTTCATAACAACCCTGTAACGGAAGAATCTGATAAAGGATTTATCAAAGACAGGCAAAAGGAGGCACTTCCGTGGTTCACAGCTGGGGCAAGGTATCGGTTGTTGGCATTTCCCCTGCCCCTCATGTCCTACCCCGCAGGGTGAGTGGCCTGCGCGCGCGCCCGCACACCGTCCTCCACAACGATCAACTCACAAAAAACTTTCTTTCCTTTTCCAGTTTTGTTGCGTTTGTTCCTATAGTCATTTGAATATCTCCAGGGTACCAATTTGGTTAATGATTTAAATTAGTTTTTGTACAAATTGATTTGCCCTTGCCTGTTTGAAATCCTCATCTTTTTTGCTGTCGAGTTCTCTTTTTGGTGTTGTTGCTGCAAAGGTTGTATTGTTTTCCTTGACAAGTATTGTGAATCACGATGTTTGGTTATGCATATTTTGAGTAAAATTAATCACCAAAGTATTCAAAGATCACGGTAGTTGCTGAAGACAGTTAACATTCATAAATATTTATATACACGACTATATGAATACTGCCATCTCAATTTATTGACTCATTCCCAGTGCGTATATTGAAAAAAGTTGCAGCGATTCTCGACTAGGGAATATGCCTACTTCTTTATACTGCAAGTGGTTTTTAATAAGCTGGATGTTATTTACAGCAAATATTCCGTTCTCTTATTGGCTGAGTCTGTGAGGTCGAGAGCAATCTGTTCTTCGACATTTAACCGATGCCACATTGCGCAGATTATTGCGAAGCACTTCTAGCGTGAAAGGACTATTGGAATGCAGCAGACGTCTCCCTTCTATTGAACCTTTATATCTTTAAACGGAATCTCTGCTGCTTGAGTTATATCTTCGATCTTATACTTAACTTTAATAGTGTTGTTATAAGCTTTATAAGAAATGTTTTCACGCTAGACATATTAACCGAATGTAACCGATTTTTCAATTTTCAGATAAATAATCGAATAGCGTTTATTCCATATATAGCATGATTCTGGATTTTTCAATAGTCAGGTAGTCAGTATCTGACGAATAAAGCCCGTAACAGAGGAATAAAGTTAACTGTTCTTTCAAGCCTCAGTTAGTACCTTATTCTAGAGAATAAATAATGTTTTGACGTTTGTTTTGTTTGGGGTTTTAATGTGCTATGCCTCTGCGTGTTTTCGTGCTTTTGTATTGTTAAAAACATGGATGTTATTGATACAATTGACGATAGTTTTATTAAATGTCTCGAAATATATTAATTTACTAACGTTTTCGGGACGACATTATTTAACTATTTTAAAAGCACTAGGCTCAACTTTTAGTACCAAGTCGGAAACACGTTTAAAACACAACAAATTTCTTTATAACTGATCCATTTTAGGTAAATACGTGCCTACTCCTATCAACTTAGCTACAAACAACAACAAAAAAAAAGGTCGCCATTATTGCTGAACATCTGTGGATCTAAACAAAAGATCGTCAAACATACGTTTTGTTTCTATTCTTATCTAACACGTTGAATACTGTATCTGTGCATCTCGCTTGCACATGATAAGTGTGAAGTTTGTTAACAAAGACCACAGATTCTTCAGTTATTATACGATTGAAAAATTTAAAACATTTATTCGCCTGATAAACAGCCAGATAATTTTATACGCTAGATAACTATTCAACGATTTAACTGAGGATTGAAAAATCGGCCCTTAATTGAAGAAACTTTGTCTATTTGCTGGAGGCCATTGAAAAGTTTCTGGGTCTGATTAATTTCTCATTTCAAAGACTTCCTTTTTGGTTATCTTAAAGTAAAGGCTTCGCTGTTATTATTTTGTTCGGAAGCCTTTACAACAAATAATAAAAGTCTGACCAAAGTTTATCATTCCCATACATAAAGCATGACAATGGTTATTGTAAGAAATGTTTATGTATTAGCTTTTGCTCAGAAAACAGTCACTTGACTTGTTTCTTAGTAAAAGTTCAATATTTGAGGTCAACTGGTATCAGATATTTCCTATTTCTCAGCCGGAGGAGATTAGCTTCCTGTTTCGACGTTGGATTAAACACTTTATTTCTTGGAACGAAATGTGATCTCAACCAATGACGTTGATCTCAACCCTTTTAAAGCGTTTCGCTTGGCGAGGCAATAAACTGATAGAATATCTACACACGTACATGTATAAATGTATGTATATAACCATACAAATCTATTGTTAGTGCCCATAACATACAAAACAGTTTTACAGCACTGTTTACTCGTAGTACTACGGGATTATATCTAAATTAAACATCGTCTACGACATTTTCCATTACGATCGTTATGTTCTCAGAAAAGCGAGGAAATAACCAGTAAATCGAATGTTCCTAGAATAATTCTTGAGGACGAGTAAGGACATAAAAGAGATGTGAGTGCACTCTAACTTTCAGAGCTTTTAAGGCTTCGTGTGGTTTAATAGCGCTATTATGTGTAAAATGCTTGATTTAATCAGCATTGATGTAAGAAGCTTGGATATTCATCAGTGCGTTTAAACTGAAGATAATCAATTTCTAAACTTTAATTGGAAAGATAATGCAGACTGAGACAAAACTCGACAAACACTCGATAAACACGAATTCTCGAACACATGACTAACACATACTAGAAGACAGTACAGTTTTAAACACAACATCCAATTCTAGCTTTACGACATGAAATCTGAATGATGACACGAATCCTTTAGTACATCTCCCTGGTATGCAGTTAGGTGACCGGTCGATAGGTACTGCAGCCTGCGGTAGTTACGTAACACCTGCGGCCGGGAGGGCACAGCCGGAGAGCCGTTTATCTCGGCAGTACAGTTACCAAGTTTACCTTACACCCACTACACAAGGCTGTTTACATTATTAACTAGGCCCTAACATTAAACTTGCTTAAACACACACGTGTGATAGACGGTGGACGATAAGGACTGTGTCAGAATGTTGGAGGGATTTTGAACTTGACTATGTTACAAAATGTATGAGGAAAAATTTAATAAAATTGAAATGGAGATCATAAGTCTCGAGTTCGAATCCAAGGAACACACCTCTGACTTTTCGGATTCATGTGCGTATTGTATAATTGTCACTTGCTTCAAAAACGGTGAGAGATATTTCTCGACGGCATGTGAAGTCAAGTCAGAAGCCCATGGGTGGCTTTAAAACTCTGACACCAGGTTAGTCACTAACCACACGAGAAAAAGAAGAAGAGGAAGTCAGAAAGTGACACCGGTGGATGAAAAGTTGTGTGGAAATCAGTTGTCATGGTATGAGAATGTGATGCAGAGAAATGAGGGAAATGTCGTCAGGAAAGTTTTGAGTATGAATGTGGATGACTATACGAGTAGGGGAAGACCAAAGAAACGATGGATGGGCAGTGTGGAAGATGATATGGATAGAAAGGGGGGGACTATCGAGATGACGACTAGACTAATAGAGAAGTATGGAAGGAAAAGATGTTGCGCCGACCACAAATAAATGAGGTTAAGGGCAGGAGAATCCTATACTATTAAACGAGCAATATTTATATAAATATATGTATTTGTAGTCACGTTCTCGAAAATGGTTCTAAAGATTTCGATCATAGGTGCAATATAGGGGTTAACGGGGCGAAAAATCGATCTAGCTAGGTCTCATATCTGGGAAAATTCGTTTTCTCCGTATTTTCACCCGAGCTGAGTTCGGTCGCCCAAAGTTTAGAACAAGATTACCTATTGACACCTTAGAATAATGACATAGCAGCATGGAATAAGTAAGTACTTACTATTATGGCAGCATGGAATTAGTATAGTAATTCCATACCATATTATATTCCATAAGTTCATACTAATTCTAGTACTATCATGGCAGTATGGAATTAGTATGAACTTTCCTATATTATTAAATGGGCATTCTCTATTTTCACCAGAGAAGAGCTCGGTCGCCCGGGTATTGATGATATTATGTTAGAAAAATTCAGAGTATTATAAACATTGGTTGAAAGCTTTTATGAAGGCGGTAATTAAAGGTTTATACCTGAACTCTGCATTGGCCACAAATGACGTGTAGAAGTATTTTTTTATGAGAACAAGGATGTTGCTTTAAATAAACTGCATCAAGGCATGACGTGTGCTTGAATGGTTTTTTATTTACCTGCTTTGTTTGTGGAAGAAACCTGTATGGATAACAAAAAAAACAAACGAAATAGGTTACCTATACTTAGTGCAATTTACGAAAATAAAACAATCGACTTCCATAAAAATCGATCCACTATTTACGAAAATATCGATGAACATATATTTAAAAAAAAAACATGCAGTTGAACATAGAACCTCCTCCTTTTTTGAAGTCGGTTAAAAAGAGGAACTTCACTTCAACACTCATTAGCATTTAAAGTCCATTTAATCTAGTTGAATTAAAAAGATTTAGTTGCGTTTTAGTCCGTACTTAGCACTGCAATTTCTAACTTAATGCCAAAGTTCCTTTGTCTCTTCTAGGCTACCTAATCTTTGTTGCACTGCAGTTTAAAGCTAAATCGTAAAGGTTATTGTGTTAAACATTGGTACTTAGTAGTTAAACATTATTGCCTGAGTAATCCTGACCTGCAATCGCTCGTTTAGCTAAAGCCACTTAAGAATTCAGCGGTGTAGTATTTCGTGGATGAACTGAAGGGTCGCGTTACCTAATAATAATAAAGGACGTTATATTGTTCGAGATATTTTATTATGATAACGCCACGAAATGCCGACGATGCTTAGCTAGACGGAGCTACACTTGAGTTGTTAAAATTAATTTGCATTGCATTCCTTACGGCTTAGTGCTAATAGGTACTGCAGTTCACACGGAGGCTAGAAATATCTCGCCGGTTTTTATGATCTATTACATTTTACACTGCATTGCTAACAGCTGCTTTAATATTTTGTGCAGTATTGATTTATTTGAGTCTTATTATTTTATCGTTGGATATCAAACGCTAGCATTTGATACGTTTTGTAAAGTGTTTCAATTTTGATCATGACTCAGATTTTCGGTGTGTTATATCAAACACAAAATTGTTTGCACTTCATTTGTTGACTTATATGAAAAACTAAACACTGGTTAGTAATCACTGTTTTGTATTAAACCATCCTCAAATGAGGATACACAGAAATTATTTGCAATGAAGATAGAACACGACAATTCCGAAATACCTTTTAGTCACAAAATTTTTGTAAGCAAAGCCATAGAGTACAAAATCCAGGAGGCTCATAAACAGAGCTAAGAAATGTAGATAAAGCACATAATTTCTTTCTATCTATTGCTATTATTACTGGGCGTACTGTGTGTGACAATGACTTTCATCTCTCACGATTCTGTGTCACTTCGCTCGGCTGACGTGACGATCTTATCTATGGGAGCACGTAGGCTACCGGCTATAAAAATTTAATTCAAATAATAATATTTAATGTGGGGTTTCACTATGATACCCATGTTAATAAAAAACTAAAATAAAAATTCTAGTTGATTCGAATTTTCATAGCCCGAGGTCGCATTTCAATTTTTTTTTTAATTGGGTGAAAGAATGGATGGCCAGTCTTACTTTAATTTAAGCTTCTTTTTTCAAATGTTTTACGTGGTCGGAACAACAGACATAAAAACTTTTGAAACAGTAAATCATTTCAGGTCAGTTTACTTAATTTATACCGGTCTTACACAAGTTTATCAAATATTACGCCACTCCCGATTACATAAGGTCCCTGCTACATAATTACCTGCTTACAAGAAATGTAATGAAGTCAGGTCTCGACTGTGTCAGTGAGACTATAACTTTCTTCTCTCACGACTTTTGCCTCAATTCGCGCATGCGTGTTGCTTAAATTAAATACACAATTACACATGCCTGCACGTAAAATAAATAACCTTTACTAACGTATTAAAACTGTATTTTTGATAGGATAAAATGCTAGAACTAAATTACCGTAAACCCATTTAGAACTTTATTTAAGCTTAGCCGTGGTCATACATGGTTACCTTACAGGACTTCAAGGAAAAATAATTGTAATGCCAAGCCAATAATACATTTATCAAAATTGCAGTGTTATTATACCCATCATATCGCGATAGCAGGAATATTAGCCGAATGCTTACATACAAGTAGTTCACATCCATATGTCGCAGTAAGATGGTTAAAGCCGTGAGTTATATGTAAGCGGTTCATAATTGTCGGAGTGCCCTAATTTTGTTACTGCGACCAATTTCGACGTAGCGCTCGCTGGCCGCTGCCGCGGCAACGCTCGCTTTGCTCGCTCGGCTCGCGCTTAGTTGGTCACAGTTCTAACCTAACATAACCTATTTGGTCGGAGTGCCCTAATGGTTATATTACTAGATCGTGCTCGTATGATAGTTACATTTCTAGTACGACGGATAAGAACCGCTTTCATTTAACTATATTACGGTATATAGTTATATCCCTAGGGATATAATTAAATCACGGCTTTAGCAACATTTTCTATGTAAGTGAGCTATAAATTGTTCAATATATGACAGAGACGTGTGTCTCGATCTAACAGGTGGTGTGTTTTCGTCTGTTATGTCCCTAATGTATTATTGAGTAGTGACAGTAGCATTTCCTCGTTGTAATAAAAATGGCAGTTAAGATAATGTCTTCGGCACGTGAAGGTTGTCAATTTGAGGAGGTAGAGTCAGCATATAAAGTCGACACAGTGCATTGTTTCAAAAGGTAAAAAAAAAATGAACTAAGAAAAATTATTGTCTTAATTAGTAAAAATTTGCATAAATTCTAGAATACAGGGGATTTAAATATAACTGGTGAAATTTGGGTGTACTATGGAATGGATAGACATCTGCCTAGTTCTTCAGACTTTACAGGCGTGATGTTGTAAAGGCGAATAATGAGTTGAGAGTTAAGACTTAATGACGATAATTCTCGAAAATGGATTTCCTTTCAAATAGCAAAATATTCTTTGCCTTATTATGATGCTAACCGTACCTCCAACCACTTTAAATTGACGACGACGACGTTTTGTTCAAATTCACAGTAACAACAATAGCTATATACTTAGTACATAGTTAGAATTGTCAAGAAAAATGAGGTATACTCCCTTATTGCTTCGGAATGTCGGTTTTGTCACTCAACATAAGATTAGCGTGTTTCGTCAAGTGTTTTGGAGTCAAGAGGCCTCAACCGCGATAATCTTCAGGTCTAAGTACAGTCGAACCTGGATAAGCGGGAGTTCAAGGGACCGGGATCTCCTTTTCGCATAGAAAGGTTTCTCACTAACTCCAGTTTCTAGCTTATAGAAGTACATGAGTGGACTTTCTGTGTTATAGAGGTCGCTGATTGGGAAAGGTTGGGCTGAACAAACACAATGTTAGTTTCACGAAATTTAAGAATAAGTCAAAAATAGCACATGTTAAATTACGCTCGACTGTCGTTTATAGAGGAACAGGCAAGTAGCAATTTCAAACTCCCCCCCGACCCTTGCTCGAAAACGAGGTGCCAGCAGTTGTTGCAGCTGAGCACGTAGCTTTAAATACCCCGCATAATAATCATGATGAAAATCTAACTTTGATCCAGCCTGTCCCCTCTTGCTGTCCTCCCCTCAGCGATGCCCTAAGCCGAGGTTCGTACCCCACAGGGGGTGCCCTTAGCGAGCACTCGCTTAATTTTAATTTAGAATAGTTTAAAAGCTCCTGGCTGGAGGCTCTAAGTGTAGAAGCTTAAGGCCACCACAGGAAAAGTCCGGTTAAGCAGCCAAGACCTTAGTGGTCAAAACTGCGAAAGGCCATAGTAAAAAAAAAAAAAAAAAAGAAGCAATTTCAGTTACTTTCTCTTATAGAAGTTTCTGTTTCTCACTTATAGAGGTTTTCGAGGGTTAATTTGACGGGATCTGGCAAATCATTTATAGAATTTTCTTGGTTACCCAGTTCTCACTTACTCAGGTTTGACTGTACTTTGAATTGAATTATACGAAATGCTGCTTAGGCTTAACGTGCCCCGAATACACATTAGCCACTATTCTTATCTCTGTTTACGTCAATTGAAGCCTTTGTTATTACCAACTCAGTTGTAGCATCCATTCATCGTACATTTACTTACCTGTGCAGCATATGATTAGGTATTATTAGTCTGTATAGAATAGCCGACTGTTGAACAAGTAGGTTCGGTACAAAGTCACGTTTTCGCAATTTATGAGGACCGTGTTCGATATTGAAGTCTGTAGTTTAGGTTCCGAAAATATTGTTTTATTGCTACGCCTCAAGTACTAATAAAATGTTTGAATTCATTTGCACTATTGATATTGTGTCGGATAGAGAACCTATGGCATAATGTAGAACGTTCTGGATAAGGCATTGATTTGACGTTGTTTACAAGTACATTTTTAACAGTTAATATTTTTAAAACCCCTGACACAAACATTTCTTCATTTCTCTTTCCTACTCCATCACCAGACCCTATTCATTGAGACCATTGCAATGAGCCCATACACGATACTTGTGCTGTAAGTTGGTAAGAGAGTTGGGTATCCTGCAAATTCCAGGTGAAGCTGCAGCATCAGTTCAAGGTTACTATGTTCTTCTAATATCAATAAAGTAATAGAATACCAAATTTCAAATCGATCAGACCTGTGGAAGATATTCACATCCATTCATCAACTAGAAAAGAGCTGATAATCTTCAAACGGCTGAACCGATTTTGATAAAACATGTCTAAGAACCATTGCTAGAAAACCTGCTTTCAAATAAAAATACGCATTCAAATCGGTTCACTACGGTACGGTGTCACAGACAGACACACATAGCGGTCAAACTTATAAAAAAGAAGGTTATCACTAGTTGTTAAGATATTCACTTGTAAAAAAATAACAAACTATTTTTTATTTTTGATACGATTTTCTATCGATTTTCTTTTGAATAATTCCCTACTTTTAACATTTGATTTTATATCCTTTTTGTTTCAAGATCGATGGTTTTAATTTTAACATTAAATATTGATTTCCGTCTTATTTATCTTAAGACTTGAGATAAATTTTATTAATTTATATTTTCAGTTATTATTAATTTTTTCGTTTATAAATATTAATATGACACATGTTGCGAAAAGGATCGCCATCTTTGGTATATAATATATATTTATGTTACAAGATAGAGGTATCGCTAGAAAGACAAAGCCTGTCTACAAAGTTTCAATAGTCTAAAATTGTTATGATCTTACGTAGGTAGCTCATAAAGCGTTACATTATTAACTTATTAATAGTGTATGGCCTGAAAATCTCCTTCAGTCATGAAATTACTGCTGCAAATCAAACCACGATTAGAACTCACGCGCTTGCCAAGTGGGTCATAACTGCATTTTGTCACAATGTAGGGTAAAACTGTTATATTTATTAACCGCATGCTATTTGGCTGCAAAATGTAAACATGAACTGCTCATTGTTAACTTCTATTATATTGTTGCGGGATATAATAGATCTATGTGCTGGTATTGCCATGATGAGATCATACATATAACCTTCTAAGTACTTATGAAGTTATGTTGGTTTTAGTAAGTACTATTTACTTGCAAAGTACCTACTTTGAGAACAAGGTGAGCTTCTATTTGAAAAGATATGGGGGGAAGTGTAAAAGTACATTTTTGTAGTATCTTCAAAAACGGTCACTTATCTGTCCAGTGGAAAAACGGCAACTTGAGAGCGTGAGCAATCTGCCTAGCCTTTTCCCAACTATGTTGGGGTCGGCTTCCAGTCTAACCGGATGCAGCTGAATACCAGTATTTTACATAGAGCGACTGCCTATCTGACCTCCACAACCCAGTTACTGGGTAATACGATACCCCTTGGTAAGACTAGTTGTCAGCGACTTCGGGTTTCTGACGACCCGTAACGACTGTCAAAGATCCACGAATGACAGCTGGGACCAACGGCTTAACGTGCTTTCCGAGGCACAGAGGAGTCTCGTTATGTAAAGATGGTCACCCATCCACGGATCAACCTCGGTAAGCGTAGCTTAACCTGATGGATCGAACCGTGCGGCTTTTATTATTTAGCCACGAGCTCCTCCAGCTTGAGCGTGAGCAAAAGGCTCAAATACAAAGCTAATAAAACATCACCCGCTTCCGCTTTCCGCCGAAAACGCAGTCTTAGGCATCAGATGGGGTGTGCTATACTTAGCCGGTCCTACTGCAAGTCAAATTCATTAGTAATTTAAACCCCCTGTCCAGCTGTGGACTGCGACAGGCCAAATTGATTGATTGATTCATGATTGATTGAAACGTTACACGATAATAATAGACTATTTTACCAACAATTGATAGTTATCGGCAACGTTCCGTTTAGATATAGTGTATTCTAATTTACTTGTCCAATTTGGTAAACAATTTTGTATACCCATGGTCTATTGTTTTTTTTTTAAATGCTTAAATCATAACATGTTTTGATATTTGTTTCTTACAAAGATCAAATTCATATTACACATTTGTATTTAAAAAAAAAAAATCTATACCTACGTTCTACTGCTGGGCAAAGGTCTCCCCCATAATTTTCCAATTGCCTTTATGCTGTGCCTTCTCCGGCCAGTCGGTTAGGACTTTAATATTACCTACTTTAATTCAGTGCAGCACGGTATTTACTGCCAAATAGAAATCAACATTACTTCCCTAAAAATAAAGTCGAAAATAAAAAGCGGACGTGCGATTGATGACAAAACTCGTCAACACAAATTTGTGAATGTTTACAAAATTGGATAAGTAAAGAAAAATACACTATAGGTACTTAAATAAATCATTGTTGTTAAAAAACACGCACCGGTAGGCGCGTGTCAGAGCATTTTGTAATGAATTATGTATCACAGAGCATGGCCAAACTTGTCCTTGCATACCAGTCGCTAACGTTTGTTAAGTAGGCGAGAAATTAAAATAGTAAAATGTAAATTAATTTGTGGTACTGTACTGCGATATATAATGAAGTGCCTCAGCGTAGATCTTACGTATGTGTTATAATAAGATCTTATCTGGATATGTGTTAACATTGAATATAGTAACATAAATAACACTATGTACTAGTACTTAGTTAGTACCTATATCTGTAATTTTATGGTGTACAAGTGACCCGCGAAGTTTTGTAATCTGCTAACGTGGCGACATTGTAAAACATTGAGATTTCTGTGCTATTGGTCAAATATTAATATATTACACATAAACCATCATAACTATTATAATATTATAATTGCGAAAGCGGGTTTGTTTGTTACACTTTCACGCTCAAACGGCTTAACAGATTTGCATGAAATTTGACACATGGGTAGACTATGACCTGGAGAAAGATATAGGCTAGTTTTTATCCTGGATCACAGACGAAGTCGCGGGCAACAGCTAGCCCGAAACAAATGCTATAAATTAAGGTGTAAAACGCATCAACATTCATTGTGAAGTTTAGTTTAGATCCAAGAACCATGAAAAGCGATACTGTGCGTAATGTATATAGACTATGTAGGTACATATCTGTAAAGTAACCGTGACCGTCGATCCATGAGGTTAAGCTACGCTAGCCAAGGTTGGTCCGTGGATGGGTGACCATCTTTACATACCGAGACTCCTCCGTGCCTCGGAAAGCACGCTAAGCCGTTGGTCCTAGCTGTCATTCGTGGATTTTTGACAGTCGTTACTGGAAAAAAAGGTATTTTAATAAAACACTCAGGTATACTAAAAGATCAATAATTAAATTATCTTTAAAATGGTGAAGGTTTCAGAAAAATTAGCTTGAAAGATTTTGCGTGATTCTTAGTTTTTTATCCGCGTTAGACATAACTTTACAAATTAATTTCATTATGTACTTAATATAAACATAATCTAAAATATTCCTATTTTAAGTTATTAAAAAAATGCTCTAATTTAACATATATTTTTTCCATATCATTAACACTACTCGTTTAGACGTGATCTTCAATATAAAATCATAAAAGTCGGTTATCGTCGCCTTAAAAAAAGCTTTCTGCCTCAGCGTATCGAATTCGATCGTGCAACACCGTTTATATATCCCCCAACTGTTGGATATATACAGGGTGTTTGGCAGAACGTTGAACATACGAAAATGGTGGATAGGTGGGGTCATCTGCTACTTACTCAGCCCTAATTTATTTGGCCTTTGTTTTTTTTAATGCAAGTTGAAATTAAGATAGTATTTTTTACATCTTTCTGTAAGTTTGAGGACTCGTAATTTTTTTCTAGCTAACACCTGAATAAAGCAATAATTATATAAGAATCTGCCAACATTAAAGATTTAAAAAAAAAACAAAAACATTGCCTGTTTTACCCATTTTTTTATAAAAATTACACTTTATAGTTAAGAAAGTGGTGAAACTAGAAGAAAGAAAAATTTTTTTTTATTTATATATCCAGTTGGTAATAATAAATTAGAGCTGAGTAAGTAGCAGATGACCCCACCTATCCACCATTTTCGTATGTTCAACGTTCTGCCAAACACCCTGTAGGTACCATTGTTAATCTATCTAACTCTTATACTTCGATAGCAGTTAGCTCGTTTGGCCCTACAACACTCGTGACTGGCTCATTGCCACCTCGAAGTGATCCCTTGACTGGCCAGTATTTGTGCCCCAGTTTAAATAAACAATCAATCTTGTAATTAGCTATTTTTAAACAGAGTGTACTGTGGTATGTTTACGTCTGTGTCCTAATGGATTGCATGTGCATATTATATTTTGGGAAATGTATGTCATGTCTTCGTGTCAAATTAAGATGAGACAGTTTTTGGAAAATGGATGAGACGATACTAATATCTACCAATTCTAAGAACTCTGATGGGTGACGAGGCATTTAACAAACAGGCACCTCGAATGCTTTAATTGTGGTTTTTATTGTAGTAAATTTTTATTTCAATTACAATATAGCTCAATTGATACATACATACATTAATAAAATCAAAATCTAACATCCTAACCTAATTAAAACTATTAACTAAAATATGGCGTCGACAAATTCTTCCGCATCGCTGTCGACTGGTAATATATGTACCCAAAAGTATATTAAGTAACTTAAAGCCCTAAGTCATAGACGAAATATCACAGTCTACACTTACGAATCTCACTGTCAATTTTGATTATACACCAGCATGGTTTCCAGATGATCAATAAATGTTAATACAAAGTGTGTTAACATTTAATGATTGGAGGATTTTCTAAATACAGAGTGTATATTTAGGCTAAATATATACTTATAAAATTTAGCCATCTAGGATTATATTTTATATTGAAAGACTCGAATACAAAATTTGACAATAGTTTATTATTCACAAAAGTGACAGGTGTGTTCGATCTAGTTTCTACTCGTGATGTAAAAAAGTTGGTGCCTTTTATTATTCAATGCCCTGACCACGTTCAGATATAAATATCTTCGATTATCATAATATCCGTGAACTATATTTTACTTATCGCAATTTCTGTTGACACTTACTGACCTCCACTGTCATAACTTTACAACAAATTAATTCAATTCTAGCAACTTTCAAATGTATTAAAATATTGGCATATCTTTACAATGTTCATCGAATAATTCAATCAATCTTGTTCGTTGACACCGAGGTGTGACATCATACAGGTGGGGTTGGTATGTGCTTGCATCCATCGAGTATAAAAGCGCTGATCCCACGCAGATCTATTCATATAAAATCCGTCATATAACAACATGTCAATAATATTATACTACTTATAGAGTTGACGGATCCGTCTAGATTTAATACGTTCATTTTAATCAAAAGCTAAGTCCTGTACTTACCTATAAGCGGATCTTTTTAGGGTTCCGTACCTCAAAAGGAAAAAACGGAACCCTATATCACTCGTGTGTCTGTCTGTCTGGCTGACTGGCTGTCCGTCTGTCACAGCCAATTTGCTTCGAATCTACTGGACCAATTTAGTTGAAATTTGGTACATACATGAGGTTCTGTGACCTAAACACGGACGTGTAACGTAAATAAATTAATTTTGAATATGGGGGTCACTTTTCGGGGAAAAATTTGAAAATATAAAATTAAAGTTTTACAAATTGTACCGTGTGACATAACAAATGAAAGGGCTTGTTGTGAGGATCTCATTTTTTTTACATGTTTAAAATACATACTTTTAAAAAGAAAATAGATGAAAATTTGCAATTATTACCCTTATCTCCGAGACTACAGAGTCTAAAACTTAAAAAAAAATACAGAGAATGGTTCTTTACTCATGAATTACAGGAAAACCTATAAGAAGTCTATGGTCTTAAAATAACATGGCAAATCTCTCAATATTCTGTGTAGAAATTAACATTTGCAGTAGAACATGTTTTTCAACTACAATATTAAGTTTGTTCTTGGGATAAATTCATCCCAACTACGGAACAATTCATTGTGCGTGGTCCGAAACGCACTTGGTCGGTATTTATCATCTGAAAGTTGAACGGAATGAAGAGATACGAGCTCGTTCTTTCTACATAACATCATCACACTTGTAATCTCTGAGGGGTTAGGCAGAGGTTACCGTACCTGTAATACAACCAAATTTCCATGACTCTAAAAGTCCCATGTAATAAAGGGTCGAACCTATTGCCATTAACCGGACATACTTAAATCTGGACTTCGGGCTGCGACTGAAACATTTCTGTTGAAAAAGCCCAAATAAAACTTTGCTCGACGTGATAGTCGAACTCAGGACCTCAGCAGTAGCGCTTGCGATAACAAGACAGAACGAGAAAATAAAGAAAACCTAGTGCTGTAATATACTTATAGCTGATCTGTTTTATCACCTGCAAGATTAAACGCAATGAAGAATTATCGAGTTATTCTTTCCATTTATTTTTTAATCAGGGCTAAGCACAAATTCTGTTTATACCCGTATCAAAATGTATGTATTTCTAACGACCAAGAAATATAAGTCAAAGCGGATACTTGAACCTTATTGGTGTCGTAAACTCTTTTGATATTGTGTGTATCCTTTAAGAGATTGATACGGTGCGGATTGTGTTTCATTTACGGAATGACACGATGTTGGCCCAAGAATGTTTTTATATGAACAAAAAATGGCTGAAGTGTCTCGGGGCATTTTAGCATAATATGTTTTCTCTTTTATCTAGATTAGTTCTGGTTTGGTGTGTGTGCTATATTGAATATAAGGCTGTAAGTTGTCTATCAGCGTAAGAGTGTAATGAATTGATTACACTCTTACGCTAGTATAACTATATTAGTTTTTATCAAGTAGATACTTAGATTCATTTCTCAGTAGCAGCTCGGAGTCTGGATTTGTGCCCGGTTGATGGCAATAGGCTCGCCCCCTATTACATGGGACTTAAACGTAACTGGTGAAATGCGGGTGTACCTGCAACAGGGACATCTTTGCACAACCCTTCGGGGAAGCAAGGCGTGATGTTATGTTATACTTAGATTCCGACCGTGCGTCGGCAAGCGCGTTAAGCTGTTGGTCCCGGCTGTCGTTCGTGGATCTTTGACAGTCGTTACGGGTCGTCAGAAGCCCGAAAGTCTGACAACCAGTCTTACCAAAGGGTATCGTATTATCCAGTTACGGGATTGTTGAGGTCAGATAGACAGTCCCTCCATGTAAAATACTGGTATTCAGCTGCATCCGGTTAGACTGGAAGCCGACCCCAAAATAGTTAAGAAAAGGCTAGGGCAGATGATGACTTTGAGGGAAAGTAGCATTTATTTGGCGTAGTCATCATAAGATTTTTCGTCATGCATTCAAATGATAACTTTTATGACAGTCAAGCGAAAACAGTTTCATAAAATGTAGCATGGTAGGAGAAAGCTGAAATAAAAAGTCACTTTATAATATTTTACTGTTCTACAAAGTAAAAGAACATACGACTTAAATCTTGTGAACCAGTTTACCAAACGTGGCTAGTTCGGTATGTTAATGGAATTGATAAAACCCACATCAACGTCAACGCATCCGTATCGATAGTGCCATGAAAGTTTGTGAGACAGGCGACATAAGACAGTGTGGTATTGATTCAGGAATTATAATGTACTAGCTTGGTCCTGATTTCTTTATAAATTATAGCCTATGTTACTCAGTGTTAATATAGCATTCTACTAGTGAAATATTTTTTTAAATCGGTCCTGTAGTTTTTGAGTTTATTCATTAAAAAAAAATACAATAATCTGTTCTCTAAAATATTATTAAAAGTGTAGAACACAAAAATAAACTTTGAACAGAACAGGGATGAGAAGACATTATTTCTTGCACTTGCACAACATGCACTGGAAATAATTTTACAAAATGCTTCATTCAAGAACTTTATTTTATTTTATGATTGACTGTTTATTTTATGTGTGTCAGAAGGCTATCGTAATTTTCCAATCGTTTCAGTATGCTTGAATGTTTTACTTAAACATTATTTTATGGAAAACATCTAGCTAGTAGCTATGTTAAACTAATAGAAATATTATGAATGTCATATCTTGTTCATATAAAGTAGGGTTGTATTATGTTTCGATAAGGTCAGATAAACTTACTCCAAAGTTGAGCAATGCGCCTGACGTTAAATAAGCTCAAGGTAGACTTGCACCTAATTAAACCGATTCAATGGTTGATAAATAGTACGGAACTGATTAAAAGAAATATGACAACTTAAGAAAGTTGTGAAACGATCTTGGTTTCTTAGGTAATTAGTCAAATGTACCAGGTCGACAGCTCTGCTCGGGTGAAAATAGATAAACATATCGTCTAGGTATACCAACGTTGTATCACATTCCCGAGGCTATGAAAATAGAGAAAACTAATTTTCCTAGCTATGAGACCTAGCTAGATCAATTTTTCACCCCCGTAAGTAAACCTTCATCGAAATTTTATTACTATTTTAACTTGAACGTGATATATACAAATATTGCTCATTTAATAGAATAGGATAGCTTAAAGATTAGTTCCATATTTATTGCTGAAATATCATAAAATATATATCCACTTGTTCAAAATTATTTTAAGTAGGTAATGCTTTTACTTTTAAATCGGACGGCTCATAAAACGAATGTTTCAATAATGATACAGTATTATGAAAGCGTATAATTTTAAATTACATAATTTTGTTAATGGATAAGTAATAAACTTCATCTGAATCGTATCTCGACTCTGTAATACGTCATTAACCTGGAATACCGTTAACCTCATTAAGTCTGTAATAAAGTTTCAATACTAAGTATAAAGGGTAAACAATTATTGAGATGAAAATAAATATGTATAAAGATTGGTCAATTACAAGGAAATGTTACTCGAAACTTTTGTTGTCCTCAAAACAAATATTTACCGTTAATTTCTGATTTGTCCCATTGTTTTTGGTTTAGTGAACTTGGTGGAGACAGACGTGGCTTTTTTGTTTGAAGTTCCGACCTGTAACGCGGTAACCCTACACTGGCAGCCGACGGGCGGCTGGCGGTTGGAGTTTGAGTACAATCGCAACAACAAAAACACAACTTATTGTGGGCACTCTCTTTGTCAAGTTTTCATGCTCTGCCGGTCGGTACAATGTTCACAAATGTTAACTCTTTAACGACTCTGAAACGATGCTTAGTTTGGAAAGGCGGATAATTGGTTAGTTACCATTTAGATACGATGTCCTAATGGTACTTACTTGAGCGGCTCCGTCTCGTGAATTTCACGGGGAAACTCCCGAAGTCCAATTTTCTCGTGTAACAGGGCGGGCGGAAACGCTTTCCTCAAATACATAGTTACATGCTGAGACAGACTTCATTTTTACGTTCGAAACATGAAAATTTATAACCACATAAACCAGCCAGCTTGTAAAAAAGTATTTGCAAAATGTTGCCATTAATTTTAGAATATTGCGAGTAGCACAGGTTTCACAATGAGTTTTTATTTTTACTTAAAATATTTAAAGAATGGTAGACTTTTTCCACGCTGCCTGAATTCTTATTAGAAAGTGGTTAGTGTGCCGTAAATATTAGCATAAAATTATAATTGTTTAATCTGTGAAATTGCTTGTTTTAATGGACTGATTTATTGCTTCGCATTTTTTGATTATTATTATTTTAAATACAACGTGATTTGTACTGTACGTAATGACTTCTATGGTTTTTTAATTTGTTAGAAAGTTTTGCTCACATGTCTCAACATAATTTTATATACATAATTATTGCTTGGTTAAAGATTTATGAAACATTAAATTCTTGAAAATATAATGCCCCTATTATATGGAACTTAAAAATAACTGGCGAAATGTGGGTGTAGGTACTATAAGTGCACCTGGGCCTAACCCTTCGGGAAATACAGGCGTGATGCTATTTGATGTGTGTGTAGTCACTCGTAGCCATATTTGTTTATAAACTCGTATAAAAACAATATTTGTGGACAATGCCAAAAATGTAGGCCAACATTTTGACATATTTCTGCGAAATTCCATCAGATATTGTTTCGTCTATGTGAGAAAATCTCGCACACCGCACGGTTGTACGTACAAAGACATCTCGTCTATGGTCACGGTACTCAGGTTACAGTTTACCACCGACATGTGAATTATCTAACCATGCTGGTTCAGCGGCTGAGTAGGGTTGCCAGTCGTGCCGTTTTCGCATGTGGTCAACAAATGTTTAGATTTTTTTGGCAACAGCGGTTTTTTACATAGCTAAATGTAGATTAGGTACCTACAGTGTCTGTCTGTAAATAGAATTTTATTAAAGTTCGATGCACCTAATCAAAAGATATCAACGAGAAACTAAACAAAACATGAAGTAAAATTATAAATAAGTCATCTCTTCTCTATTATAAAAACAGTTTCCGTTACCACTATTACTCGAGCGCGTTCACATATCTACAGTAATTACCATCGTTAATTGGAAGGCGCAGAACCGGACCCTATCCAGCGTCCAATTCCAACGGAAATGTGGCAACCCTCGGTACGGGTTGATGGAGGCTGTGTAGAAAGGAGCACGCGGCTCCAAGGACGACGACGTGCGCGGCGGTTGTTCACCTCGGCGGCAAGAATGCGCGGGAACACCGCGGGAACCCAACGCGGTGCGGGACCGGCTCAGCCAATCGACTCTGCCTTAGCATTCCACTGCGGTGAATCGTACACCTTAATATCTCACATACTCCAAGTGTCAATGGAATTTCGCTGGTACTACTCAACCGTCAGTCGTTGTCGTCAATTGGAAACGGATGCGCAAGCGCCTCGGTGACAGCTTTGATCTTCCCCACACCTTTTTTCTCGTTAGTCTTTTTCCGTTTGGGTGTGTTGTTTGTTTCAAATACTGTATTCATGGGATGAAGTCATTCATAGAGTTTTATTTGTTTTGTTTTACTAGCGTTGAAAGGCAGCGCAAGCCAAGTGCAAGTCGCTATTATGAATGAATACTTAAGTGGTTGCCCACCAGTTTCATAGAACTTGAACTAGTCATTTCCTTTGAATTAGTTATTTTATTATTTACGATTAGTTATAGCTACCTACCGGTTATATGATTTCTAAGAAATCAGATATGATTGATTTTTCTTTTAAGAGCGTTCATTCCAAAAGTTGGCAATGTTGCAAATAGTTGTTAAATATTTACCTGTTTTGATTATTTGGCAATATTACTGTATGGAAATATGAAATATCACTAACTAGTGAACTAGAATATGAATAATTAATTGCAATTATAACACTGAATTTGATGTTGTAACCGTTTTAGGTGCAAAAAAGGCATTTTAAAAGTTTCCAAACTACTTTTTTTACATCTAAAACTAAATATTCGGTGTTAAGATATTAATTATTGCATTTCATAATCAATATTTTAGTTCACTAGTTAGCCATATTTCGTATTTCCATACAGTAATATTGCCAAATTAATCAAAACAGGTATTTGACAACTATTTGCGACGTTGCCAACTTTTAGAATGAACGCTCTTAAACGAAAAATCAATCATATCAGATTTCTTAGAAATCAAATCGAAATATTTGACATCTATTTGCGACGTTGCCCACTTTCAGAATGCACGCTCTTAAAAATGACATAGGAAGTGTAAATTGCAGGTCAGTCATAAAATATTTCATATCGTTTTTCAGTGCTCTGACAGTTTGTTTTATTGTTACATACTTATAAATACGCTTGGCAAGCTACTACTACCTACAACAGGTACATATTATACATACTTAGGTATATCGTATCGTATGTCGTACCTATCTCGTCAAACGAGATAAGTTACAGTCGGATGCTGTGATATTGATTTCATGCCTTGCATATTTTATAACCTAGGGACTGTTATTTGAAACCCAAGAGAATAAGGACCTTTTTGTTCATACTTCACTCTTGTAAGTTTTACCTATTATCGACGAAACTGTTATTTGACATTTTCAATGTCATTAGGTCATCGCCTTTTAAGAACGTTAGTAAACATCAAAACACATTATATTAATTTTATATACGTTATAGTATTAAAGGGATGTAACGATACATAATTTTCCCGATACGATACCGATATCGATGGCTTAGTAGATATAAAATAAATAATTCAGTATGTACGTTTTAAAAGCGTCACTATTTTACTTACTTACATAAAATAAAACAGTCTAATAGTCCTAAAGAAGGAGAAAGAAAGAAGTCCTCACTTCACTGTGTGAATAAACAGAATCACGAATAGCAGTGACCAGAAACAGGTACGAAACAATACATTACTCAGCCAACTGCAAACTGCCCTTTGCCGTGTTGCAATGTCGCTGAGCACGCACTGTGCGGCTCCCCCGCCGGTCCCGCCTGGCGATAGAGCGACAATGTTGCGCGCGCGTTTACGTTTCACGCTTTTCGAACTGTTTGATATCGGTTGTATATAATCGGCGATGCCGATATATCGGCATCAGAATCGGAATCGTTACATCCCTAGTATCAAACATAATGTAAATCGTAATTATGAGTTAGAGAATACAGAATGTCAATTCTTTCGACGGTAGTTAAACTTTTTCACAAGTTAAGTAATTAAAACTTTTATAAAATACTTCCGAAACAACAAAATGTCACATTCAGCGAGTTGTCAAACTAAAGCTTGAGTAAAACAAAAGTGTTCTTCTGGGGCGCTCACTTGTTACAGTTAAAGTTTTAAGGGTTTGTCTCCTTGTAGCAAGTATTTTTATGTTAAATACATTGTTTGTCTCTTGTTAACAATTTAGCCAAATAGCAAAATGTGAAATCCAATACACTGTAACTCGAGTTACAGTGTTTTGCCTTAATAGCGCTCATTCGATTATTTCGAGGCAGTTACATATCCCTATATTAATATTTATTTTATTTTATAGTATATAGAAGGACATATGAGCACATACAAAACATTGTATTTTAATTATATATGTATAGTTTAAAAAAGTTTTAAAATCCCTTTTCACGAAATAGGTATTTCTGAGATATAGTGTTTTGGATTGACACGGTAGAGATGATAACTGATCTTAATATTTTTGTTACTGTGACTCTGTAATTTCCATCAACTTTAGAATGTTAATAAAATCATTATATTTTGTCAATTACACACGAAAACATGTATCGATTTTTATTATACAGCGTTTATCAGAAATGTGTGGTCATATTTAAGGGTGCGTAGAGACATCAAATTGAAAAACTTTTTCCATCAACATCAAAACGATCGGCTGTCCCATAATCCCTTTCCTTTCTGATACGCTGTATGGCTCCGCGCAAACGGGCCACCGACCACAGCCACCGGTGGGTGTCCCGCGCCACGTCCTTTGGTACCGCGCAAAAGAAGGTGGTCGGTGGCCGCCACTAGTGTTCGGAGGCCGCTACAATTTGTAACACTCCTGCAGTCTCACGAATTTGTATGTAGCGGTGGCGTGTCGCGGACACTGAGTCGCGAGTGGACGCCACTCGCTACACGTGTGCGCTTTCCCATACAAAACCGGTGGCTGTGGTCAGTGGCCCGTTTACGCGGAGCCTGTAAGTATCTATCTATGAAAAATCGTGTATACCCCACCAATTAACGACGGTAATGACATTAGTATCTACTAATGTGGGTATCCATTCAATCCACAATAAGCATAGCAAATAAACCAGTAATAACGAACGTGACTCGATAACTAACAGTCAATCTTGTCTATGCGCGTAATTTACATGCTAAGACACCCATTTAATTGCACTTGAATAATTTCGCGACCAGGCTCCAGGATGCAGTTAATTTTAACTCTAAGGTTCTAGCTACTAGCGATGGAAACATCATAATTATACGAGGGGTGAAAGGCTATTTGGTTTAAGCGACATCTTGGAAAGGCTATTTGGTTTAAGCGACATCTTGGGCGATATAAATTGCTGATTCCGAATATGTATATAACTTAATATCGTTCAAGATGTCGCTTAAACCAAATAGCCTTTCACCCCTCGATTATGCTCCATCTAACCAGGACTAATGATTGCCTACAGTCCTGCCGTCGACATACTAGGCTGATCAAAAAGTAGTGATAATCGGTTGTTTTTTTTTGCTCGGCGCCTATGGTTCCTAGCGTGATGTTAAATGGCCTGTAGTCTTCCTCAAGAATTGGGTTATCAAATGCAAAAAGATTTTTTCAAATCAAACTGGCAGTTCCAGAGATTAGCACGTTCAAATTTACAAAAAAAAACAGTGGCACTCCGGGAGAGCCGATAGAAGTGAAAACTTGAACAAGATCGCCTTATTGGAAGAAAAATACTTGTAAGTATAGAACATTGGTCCGTAACCTTATCTAAATAAAGAGCACAATTGCGTTTACAAAAAAAAAAAAAAAATCCAAAACCTTTAAAGTAAAAGTATATTACTTGCATAGAACATTGATCCGTAACATAATATAAATAAAAGCACAATAGCGTTTACAAAAATGAGGTGTCGGTAACGGTGTTGCGAGTTCAATTGTTTTTTCCCATCTCAAAAATGCCCAACGCGCCTATAGAAGTGTTCAGTTTAAAAACTCTTCAGCTATATATTATAATCATCATTATCATTACTTTTTGATCAGCTCTAGTATATTATGTGGTCGGCGAATTGATCCTTATTACTAATAGAAATTGTCCAACTGACAGGTGAAGGTGTCAGGAATGCTTTACTCTTGATGTCCTGTCCTGTCCTGTTACTGACTTTAGTAAATTATTTCCTTTCAGGCGATAACCGTTGCATCCGAGGCATCGTTCCATTTGTCCGAGCTTAGGTGACGACTGACGACAGCCTTATAAAACAATATGGCTTCATCAATGATGTCATTCAATACTGATTTAGATACAGAATCAATTCGATTTGCTGGCATTTAGAATAAAGTAGGTCATTTGAAGGTTTTGTGTTTCTTGTCTCATATTTTCCAATTTATTCTGCTATCTGATCAGACACTGTGGTGTCTCATTGGGAAATTGGCAGTTAAATGTTGAAATCCGGATACTAGAAGTAAAATGAGTAAGAACTGAGTCAGAGATTTCTAAACTTTCAATCGGCAGCGTGTTGTGAATGAAAATGGCGGTAGTGTTAAACAAATAAACAAATGAACATGTTATTTGAAAATCGTGTTCCGAATGTGTTATTGGTCTTGCGGAACCGCGAGTAGATACTTTCTGTGTTTGTGGTTTCATTTACATTACTTGCTCAATAACTTACTAGGGCATCGTATAGAATTCTAATAACAGAAAATTTCTTAGAAAACTTTAACACTACTCATTATCCCTATTTCTTGGAAATTTCTGAGCTAGGATGTGCGTGCGTAAGCTACAAGTAACTTAAGAACAGGTTGAGCGTTGATTAGGTACCTAAGTATTTTATAACAACTATTAAAGTAGCATTAATATTTCAAAGAATAGTGCTGTCATTACGGCGACTTCGACTATTTGTGGCGAAAGGCAGGAATGCTAATGAGGCAAACGAGAACGACGAGGAGGCATAGAGTCAATAGCACGTTTGGTGCTTAATAACTAATTAACAGTTACGTGTGAACCTCCTATTGATATCTAATAGAATAGGGTAAATAAAGAAGATTTTTAACCGACTTCTAAAAGGAGGAGGTTCTCAATTCGACTGTATATTTTTTTTTTTTATATGTTTGTTACGCAATTACTCCGCCAATTATGAATTGATTTTGATGATTCTTTTTTTGTTTGGTAGGTCATACTTCAGAGGTGGTATATAAATTTTATTAATTTAGTTTGGGTAGTTTTTGAGTTAGCTTCAATAATACGTATTTTTTCCCATATATATACTTATGTGGATGATATGATAAGTTCTTGTCACTGTTATTTACATAGCAGGTAGTGGTATTCGGATTTGTGTAGGGTAATAATACCACAAGTAAAAGGTGAAAAAAAAAAAAAAAATTACAAAAATAAAAAATAACCTGCTTCCAAAAAAAAAACTGCAAAGTGAAAAATAACTTTAATTTCGGAAGTCGGTGATAAAAACGACAATTCAAAGTCAAAGACACCGACTTCCGAAATTAAAGTAATTTTTCTCTTTGCAGTGTTTTTTTTGGAAGTTGGTTGTTTTTTTTTTGTAAAAAGTTTTTTTACTTCCTATTTGCAATAGCCAAGCTTAGTTAAATACTTCCTACTTTACCATCGACGAATAGTACCTTTTAGCAACTTAATATTTTGTGTACAATGTTTCTAATTATTATTTAGTTATGGTAATGTGTGCACAATTAAAATTAATGCTTACATAAGCAATGTAAACAACTAATTAAATACTTAATTACATTAAAATTTCATTGCCTAACTCAGGTTTTTATTTATTGTAATTGTTGTAAGCACATTAGATAATCGAGGTGTTACAACATTACATAAATAATGTTAATAACATACTCTTATAAGGTGTTTATAACATCTTTTAGTGCAAGTCAGTGACGGACAATTTGAACAGCCAGCTGTCACTCTATCTTGTCAGCGGAGTGATGAAGCTTGATGCTGTAAAGCTTTCGTTAGCACTT
Organism: Agrochola litura; assembly: GCA_949152395.1. Taxonomy (NCBI): domain Eukaryota; kingdom Metazoa; phylum Arthropoda; class Insecta; order Lepidoptera; family Noctuidae; genus Agrochola; species Agrochola litura. The sequence goes on from OX424512.1 coordinate 10,391,187, forward strand.
CATTTTGACAGACAAGATGATGAGGTTGATTTTGATTGTGCTTAAGAGTTGGCTATTAATGTAATAATCGTAATATTATACGCTATAAAAGACGTGACCGACCATGTTTTGAAAAAGCATAAAGACAAATTATAGAGTCCGGACCATTTGTATGACACACAGCACACTATATCACAATCGCATCTCAAAATATCACCTTTGATCTATCTAAGAATCAGAGCATCGTACAGCGAATGTAGGTCATCCATGGTAGGATTGACATTGAACGGTAGATTAATCGCGGGTCGTCTCGTGGTGTAAACGGGTCCGCTGCATTGTTGGCTCGAAGCCAACTGGACCAGCTTTCGACCGAGCCGCAGCAAACAATATCATCCATAATGACTCTATTTATGATCTAGCGCTAAGAACCGTGGCTACCAGACTAATTCCTCGATATTAACACTTCGGAAACGACAAAAACTAACCGCATCACTCAATTTAATATTTGGAACGTCTGGGTTATTTTCAGTGCGTGCGAAATTTGATGATTTGCCAAAGTTTATAATGTTTGTCTCGGACAGTCTTGGTATTTAGTTCGCGCGAAGTATTAGTTTTATTGACTTCGGCATCACCGATAACAAATATCGCTGGAAAATAAGATGCTATTTATTCATTCTTGTACTCCAAATATGGCAATAGATATCGTGCCGAACTTGAAGAAACCATTATTTTAAGAGATAGTTATTTTTATGAGTAGAGAACATTTTTATAGGCATAATAAAATCCTAATAATATTTAGCAATACGTCGGTTCTCACCCACTTTATGGCGTAGCTATAACATTAAGACCGTAATAGATTCCAAAGCTTATAATAAGACTTATTAATCCTTCATAATATCCTGTTGCACGTTGGCACGATAAACTATGTGTTTACAGTCTAGCAAAAGTATATTTGGGTCACTTGCGTCATTCATTACTTATTTAAGACCTGGCTAATTAGCTGGAAATTAGAGAGCTTTCAAGTATGTGCAGGAAATCTGCATAGAAATTATAATTAAATGACATCTGATACATTATGCATGGGACGGTCGTTAGAATGTTACAACAGATTAGTAAGCAATACATTACGGATATTACTCAGACTGTCCAATAGGAAATATTTCAAATGTCTATCTAGACAGTTTACTTTTTATATCTTTTGTTAGCTTCTGTTGAAACTTTCTTAGTAATAGTCGACAATGCTTTGTCAAAGATTACTTTTTTCAGCGCATACTTTGATAAATGAGATACGTTGGTGCAATATGCATTTACATACATAATTACTTAAACATAGACTTTCTTCTCTGTCTCTCTCTTCGAGAGAACATAGACTCCTATATAGGTAAACTCACTTTATCATAACTTTGATCTTTCAGAAGATCCTTCGATACTAATTTAATTATGGCAATTTGACATTTTATAACATAGAGGCAAATGCCTGCACTCTCTCTCTTAAAACATGCGTATGAGCACTTATTTTTACCAACTTCACGATCAAAAGACAATGATTGACATGACTCATTATCGTTACGTGGAGGAAGCGGTCACACACAAGCAGACGAACACAACGACTGCCGACTTAGATGTTCGCGCATCTTCCGGTCATTAGAGAACACTAGTGGTCGCTTTCATGCCGGATGCTGCGCGTGAGTCGAATGATGGATCGAAGCTCATTATTGGTGGAGGATGAGAGTTGATCTAAGATGTATAAGTATGTGTAGTAAGTTATGAAACGAATGTAGCAGAGGGAAATATTGATGTTGTGTGCGGTTCGTGAATAGATGGGTTTATTAATTACTATTTGTTAGGAGTTGTGATTGTTATTGATTTTGGATCGATTTTTACTAAAGTTATTGAGTGAAGATTCCCATCAGATCTTCATCGTTGTAATTACCTACGAATTTATGCAAGTATATAGGTAATGAAAAGGAACGTGACCCAATATTGTTGTAACGGTTAAGTAAATTGACTTTATTATACTGTGGCTTAAACGTCGAAGAATGTTGATAATCAAAGATAATTTAACTAGGTTGATGACACTTTAAAATAGTTTGTTTACCATTATTTTACACAATGCGTGTTTGTTTGCCAATACCTAGACTATTAGGTAGGTACTTACTTGATAGTTCAATAAATAAATAATGTATTTTCATATGCGTCTTTTGGACTAATTATGAATAGTTTGAATTTCTTATACAGGGTAAGTTTTTAACCAGTGCGCAAACTTTAACACTTCACTTTACTCATCATTATGAATAACTTTTACTATGAGACCAAACCTGAAATCGCGAAAAAAAAATCAGCTGTTCCTTACATTTATGTTCGCATAACTCGTTAAAATGTAGGGAACAGCTGATTTTTTCTCGTGGCTAAGTAATAACAGCCGCACGATTCGACCCATCAGGTTAAGCTACGCTTGCCGGGGTTGGTCTGTGGATGGGTGACCATCTTAACATACCGAGACTCCTCCGTGCCTCAGAAAGCACGTTAAGCCGTTGGTCCCGGCTGTCATTCGTGGATCTTTGACAGTCGTTACGGGTTGTCAGAAGCCCGAAAGTCTGACAACCAGTCTTACGAAGGTGTATCGTATTACCCAGTTACTGGGTTGTGAAGGTCAGATAGGCAGTCGCTCCATGTAAAATACGGTATTCAGCTGCATCCGGTTAGACTGGAAGCCGACCCCAAAATAGTTGGGAAAAGGCTAGGCAGATTGATTGAATGATGAGTAAAGTCACGTGTTTAAGTTTGCGCACTGGTTAAAAAACATTCCTGTATGTATAGAACTTAGATCGATCTCTGAATAGCAGAGTTCGATTTTGGAGTAGGTAAAATAAACCTGTATTTTTAGATTTTGAAAATCCACATTTTGTTTTGGTCTAGTAACTGCTCATAACTTACCTAGCCACGTGTTATTGTAACAAGGAATAGAATTCCTGATGAGAAACAATATTTATGATCTTTGCACTCGACTGACTTGTAAGGGATCTTGCAAAAATATTTATAAAGTTCGAGATAACGACATAAAGAAGATTGACAGTTCTGGACCGGATGGATGGTTTAGAAATAAAAGTGTAAATACCTACCTATGTAGGTCCCAATCTACTTTATTTCTTGAGAACTCATGTTCATTCTGCGACCAATAGTAAAAAGCTGTTTATAAGGTTGTCATAAGAAACTAGAATATTAATAAATTCACACACAGGCGAGTTTTTCAGGGTGCCTTACATTTGCGTGGGAAGTGACTATAAAATACATAGCTTTATTTTGCGTGCTAACACTCCCATGAAAATAGACGTTTTACGTGTTTTACAATAGGGGTTGCATGATAACACCATGACACGCAGACAAATACATAGATAGATTACGTGGTATAGGTAAATTTTTTATTTGTTGTTCAAGTAACACTAACCACTAATTTGTCTGTCTTTGTAAATGAATGGGAATTATATTGTTAGTTCAGTTTCTCCTCCAACAAACATTTACCAACATTTTATAAATTACCCTGTATCAAGTGTGACTTCACATATTAAAATTCCATTGTATAAGAAATACGTCATAAAATATTTGAGTCTGAATGCTTGTCAGTTATTGTGTGGCATGCGGGCCAGGCGGCGCGGCGCCACAAAGCGTTACGTGATTGTAATCAATGTGCTTCTTTAACATATACAATACTTCTTCAAATGCACGTTATCAAACCCATGATGATAACATTTCGATTAACCGACTCAAATTGAATCGCTTCGGTTCATGTTATCGAGCACGCAACCACATTCTACATACCATTTTATTATGCCATACATGTCAACGGTGAATAACCCTTTCGCAATATAATAGCTTCATTTACGTTTCTTTTTGTTTCAGGCTTGATCCACCCGCATCACAGAGCCAATACCAAATGGAGAACAAAAAGATAGCGCCGGCTACGCAGCAGCCGCTGACCCAGCAACATCTCATGGCTCATCATGTCCATCCCGAGCAAATCTACTCGCAGCAGCACCTACAACTAACCCACCTAAGTTCTTCACAAACAGGCCAAATACAACCAAATGGCGTCATGCACCAATTACTACAGAGTCAGTATCACTCGAACATGAATGCACGATCTCCGCTCCTTGAAAACAGACACGATTTATATGGCACTGGACACAATCACGATTACGCCAGGCATTACGGAGCAAATGATAACTATAATTATCCGCAGTCACCTCCGAGGCATGAAAGGACAGAAGTGCACACAGATCAAAACGTAAATCATGAGCTACTACACAATATCCCTAAGGGATACAATGCGGAAGTCTATCAAGATTATTTAAAACGCAACCCACCGAAAGAAACCAACCAAATATACCAAAATCATCAACCTATATATAGGCCTAATGTTAACCCTAATCAGTACGGATCAAAGCCATATCTACCATATTCCAATAGGACAGGACCACAGAGTAACACTGAGTTATTACGAAGACAGTACAGTGAAATTCAGCAAATGAAACTACAACAACAACTTCATTACCAAAATCAGGCACAGATGCACCAACAGCAGAAGTTTGCCGAACGACAATTGTTACTACAACAAATCCATGGAGTTCAACCACCACCTAACTTGCAAAACAGTATTTACTCTGATGGCTCGTATAGAGATCTCGATAGGTACAGTAGTAAAAACGACTTTAAAGAATATAGTAGCCCTGATATACAAAAAGACATCGACAGTTATGCAAAAAATAATGAATATAAGGAATATGAGAAACAAAACAGGCAATATGAAACTCAATGGAATCAAAATCAGCAAGCAGAATACAGAGAGCAGGAACAACAATACAGAAGGCAAATAGAAGCTGATAAAGGGAAAAGCCAGTCCCCTCCATCGGATTATAACAACCAAAGCCAAAAGAATAATATGAGTGTCGCATCGCCCATGAAGTCGAGCGAATCTAGTAGTCCTAGCGTGAAATCTCCGTCGTCTGATAGTAGAAGAAGTAGCGGTGGTAATCAAGCGCTGCGGTCACCTATAGCGCAACGAATACCATCAGCTCCAGTTACTATGTCTGGCATACTTTACAAACAAGGCTCTGACGGACTAAAAGTCTGGAGGAAGCGATGGTTCGTGCTGTCGGAGTACTGCTTGTTCTATTATAAAAGTAAGTAAAAACAACAATCAACGTCGATAAATACACAATGCTATATTGTTAGTACGGGAGTTTATTCACTTGATGAAACACAGCAAATAATCTTTTGTTTTTTGCCAGATTGTATTAATGTACGTTTTTATTTCACAGGTCAAGACGAGGAGAAACTACTTGGCTCCGTACTCCTACCGTCCTATAGAGTATCTGGCTGCACTTCAGAAGACAAAGTACTTCGGAAGTATGCTTTTAAACTGGAGCATGCAAACATGAGAACTTACATCCTTGCAGCACCTGATCAGGAGGCCATGATGAAATGGGTGAAGGCGCTGACCATGGCCGCACTAATGCAAAGCCCCAAGTAAGATTACCTTCGAGATCAGATCAGTAGATAGTAACGCTTTGTTGATACCTGGCACAGATTAATGTTGACTTGATGATTGAGCTATTACGTTTTTGAAAGTAGAATGTTTGAACAGTTGGTTTAAGTTCGAATCTGTTGATTCTAAAATACATTAACTTCTATTTTCAGTGAACAGCCGCAAAAACATAGCGATCGGACAGCTGCGAAGACAGAGGTGGGTATTATTGTAAGCACGTATAAGGTACCGGTGCAGGTGATCGGCAATTAGTTTGCCAGAGCGGAACCAAGGACAGCCATTACATGGTTGTTATAACTGCAGATAATAGTGCGGATGACGCCGCCGCAAATTGATTGTAACATTAACGACCTGTTCAGAATGCATTTATGAAATGTATCACAATTGATGGTTAGGTATCAATTAGTAACATCGTGCTATACATATGAACTTAATAATAAAAAGATTGTTTTATTGTAGGATGGCGACGAAATACCAACTTACGCCAACGCACCACCGAAACCCAGACGCTCCAATGAAGGCTATAATTCACCAAGTCCGGACATGTAAGAATAATTCTTTTCAATTGTGTATTATTGTCCTAATAACAGATAAAAATAAACATAATTTTACTACTATTCCATTTCCATGTATTACAGGTACGATCCAAATTATGACTTACTCAAAAAGCCAGCATCACACTACAGTCAAGGCACTAGTCACGCACGATATCAAGACCACGCAAATTATCCAGCCAGTCCAAACCAAGAGCCCACATACACTCGCAGTCCGCAATCTCCACCGCCAGTACAACAGCAACCACAGTATCAAACAAAACGACCACCATATGATACGCAACATCTCTCTCTGCCATTAACAAACACAGTTACTGACAAACTTGAGAACAACCAACCTAGTACATCATCCATGTATAAGTCTAATGCACAATCGCCTTACTTTGATAGGAATCGAAGTCAGCAGCAAGTGGCACAAGAGAAAAGAGAACAAATATATGAAAGGCAATCGCAACGCAATCCTTTCCTTCAAGATACGACTCCTCAGGACGTTTCCTCTAAAGACGAACGAAACGAAATGCACAATAAAAATTCTCGATCTAATAAGAAGGATGAAAGAGCTGAATTGATTCACAGTGAAATTATTGCTGAAAGTAGAAATAATGCTAAATCTAATCTTGATTTGAACGCCTATAACAGGGATGTGTATGGGGAGCTGAGTTCGAGGCCTGGGAGAGCGGGAAGTGCTATCAACGAACGCTTACTAGCTGAGAGACGAACACCAGATGCATACGGTAGATCTACAACCATTGCTGCTTATAATAAAGAAAAGATTGGAGACTATGAGGATGTATATTCGCATTATGCCACCGAAAATGAATATGGTAAAACATACGCCAAGTCACCAAATCCATCTCAAGATCGCGATGGTGTTAGCATTTCTAGTCATCAACAACAGCAGCAACAACACCAACAACAACAACAACAAAGAAACACGGGAAATTATGTAAGTATAACATCAGTTGTTACTCTTAAATCCTTTGAGATTAATAATAATACCTGATTTCAAAATTTGGTCTTATCTTTCAGTCCCAGGAGAAAACATTCAGTGGACCGTCTGTATTAAGGAGAAAGAAGATGCAATCGAGTGGAATCCAACCACCAATGCCGAGACCCCACAGCGCTGATTTTCTTGAATACGAATCTAAAGCTGAAATGTTAAACAAAACTGCTCCCGCTCGCTCAGCTTATGACACATACAAAGAGCCGCCTCAACGACCTAAGTCTAGTCTGGATATCAATTCATATTACGATCCTAGTTCAGACAGGTATTATTCCGAAGAAAGTTATGCAGAAAAAATGCGGCAATCCGCACAGTACTTAACGCAGGGGCTGGTTCCGAGTGTGGCTCCTAGAAATATGGAGATACCTCTTGCGAAATATGCTAGTGGCTTAGCAAAGAAACAACTCAGCACTGCATATTCTCAAATGACAAATAATAATTATGATGCTGAGTTCAGCACGGCTCGGGATAATGTTAGTTATAATTCAAAATATGGTGATATAGAGGCGTTGAATTCTAATTGGACGTTAAAAGAGAAGGAGATACAGAAAGAGTATTTGAATAGAAGTGGCAGCGTGATGAGTGATGGGTCTAATGTTAGTGGATATGTCAAGGAGGCAGCTAAATATGATACTAATGCTGATGGCTTCATGAGATCTGCAAGTGCGAGGTTGCCTTCGACAGCCCCAGAAAAAGAAGGTGAAAAGAAAGTGCAACAGGTAAATAAAATCATATACCAATTATTGTTGTATTTGTTAGATAGTGCCTGTGGGTAAGGCTCAACTTGGTCTTTTAGTACAACTTATGTACAACTAGGCTATGATAGTAAAAATGGGTGCATTTCATTTTTCAGCGTGAAGAGTCCATGAAAAGATTGCTGGAATGGAAGCAGAGGATGTTACAATCACCTCTAACAAGAAAAAGTACTCCTGCAACAATATCTTTGGCAAGATCTCTTAATCATAGTCGACAGTCTTTGCGATCTGATCAATATAAGCCCAAGACATATACGAATGCCTCCTACAATAGCTATTCTTCTGATGATGAAGGTATGTGATAGCAATTATTTTTAAGATTTTATCTTCCTATGTTGATTAAGATGCGTTTGTAGGTAGTTATTATTTTGTAGCATGGTTAAAAAATTGATGATTAGAATGGTGGAGAATATTGGTATCCCAAGCAAGTGTGAAAGGAGCATGAATCTGTTTATTTTATCATTTATTAAATAATAATATTATGCATGAACAGAAACAGCGAAAACTCGTCTTATGTATTTAAAGAAGACAGAAATTGAAAAAAAAATCTTTCATATGAGTATTGCAAAGCATTAACATCCTATTAAAAACATTATTTTACGCAAACAACCATCATGCCTTAATTTACAAAATTCTATTAAAATTCTAAGATCATTCATTTTTAATCATTTTTACAAATAATTTGGGAGCGTACAGTACTGTTTTCCCTTATAAATCCTATTATTTAAAATAATGAAAATGCCATTTAATAAGAAAATATTTAATCATTATTTTTATGTGTATTATATTATCATATACATGGAACACCTGCAGTAGCATTATGATGACTTCGCTTTGCGGAGAGGTACCTTCCTGCCTGCGGGGTCATGTGCCACTAACATAATTTTACTGGTCTATTATTCGGTGGTGGGTAACGAATCTTAGTTCTTGTTGGTTATATTTTGAGTAGTTTGCATCACTCTAACACCCAAATCCAAATATACTAACATTGTGGTGACCATAAGGAACACTTTGAACGATTATTATGTATTGCATAATTACTATTGATATAGTAATTATCGGTTTCACTTTTGCACCTCAGAGGGAACATCGGGCACTGATCTGCAAAAACCCAGAGAAATGCAGGCAGGAAGGTCTCAAAAAGTGAACCTAACAAGTCCTATCATTATGCGACCTATAACCCCGCACTCGCCCTCAATTGCACAAATTGATCCAGTGGAAAACTCTTCTCACGAAGAGGTAAAACTTACGGATAACACCGAAAATACTTACCAAAATATTCTTTGTACAATATCTATTCCTAAAGTAGACTTGGAAGATAACGGTAATGATTACGAAAAAACGGCATTTGAATTGGAACAAGAAGAAGTACAAGAAAATCCTCCACCAACCATGTCTGAAGATGGGTACGAAACAGAAGACAGTGAAGCTGAGTCTGAAACGCAAATGGAATACACTGATAATGATTTAGATGAAGTATTGTTAGACTCTGAAGAAGAAAATCCAAGTGAACATCAAAATAGCGACGAAAAAGATAAAAAATCTACAAAAGAAAACAATGACGCGATCCAAGAAGATACTGAAGCAAAATCAGATACACCTCCGGTTGGCGTTTCTGGAGAGAACCATTATTTGCCTATGAGTCCTAGAAAAATGTCTGTAAACGAACCTCCTCATAAAGCTATATTCGAAAGTTTTAGTGTATTTGATCAATCCATGCCACAAGGATATGAAGACAACCCATACGTAGAAATGAATTTAGGAAATGAAGACGATGATACTCAAACATATGAAGTAGTTTGTGTAAATAATGGAAAAGTAGAACCTGTGTATATGGAACTTAATAATTTATCATCTAACGAAAATAAATCGCAAGATGAAACTGCAAGTACTAAATTATTGGATACTGCATCGAATTTTGCTGACTCAAAAAATCACACTTTAAAAAGAGCTGCTAAAACTGATAAGAGCACAAAAGATAAATCTGAGAGTTCTGATGTTGATGACGAAACAAATAAAGATGTTTCTCTGGATTCACCTTTCAGTAGATTTAGTATATCAGATACATTTCGTCCGGCTTCATATTATTTAAGCAGTAGCAAAAGTACTTTAGATGTTCATGATAGTTCCGACAGTGAGATCGCTTCACCTCCACCAGTTCCAAGTTCATCTCCTCCTTGTGATGAATTATCGGATGATGCTCTTTCTAAATATATTTTAGAGAAATTAGACAAATCAGATATGTCATACGATAATTCCATTTTGAAAATGCTCACGTCTGAAAATCAGAAGATGAATACTGTTAAACGTAAAACTACATCGTTAATGATTTATGGAAGTCGAACATCTATTCATGACACTCTTTCTAGAGGAGAGAAAATTCGAAATAGTAGAGCAAGCCTTACTAACGACATTAATAAAATGAATGGAAGTGCTAGTAATTTACTAAGTAGTACTTTACTTGATCACTATAATCATTCAAGCAGCATTGAAACAGATTCTTTGAGAAGTTATAGTGCAGATAGAGGTTCGTCTCGATCATCACTAGAATCAGATGTTAGTAGTAAGTTTGAACTAGTACCGTCAAATTTATCTTCTGAGGTTACTAGTTTGAATGAAAGTGAATCACCTATAGATTATAGACATCCTATGGGATATCGAGATTTAGAAATGATGATAAAAAGAAGACCACTTTCTGATGAATCACTATTTGAATTAGTAAAGGCCGAATTGCCCTTTAATAATGATGTTCCTACTTATGTAGATTTGGATAGATATTTAGATAATTTACAAGCTGGTACAAGTGAAGCGCAAAATGTGAATAATCAAGGGCATTCTCATTTGAATAGTTCAGCCCCAGAAACATCGAACTATAAAGATAATGTAATTCAAGCTGCTTTACAAAATGCAACACACGCTCGTTCGTCAAGTACTCCTATAAATCATAATAATAGATTAAATAGCTTTGGGAGCAGGAATTCAATCGGACAACAATTCCGACATATAAGTGAACAAACGTCTAGCTACACAGGTTCACAGAGCTCCTGCAGTTCGTCTGGAATACCTAAGTCACCAATGTCCTATTATTGTAAAAATATGGACGAAGAAAAACTTTTAAGTAAAAATTTAAACAATGAAGATTTCTCTGATAAGGTTAAAGAATTTGAAAACGAAAAGATATCACTTCGCGCAGGGAATGAAACAAATGCCTCTTCAACCTCCACAGGATTTCATAGCAGAGAAAGTTCTACGGAACACAGTGCTCCTTATTACTACTCTGATCTTTCTTCACAAGAGCATATTAATGTTTTACCTACTTCTCATTACCTGAAAAATACTAACCTTCATCGGAAACTGAATAACCAACGGCGCAGGGGCCCATTACATAAGAAAAATGATATCTCACATATTCATAACCCCATTCGAAATAATCAACTTATATTATCTGAACCATCTTTTGAATTAGCTGCTACAGCTAGAAGTGTGTCTGTTGAGTTTTTGAGCGCAGCTGATAAGGATCCTGAGATTGACATGAAAAATATATACGAGTCTACCGGTGGCAGAAACTCTAAAATTCCCGAATCAATGAATTTGTCAGGTCTTGGATGTAAAAGGAACTCAAGTAGCCATAGTAATCATGAAAACTCTTCGCCAGATACAAATGCAAATTCCTTAATAAAACTCTCTAGCACAAGTATGTCATCCCACTGTAGCGGGAATTCATCGAATACCGTATATTATGACGCCGAAGCAGACGCAGGTGCCTATGAAAATGTTGTATGCCAAGGAGACAAACATTGGGACGAGGATACCCTGTGGAGAGATAATTTAAGACGTGTTTCACATAGGCATGCTCGTTCCATGGATGACTTAGATTCAATGCCTGCGGGAACATCAGTATCTGCTAAAATAAATGAAGCCTGTGGTATGAGTAGCATCAAAAGAGTAAAGAAAGACGGTACAAACAAAATATGTAGAAATGTCACTTATGTAAATTGTGACATACAAGGCCGAGTTCTAAGAAATAGAGAAAGTAAATCTGGTTTTCTTTGCAACTTTTTAGAAGAAGAACAGAAATTGAACGAAAACGACGTATATGTTAGCCTCGCTGAAAGTGCGGAAATGTCAATAAAACAATCAGATGAAGGTGTCTATGAACAACTAGCAGTTGAACCAAATAATTCGATCGTTCTCACAAATAAAAGGAGATCTTGCGAAGCTGAAGAAAGGAATAAGAAAAAGTTTGAAATTGATAGGGAGAAGCTTAGACAGTGGGATTTAATGTCAAGTGGTTTAATGAAAGGCAGGGTAGGACGCGTGCGGGGCTCAGGCGCTAGTGGGGGCGGGGGAGACGCTGCCTGTAGTACGGACACTGGAACTGACAGTGCGAGCAATGAAGGTATCCTCTAACATTCTATGGTCCTGTAAGGTACACTATGTAAGTTATATTTCTGTTACAATATTAAAGCAAAGCAAAGTCATTGTTTCTAATTATTGAAAATGTAAATAATTTGGCATTTTTATGTTTTTCATATCAATTTAATTTAAAATTAGATTTGGTTCGAAGGAAGGGTTGAAACACGATAAGGTGTAAAGAAAAACCAAGCATGCGACTTTAACATGGATTGTGTTTTTTTGTTGTAAATATTAATCAATATTTCTACTAATACGCGCACTGATACACCCTTTATCATGTTTACTTCTCGAATTTTAATGAAACAAATTGGATTTATCCATAAAAGATGTAAAGTGTATATTTAATGTAATTTCAATCTCACGAAAGTAATTCTTGCAGCTTCTATGACAATGTCAGGCGCGCATACGGAATCTGGTACAAACAATAACACGACAAATCAGCAAGCATTGTCAAAGAAAGCTTTTCTCGGAAGTAACACGTCTATTGGAAGGAACAGTCGGGACGCCAACATACCGGTACGTGCAGTGAGCCCGAGGGTCAGATGGGTAGAAGATAAACAATCTAATGATCATTACGGCTCACAACAAATGTCAACGTCTCAGCAAAATGTAAGATCGTTTAGAAATTCATCATACCCTATAACATCACTTATCAATAATACTAATTCAGCAACGAAAAAAGTTGAAGCTTTGGTCATAATGTTGATGTGATATATTTACTTTTCAGTTACATGCATTGAGTACAACAGAGGACTGTTGGGCTTCAGCTAGATCTCCATCTAGAGCTTCTCAGCAACCTATCAGAGCTGTAAGCCCGAGAGTTCGAAGGAACACTGAAACTGATGATATGGTATGTGGTCATGGGCACTTAGTAGTTAATGTTTTAGTAGTTGCATTTATTATTGATGTGTTTTCATTTTTGTTTTGTTTTTTAGTTAGATTTCACATATGTATTTATTTTATTATTTGTGCATTTTGCTTTATCATTTGTGTTACGTTTTGTATTATTATATTAGCAACGAGGACAGCAGCAGCCGAATCAAAATGAACAGTTTGGTGAGATTCCTACTGCTGGAGAACTTCTTGGTCGAACTCATGAAGAATTGGTGTTGCTCTTGATTCAATTACGACGACGCCATGCGGCGACCCATCGGGCCATCGAGCAGTGCTGCGCACAAATCAGTAGCATTGAGGTGTTTGTTAATGCTTTTTACTCGTATTATTCTTTGTTCAGTTGCATTATTTTTTATTTGATTGTCTTTTAAATAGTTTGTGAGTATCTACTCTGTGTGGTGAATTTAATAAACTTGAAAATAAAGGTAATATAAAGCTACTGTTCACACTCTTATAATGTTATATCTTTGTAGGATTGTCTCAGTTCTCTAAAAGCAATGGAACGCGAAGAAAGTCTTCAACGGCTTGAATTCCTCAAAAATCAATTAATGGAATTGGAACATCAGTACGAAAAGAGCAAACCTCTAGTACAGTTAGTGGACAATATGGTTAAGTTGGGATCTCTTTACAATAGACCTGGTTCTACCATCGAAAGACTGGAAAGGAACCAGAGGCTACGACAAAAAGTTTTGGCTGAACACGCTCTTGAGCAGCAAAGGTAATAACTTTTCTATTATATTCCTTTATTTTATTAACAAAAAATCCATAAAAAAATTGGATAAGGAAACATTAAATGTCATATTTAATATAATTGAATTTTCTGATATCAAACGGACGTATTTTTCAGATGGTTAGAAAGTGTTGCTGCAGGAAAATCTTTGGAAACAGAAGCATCTCGAGCAAGAGTGGCAGAACTATGGGCATTAGAGCAAGAACTCTCTGACGAAGCTGCCATTCTGCAAGGATTGAAAACTGATAAAGATGCTATAGAGAACTTACTTTCTGGTATGATAGGCCTATAATAAAAATATTTATGAACGACTTATGTACGTAAACTGCATAATAAGGTACCGTTTATTTTTCCAGGTGTCCGCGGAAAGTTGGACAGTGTCCACAAAGGAGAACTGAATCTTGATGGCAACCCTGCCCCTACTAGAAGGTCAGCTCCCACGAATAACCTTGGAGGAGGAGGTGGTCTAGAGGAGGAACTGGCACGCGTGCAACAGATGTTGGCGCACAATTCTAAGGTTTATAAGGTTTTCGTCTATATCATGCACTTTTATTTTTTGTTTATTTATACGTTTACCTATATAGGGTGTTTGGCAGAACGTTGAACATACGAAAATGGTGGATAGGTGGGGTCATCTGCTACTTACTCAGCCCTTATTTATTTGGCCCTGGCCCACTGGTTTTTTTTTTTAAATGCAAGTTGAAATTAAGATTTAAGTATTTTTTACATCTTTCTGTAAGTTTGAGGACTCATAACTTTTTTTCTAGCTAACATCTAAATAAAGCAATAATTTTATAAGAATCTGCCAACATTAAAGATTAAAAAAACAAAAATATTGCCTGTTTTACCCATTTTTAATAAACGTTTTTAATAAAAGTTTCACCACTTTCTTAACTTTAAAGTGTATAATCACTTTAAAGTTAAGAAAAGTGGTGAAACTAGAGGAAAGCAAAAAAAAAATATCCAGGGGGCCAGGGCCAAATAAATTAGGGCTGAGTAAGTAGCAGATGACCCCACCTATCCACCATTTTCGTATGTTCAACGTTCTGCCAAACACCCTGTATTACTCCTACTTTCTTATGTAATTTTTTATAATTTCTATATTGCACTAGTTTAGACTCCTTCAAAAAAGATGTTGATAGCGATATTGATGAGAGAGTTAATATAAGTTTTGTGTGCGTTAAGTTATTGCAAATATGTAATTTAAAATATGCACAAAAACAATATAAACATGCATTATTTTTTTAAACGCATGAAAGATACCGTGACAGTGAATAAAACACCGCACATTTCTGAATAAAGCATTTTACTTACTAGAAATTAGAGCAGACCGTGGCAGATAACGCTCATCTAGAGCGCGAGCTGCAGCAGCTGCGGCGCGCGCTGCAGGCGAGGCGAGCTGCCGGGCATCAGCATCACGCCACCAACCCCACGGCCATGCTTGAGGACGGTCAGTATAAAATAATACACAAACAAACAAAGTGGAGTGGAGAAAAAGAAGAAGAGAAACTGACCCCACCACTATGTGGAATTAACAGTCGCAATAAACAAAATGAGAGAGAAGTATACTAGTCTCTGTCAGTATCAGAAAGAAAGAAGAAAGAAAAAGTATTTATTGAGACTCGCACAAGGAATAAAAAATTAAACTAAACACCTTCACCTTAAAACATTAATAAAAAAATAAAAGAAAAAATAAAAAACAAGGTAAAAAACCGAAAACAGAAAGTCCTGTACGAGGCCAAAAGGCTCCTATCTCAGCATATGCTGCGACATTTAAAAAATAAATGTCTCAGCGCATCGCCGCAATAAATGTCTCGGCGTATCACTCTCTTTCTTTTTACGACGGAGCCTGTGTACCCGTGCGTTAATAAGACGTTTCCAGCTTTAGAGAAAGACACACAAGTATGTGTGCCAGAGACGACGATTGACAAAGCCGAGCTTTGTAAAGCTTTATATAAGTGCCATATTCACGACCGAATGTCATCGGCATGCCGTAAAACAGTAAAACTAGATTGCCAACATTAAACGAAATAAAGGTCTAAATTCTGGTACTAATTAATTGCAGAAGTGTCGCGAGTCCAGCAGCTTGTGACAGCGCTGCAGCGTCAGCGGCAAGAGTTGAGCCGCGCAGTCAGGCATCTGACTCAACAGTCGCATGCCTTACAGAATACCCATGACGCCATGCCTGGTAAGTCAACTTATAATCATTGAGACCTTTTCTACATAAACCCCAAGCCATTAAATCGCCATCGTGGCTACTGGTTTGCTTATCAACACTATTGGCTCAAATCCATTTCTCACTTTTGGCCTCGAATTGAAAACAGACCTGTACGTTTTTACGTCTGGCCACTTGGCCAGCATTTCTGTTACTGATAAATATTTCAAAGTATGTCATAGAACCATTTCCAATTTATTTTTCAAGATAAACATCGCCCTATGTCATCCTGGCAAGAAACGAACCTTGATACGGGTCATACTATCGACCACGGTCACTCCGACTACGACTATGACGTAGGACCGCTAATGCCACCGGGTCATTACGAGCCATCCAACGTTGAGACGCCCTTGTATGTGGATACTAGGGGACCTGGAGCTGACGTCACTTCTCCGCTCAACAGCGAAGACTTACAGCATGCTGGATTCAGTGAGTAGATTTTGTAATTTATACCTACCATTAAAAGATTCCACAAAAACTGAGGGCCGTTCTTTCACTTTTTTGGAGTTCAAGTAAAATTAAAATAACAAATCCTACTTGTAAACGCGAAAGTTTGTGAGGATGGATGGATGTTTGTTACTCCTTCACGCAAAAACTACTAGAATGCATTAGGTTGAAATTTGGCACACAGGTAGTTTATAACCTGGATTAACCCGTAAGATAATTTTTAACCCAATATTCCCACGGAATCGAGAGTTATGCGGGTGAAACCGCGGGGCGCTGCTAATCTTCTAGTAAGTTAGAGTCCCGTGGTGAAGAAGTTTAAATAAATAAATCCAATTCTATTTGTTTCAGGTAATCTCACAAATGTAGAAAAACAAGAGATCAAAACAGTCCGCATAGTCAAGCGCGAGAGTGAACGACGCCAGAGAGATCGGGAACGTTCTCTCCAGCCCATGTCCGACTGGCCAACAAACAATATCACTGCTAACTTAGACCACTTCTTGGAAGAAGAACTCGTACAATCCCTCAATTACTCTCGATCAACGTCATTACCCCGAAATGAGCAATACGAACAAGTATACAGCATAAGGCGTGATAATAATTATTTACAACCAAACATGGATCTCAGCCCCAAATATGTATCGAGTCCATCTCTCTCTAATTACGACTACTCTCAAAACATGTCTTCTCTCAGCAGTAGCTATAATAAAAGCTACGATAGGTCTGGATATGATCGTAACATGTCTTTATCAACACAGTACTTGAATAGCCCTACGGATAGTTCAAGGACTTTGACGAATGATCCTTTATCAAAGACTAGCAGTATCGTCAGCTTGACGAGGTCGCATATGGAGTTATCACCTATATTCAAGAGCGAAGCCGCTAAGCAGATCATTACAGAGATGTCTGGCGATGCCCCGAAGAATAGCTCCTTGCATAGACGGCAAGTGCCGAAAGAGAAGAGGAGGCATTACACGGCACCACACCATCTTAGTGCTAAGACGCTAAATGAAATGCCTAAAGACGCGTACAATCAAGATGTAAGTATTATTTGCCTACATATAATTTTTAAATTTTACAAAAAATGTGTCATAACCATGAAAGGTCAGCTCCATAATACATATCTATCAAGTTATAGGATTAAACACTGTTGCGTTGCGTATGACAAATGTGTAGAGCAGAGCAATCAAATATCAGTTAATTTCCCAAAGCATTTAATATCCTAAAAACTTATTATTAAAAGCAATCTAGACATAGACCATCTTCATAACCGAAATGTGAACCTTTTGTCCAGAAGATGGGCCGTTCAGTGGACGATGCGGACATGGAGCGAGCTTTACGTGGTGCAGCACCAGATGTGGTGCGGTCTGCGCTACCACCACATGCGCTCAGACTGGCTGATAATACCATCGATCAGCTGTTAGCTGCGCCACAGAAGATTCTGATTCCTGAGAGATATATACCAGAGAAGGTAAGTTTCATAATAAACATAGTAAAAAAATAATATGTGTCAGGATTTTTTTTGAGATCTAGTGCATATCATTTTCTCGGTTCGAAATTAATATTGTTTACATACAAAGTTGATGCTCTCATGTGTCTAATTATTGGTATTATCATGCATAAATTATCAATAATATAATTAATTGGTTTAATGAAGCACGATTGCGTAAATACACTTTGGTAAGTGTACATGTTTTATTTTGGATTAGAAGAGTAATTGTATTGTTCCGGTATTAAAGATTCCCGAACCAACAGTTGCATTGTATAACTACATTTAAGTACAAATTAATTGGAAGTACTTGCTAATTAATTCAATTAGCATAAATGAATAAAACTAACCATCTTAGTCTAGAAAAAAAAACAACAAATTTACCTACATACAATACAACAGACCAATAGATGGAAATAAGAATAAAATAAAAGACATGAACCATCATCAAGGTGACAAAGTTATCGGATATTATTTTTTCACAGCCTCCAGAACTGTCTCCAGAGGAACAACAAAAGAGGCAAGAGAAAGTGGAGTCGATAAAGAAAATGTTGACAGGCACATCGGCTGACCCCAGCAAGGTATGCATAATACACCTGTTATATCACTTCCAACTCACTTCCGAAGTAGATTTACGTTACGATGCGTAACTTCCTGAAGTTTAATGAATAACGAGGAATACATTCTATGAATGTATGAATTATGACTATTTCCGATTACTACTGGAACTGTTCGTACTTTAATGAGCTGAACTGATGCATAGACGACGTGTATTTGCTATGAACGAGATATTTTCAACTTGTTTTTCCGAATATTTGAGCAACGCTTCTTCATAGTCTTTCTTCATCACTCTCAGTTGGAAATAGTTTATCATCCACATAGTTATCTACTTCATATAGTTTATACTGTACATTCTGTACATCTAATGCATTCAGTCCTCATTAACTTTCACTATATAAAACAATGCACCCTAAATTCGCTCGCTCTGCTTTCATTGTTGTTGGAATGAACTTTTTTATACTTTTTGCATGTTCATTCTACTCTTGATTGATTACCCTAGATTCTAGATTTAAAGACCTGAAAATAATGTATAGACTATAAATAGTTTGGTGTTTGCAGATGAAATATAGTTGTTTTTTTTTTCGATAATAATATGGTTGATGAGCAACCTATTGATAAAAATGATTAATGTGTCCACTTTGAGGTCTAATTATGTTTGATTGAAACATTATCTTCTTTCTGATATTAGACAAACAAAATATTGTATTGACCAACAGCATAATATCTTAATATTACGTTCTGTCTGAATCCACCGCAAAAGCTTGTATAGCCGCTTCGAATGTTGGCTGTAAATATGTAAACCGGCACAGTCCTACATGTGTGTGCTTGTATGATGACCGTTAGAGTCCGGACGCTGGCGAGAAGCGGCAACGGGAGCACTTGCTACAAATGAACCAGATACTCGCCAAGCAGGTCACTGAGATGAGCAAAATCATCGCCGGTAAGAAGGACGTTGCTTCATATTAGTTTTGCCCCAACGGATTTACTTGTATATTTACAGTAATTTTTGTGAAATTTGTTTGAATGTAAATCTGTTTCATAATACTATGATTCTTTTAGAATATGTTTCTTATCAGTATTTGTAAATAGATACTATTATTATATGTAGGAATTATGGATTTTTGAAACAGATTTTTTGTTGCACTAATTTGTCGTATTACGTTTATGCATATTTTTAAAGTTGTATGAAAAAGGTTTTCTAAAACGTCACATTAGTCAAATGTTTTTGGCAATCTAGTGTACAAGTTTTAAAATATTTGTACTAGTAACTGCAAATAAATGTTTAATATCACCTTTTCCAACATGACACTAAATGTTTATGTCGATTCCAAACATTGTACGTTTCACATTTAGATTTTTTCTTAATTTTCTCACAGAATTGCCATTTCGACGTATTTTTTCTTCTTTTCAAAGTAGCAATTATTGTGTGTTTGATGTGACTAACCCAAACACGTGTGTGTCACGCCTGTAACCGTTTGCTTGATGTTGTTTGTCCCATTTTGTGCAGGAACCAACACTGAGCAAGGACCGTCCGCATCCAATCACTGATAGCCAGATACTTACATTTACACCTGCACATTTCACGTCTCCTCCACTTTGTCCACTCCCATTAACTCAACCTTGGGCACAGTAGCATTTTTCTGCAAAAATACATACTTAAATCAAAATAGCTGTATAGTTATGACTGTTGCTAGATAATGCTCTGTGCCCATTTCTATGAATAAAAAATTTACTTCAATTCCCTCAAATATATGTCATGTAAGTAATTGGCTGACTCGGACGGTTCTTAGAAGATACCCACTACCCAGTGTGTTGCGGCATGGTTTCGTTTTTTGCATTTTGTTGTGAGTAGCTCACTTATATTTATTTTTAGTTCAATTTCATTAATAGTTGCATTGTTTTTGTTTGCATTTTGATGTGTGAATGGTGATTTGAATTAACAGATCCTTTTTTGTGAATCGTAACTAATTGTTTTCTTTTATTTTATCAGTTAAAGCGTTAGAAGAACTGCCTCAAAATGGTAATGCTGACGACTTGGACGATCGGTCACCAGACGTAGAGCTGCCCATCTACCAACAAAGAGACAATTTCTTTACCTAGATCTATGGAAAGCCTCGAAAAATAATAACCATTACCTTTCACAGAACCGGGGGTTCTTTGATACATAAGATCATTTCAAAATAAAGCCATCAACACTATAATGTGTAGTCTATACTGGTATTTGGCCGTCTTTGGCTTTGTAAATCTTTGGAAAATAAAATGATACGTAGGTAATTAACACGTTTACTAAAACTTGAAACATATAACCAAGCTGGGCTTTAAATAAAATATAAGCGGTCAATGTAGAATGTTCAATTAATAGAAACTTTAATATTATTGTAATAGTTTCTTCGTGTGTTTATAATAAACGTGATTATAAATCAAATATTCATATTCTTTATAGAAAAATAGTGGTATATAATTGAACCTAATTTTTTATAATTAGTGAAATTATGTGGTATTTAGTCATATATTAATGTTTTAGTAACTTATTCGTGTGAAAATGAGAAAAGCTCGAGTTATCATTTGCCTGCTTACAAAATTGTATCATAATATTACAATGAGAGATGTTTAGTATGTACCAGAACAGTTAGGTATATTGTGGATCTCGATCGTTATATGTGTAGGAACTAGGTGTTTGAATGTATTTTGTTGAAATAAATTCGACTTGCATTGTACGTTCCACATATCTATCAAAATATCATTTACATGAATTTGTAATTAACTGCTAGGAGATGAATAGGAATTGGTATAATTTGTAGCACTTGCTCAATCTTGTGGACATTCCTTAGCAATGTTATATTTCGTAGAAATACAAATGACACTGTAAAAGATACTTAAAATGTTATTTTGGCCAGTTAGTATTGGCATACTGTTAAATTCAATACTTTGAATTGCAACCCTTTATGAAACATCTAGATACAACGACTGCGTATTACCAAATTCTGATGTTCAAACAAATTTTGCTACAGCCCTTCAATGTATTGAATAAATCGGTATGCGGTTATTAAAGATTATTTTTGGTATATAATACAAGTCTTCTATGTAAAAGGCCTTGAATTGTTACTTTAGAGTTAAGATAAATAGCGAAATGTACTTAGATGACATTATAATGTTACACAGTTGCCATGTTTATTGAATAGGAAGTGCACATTTATATTAATTAATATAACTTTAGATAACGAATGACAATGCGTTTTAGTATTATTTCGTTTAATTTTTCTGTTTTTTAATGTAAATATTAATCATACATTAAGTTTTAATTATTTAACTTTTGTGTACTTACGTCTTCATTTAGTTTATTGTAGGTATGCACATTATATAGCTCGTCAATTACTTTTGTACTTAGTATTGTATGAACTTATGTGAATTTTAAAGTTTATGTATAAAATATATCTAACCCTGCTTCGTATTATTTGGTAGCTGAAGCAACGAATCGTTTTGTGATTCAAAGATAAAATTTGGGTGAAAGCTGTAACTCATTTATATGATTAATGTTTCATTGAGGAAGATTTACGATAGAATCGTTATAATCATTATTCGACTACATTTTGCAGACGATAACGAACAAATTGAGAAAGATACTTGTAGCGTTAATGGCGATGGTAACAATTTTATTTCATAATTTTCACTTTATGGGCTATAATGTCGTCTTTTATTGATGGAATTTTAGTAGGAACTTGAGGAAGATAATATTTACTGCAAAATGAAGTCATGCTGTGGGTAGGCAACCATAGGTAGTAAATGTATCAATGTTCACAATGTCTTAAAAGCTTTAAAAATTCCTGCCTACAATCGTTTCTCTAGCTAGATACTTAGTTCAGTTCAAAGTTACAATTATTTGTACAATTAGCTTTTACCATTTCAAATAAATCTCAAACTATTTTTATGTACTTAGGAGAACAAAATTGCTTTTGTATAAAATAAAATATGTTGTAAAATTTAGTGCCATGATTTCGCATTTCAATTTTTATTGTGGTATTTTTATAGTTGTTTAGACTGCCAGTAATCATTTGCCTATGACAATGTGTGTTAGATAATACAATGCTTAAATTAAGGGCTCATGGCTATATGTACTTATGTAGGAAACCTTGCCATTTTCCCCGTTTTAATTAGTTTATGACGATTAAAATATCACTTCCTTAAAACCTCAAAGACTGTATCTTATCGACATCAACATAGATTTGTTTTTACAGTCAATTATATCTACATCCCTAGATAACTTTATTTTATGGTGAAACGTTATGAACTTCCAAAATTTTATTTACTAGAGGAATTTAAATAACAACAATTTGATTTTGTAATATTGGAGTTTTCCGAATTATTGTATCGTAGAAGATATTTATTACAATGAATAGCATTAGTATATATAGTTATTTCATCACACACCTATATTTAAATTGTGATGGAATATAGGTATTCCTACTCAAATGATATAAAAAATTGTAGGTACGATTCCTGAATTCATAAATGTTATCGATTCCTAAAAAATCCTATACTAAAATAAACTTTCTAGGCGCATAAAGCCATTTAATAACAAAAGTAACATAAATAAAATTATATAGGGAACATTTATTAGTATTTGCTATTCCCCAATATAATGATATATATTGCCTTATATGTAGACTGCCCGTATTCGAGAATGATTTCTACTTCAATTTATATAATATATTAGAGATAGGTGTTAGAACTGTAGCCCCTAATATTCAACGAATGATTCTGAGTATATAAACTTTATAATTATATGTAGCTATATGCTAAAGCTAATTAATTGACTGTTGAAATTTTTAATAGATCCTATAGAAGCAAGTGGCGATATAATCAAAGTATATCTAAAATCTGTATACATACAGATTTTGTTCTTTAAGATAATGACAAAAATACAACTACTACTATTGGTATTGTCCTCTTTTGGAGTGTCTATTTTAATATTGAGTGTTTCATTTCTACAAATTATATTGTTCATGAATCTACTTATAGTTGTTTTTTATATCATAATAAAGCTGCTTGCTTCAAACGTAGCCTAACAGAAGCCCCCATATTAGAAGTACTATTTTGACTGCCTTAAAATGAGTTGTTGTGTAAATACCTACAGGGAATTGTGCATATTGTTTTATATTATTGACTCTATCCAATTTTACATCAATCCTTGTAATTATAGCGCGTATGTTGTTCACATCTGAAAAATAAATAATATGCTGTATTATTAAGTTTGTTTTATTTGTCGTTTTGAATTTCCCATCAAAATTGGTTTGCCGGCAATTAAAACTAAAGATTTATTATTATTATTATATAACATTAAAACGAGGTCAAGCACATTGACACTTGATACTCGTAGACTGTTCATATATTTGGCAGTTGTTGAGTACACCTATAACCAAGCTGGGTGGTGAACGCCATATGATATTACCATCAAATGATCTCTATATTCAACTACTATTATATTCAACGGCTATATTCAATTACTATTATGCCCTTAACATTTATCATTATCCGTCTTGTGCTTAATAGGGGGGTAAGTCCATTATCCTCAACCGGTCAGAAATCCATACTACGCAGCTATTGAAAAATTGCCTCTGGAAATCCTGCTATGCAAATATGCACATCAACTGTCTAGTGATATTTTAGTTACTCACGCATTACCTAACACTACGATGTCGTCCAAGCCTAGCCTCACTATCGTATTAGTTCGCTGGAAGACCAACAGATAGCGCCAAGATCAGTAACGGTATGTACCCAGGACGTAAGTACCTATTCATTTTTTAAGCGAACTCTTTCTCTGAAGGATTAACTATTTGATTTTTGTCTCTACGAAAATATCATGCGGCACTTGTGGAGGGTAAATAAGTATTTCCTAGTGTGGCGTAAAACCTAAATCTAATTACAGGTCTGAGAACAAAAATAATAGTCGCTTTACCTAATATCTGAAACTTGGGAGATATCTTTGACCAGCAGTTGACTGCGATAAGCCTGGTTTGACTGATGGATGCAATGCAACGTCGAAATTGATTTAATGAAAGACATTTCTTCGAGCATAGTTTTATTCTCTTTTTAATTAGATGCTTTTTTTTTTCAAATCTTACATTTTTTTTAATCAATTTTCTACATAAACATATAATATTATCATAATTTATACCGATACTTCGGTACAGCACGGAAAATTAATTGTTAATCAAATAGACACACTACATCAATTGGTCATTGTCTAATCATTTCAACTGTCAAAGAATGACAGTTTTGATTTGATTATATGGACAATCTAAGTTGGTAGTCAATTTGATAACGTGACTTAAATTAATTTGTTTGTGCCAACGGTATCATACAAAGAAGAAGCTCGTAACTAGAATTAGGTATGGCAAGAGAAGTAAAGTAACAGTAGGAATCAGGAAAATAATTATTTATCGAGATTAGATGAGAGTGCTCCTAACTATTAGTCAGATGACTAGACTATTAAAAACAATGTAAAGAGATGCATCCTATAGAATTAGACTTAATTACGAGGTAGAAACTTTATGAAAGTGACTAATCTTGGATTGTGGTGAAATTCTATGAACTGCGGTGAGCTGAGTTGATTGAAGTACGAACTTGCAGTAAACTAATGTAGGTAAAGTCAGGTTATCAAATTGACTACCAACTTCGATTGTCTGTATAGGTATTAGGGGATCAGACACTGTCAGTAATAATGACATTACATTCAATTAATGTCATTACTACTGACAGTGTGGTGGTTGGAATGATGATGTGATCTAAATATTGTAATAGTTTTACCTCAATATTGGAAGGAATGACAGTAATATTAATGTCATTATTACTGATAGTGTTTGGACTTCTACTCAAATCAAAATTGTAGTTCAAAACTGTCATTCTTTGGCAGTTGAAATCAAAACTGTCATTCTTTGACAGTTGTATGAAGTAGTTAGAACACGGCAATTAGCGTAGTGTGTCACTTTGAAAAACAATTTTCCTTGGCTGTACCTACCGAAGTAACAATTAATCTACCTAGCCTTTTCCCAACTATGTTGGGGTCGAAGAGAATATTTTATGGAACATCAATGTTTACGTTATCTATCATGAAAATTGATGGAAAAAAACTGTAATCTTTACGTATTAGGCCACTAATGATCGTTAAGACGCCGTTAACACCGTTTATTGAATGGTTCACGAACGTGATTGATTGCACATCGCAGAAAAACCTTCGTTCGTATACATCTCTATCTTTTTATTTGCAATTACTTGCAAGATTCAGCGAGACAGATTAATTTAAATCGAGCAATTAAAAAAAACAGTTTGTAGATTTGTTTTCAATAAATCACAGTTCGGTTGTTTCTTTAAATATTTAAAAGTTAGACAATATATTTTAACAACTGTCTATGAAATATTTATGATCCTATAAAGGTGAGTATAGAGTGGAGCATTTACTTGTAACAGAACATCGAGCATTCACCGTTTTAAAATTTTATCGACCCGCACATGACGCTTGATGTTTTGTTACAACCTGATTTTAAAAACCATTGAGCGTATTGGTGTAATATTTTATCGAGCTAAAGCATGAGCGCAGGCGACGTGGAGTGAGGTGCGCGGGCCGAGGACAGGTCGTAACAGTGAACGCAAGGTAGAAAAAATGTTATAGGTAAATGCTTATTCGCCGTGAGCATTACGCCGAACGCAGCGTCGAGCATTCGCAAGAACGTTGAAATGCTTTTTTGACGTGATAACGTCTTATAAATCGATGAACGCCGGCTGCACGCACGAAAAAGTGTCACGTTCCGCCTGAGCTGAGCGTGTAAGCGAGAGCGCGGAACAAGCGATACAGAGGCACGATCGGCCTAAGCGTTGGGCTTGTGACGTTATCACGTAAAATTATCGTCCGTAAATCAACTTTACAGCCAACAAATTTTTTAAATTTAGCTTTTACTTGTATTGTACCAATCGTAAGAACGTTACATTATACATATAATACTCAACAAAATGCTCTAGTATATACTCACCTTAATAGTATCTTATGTAAAAAGAAAGCAATATGATTTTGACAGTTCATGAAAAATTGGCGGAGTCGACTCTGAATGTTGTTTTGTTTACGATGTGTACAATTCTGCGTTCATAATTTATAAATATTACTACTCATGCATAAATCAAAGATCATAAAAATATTCAATTAGGCAGCTAGATTGCTACAAGGCATTATTTTTAGAATATTAGGTGTTGTATGGGCTCGCACCCTATTACATGGGACTTAAACATAACTGGTTAAATGCTATAGATACACCTCTACCTAACCCTTCGGAGATTACAGGTATGATGTTATTAGGTGTTTTAGAAAAATTTAATAAATTAAGAAAAAAAAAGAAAAATGTTTAGTCAAAAAAAAAGGTGAAACACTAAATACAAATTTGCTTAAATCGACGAAAAATTCAATTGTGTTATGCGCCTAAACTAGGACATGTGTTTCAGACGAGTCAAGGTAATATTTCTAAATAATCACATTAATTATAAAAATCTAGTCATCTAATAGGTATGTAAAAAGGTGTAAATAGATCAGTCAATAAATCCTACGTGCTAAAATCTGACCTATCCTTACTTAGCTAAACTTGATTAGGACAAATACAATTTTTATTTATGTACAACTAATAGTTTCTCTGTATCTTGATTACAATGAAAAACTCAAACCCAGGAATTCATGCTTTATGCACCTACCCGCACTTGCGTTCACTTGACCCAAGATTTTTTTGAATGCTGCGTACATCTCATAAACGATACAAAGTATTGCTATTTATATTCATACATAAAACAATGCTCTTTTTACAACTTCACTACAATCTAGTTTATGTAATCTTAACGTGTTCGATCAGATGTAAAACTGGATTAATTACTTCTTCCGATTTTAACTCTTCCCCCATTTACAGCACTTTACAGCACGCGGGCAGTTGCTTAGATTTTTTCGCCTAGTGCGAAAGTGCGTAAAGTTATGTTGTGACGTTGTCTTTAATATTAGCTTTAGTTACTCATAAATTCTTCTAAAAAATATTAAAATTCACAACTTACCTTTAAATTAAAATTGTTTTCTAAACCAAAAAAAAAATTTTAACAGTGAATTTAAAATTACCGCCATCTACAACAGTAAAAAAATTCAGTTATATTAAAATTACTGCCGATTTCCTGATAATTCCTCGAGGTAAGTACCGACGAACACTGGGACAACTCTTTGTCACCGCCGAAGTGATTGTGATTCCCTGCGCGTACGCAGACAGGCGCGCTACGTGGATGCAGTTCAATGCCGCGTGTCTTCCTTCCGTTATTTCTCGGCTCCGGAGACAATCAGCGCGTGCGACGATTCATCTCAAATGTCAATAGACCAATAGAATGCAAATTCAAAGTGTATGAGTGATTGAGTGTCGAAGCCTTAGTACTAAGTATCGAACGGTACTACGGTTCAGTTTTTCAATTATTTAGGGCACTATTAAATGACAGAACGTTTATTTTAAATTAATGCATTAATTTATTCACATTATTGTGATGATACTATGGTGATAGGTTTGTTGTGGATATTTCTTATGTTTTATTAATAAATACGTCAGAATGTTTGAATGTGCGGTGTTTTTTCTCTTCATATTCGTTTGACTAAGCGCTATGAGAAAATGTAAATGAATAAATTAACCAATAATTACTTCAACTATTATGTAACGATTTCACTGAAGCCTGAATTACTAACTTTCACAAACAAAAATATTATCAGAATACCAACCTATTTATTATTTGTATGACCTACATAAAGTTTGACTTTGTAGCTGCAATGTTAGCTTTATTTTATCGCTAGTTAAGTTACTTATTAAAAACATACAAAAAACAGGAGACTACCTAAGATAATTTTTTTACCCTTGAAAAGGTATGGCAACTCTAATCAGAGTAGGTCAATAACGCATTAACTATTGTTTGAATAACTGTTTATTTGTACAGACATTACTAGGTTGACATTCAAAATATAACCTTTAAAACTATATTTAATAAGTTAATATAATTTCCACGTAAAATTACCAAAGGTTCCCTATAGTTCCGCACTACCGGCTCGTTTTAAACAAATTAGGTCCGCATGCAAAATAAAGTATCAACAACAGTCGTTAAGCATTTAACTAAACCTTTGAAAATACACCTAGTTGCCTACTTAGCCCCGTCACCCACAAAACAGGGTTTAATTAAGCACAAATTAGGATAAGCTTACGAAAGTAATTCTAATAATTCATATCCTAATTTTAGGGGCGACGAGAGACGTTGTTATAGTCTGAGAGAAGGCAAAAACATAATAAATGGGACTATGAGAATATCTCCAGCCACTAGGTCATTATAAGACTTGTTTTTCGCATAAATATTTTCACTTTGAGACTACTTTGTGGATGCAAGTAGGTAGAGTTAGCCGATATTAAGCTAAAAGGGAAAGCTTCTGCGAAGTTTTTAGTACTTGTGTGGAGTTAGGCATGTGTCCGTGAGTGGTTGTTTTTCTAACGTCCTGCCCTTAAGTAGCACCAGTGTGGCACTTTATGACTTTATCTAGCGAGCTCTGCTGATGTGTTTCTGTTCTTTAACATTTATATACCAAAAAGGTATATTCAACATGTAAAAAAAGCCTGTTCGATCCGAAAGGGGCACACACTGCATTAACATTAACAAAAATATTTGTTTTATTTTTATTGAAAATAAAAACGTTATTGCTATTTATAATTCACATTTTTTGTACTAAAACTACCCCAAATCCATTAGAAATTTTTCAACGGGGGTCATAAGTTATGACTTGTAGTACCCGCTAAACCACGGCTGCCCGCGTCCCATGTAAAATAACCCGGTAAAATTACCCATATTTTTTTTTTCCTGAAAATTACCACACAAATATACTCTCAATACGATAGCTAACAACACCCTCACGGATCGGACTGGGTTTTTTACATGTTGTATATGTTGGAGGGTAAGAAACTTGTAAAGTCAAGTACATTGAACTTACATAATATAAAAATATTATTTTGGTACCAAAATGCAGTAAAAACCAAGCAAAATGGTAGTCATATAATTTCAATAACCGTACAGTTGCAAGTACCAAGACGGTGGTATTAATCCTGCTTCATTAGTGCTCTCGAGCCAAGGGGCGATTAAATTCGGGAGTGTAGAGTGAACGGGACATTTTTATCATTGGCATAAATTAAATGTAATAAGGTTTTTAGAGCCTTTCCCTTGGATACTGGTTTGGGGACCGTTGGTCGACCCAAGCACCCACCATTGATCTCATTGTTTGATACATTGCACTTTTGGGGAGCGTCGCTTGCGCACCATCATCGATCAACCACTATACAGGCTGTGGTTTACAGTGTGTGATCATATTGTGATGTTATCTTTTAACAGTTACACGAGTTTCTAGCTTCTGCTTGCGATTTCGTCCGTGTGAAATCATTACATAACCTTCCTCAAGAATTGGGCTATCCAATGCAAAAATATTTTTTCTAATCCGACTGGTAGTTCCGGAGATTACCCCCGACATACAAACTTACAAAAAAACAAATTTTACCTCTTTATAATATTAGTATAGAAGATATATTACTATTAGATATTACTTACCACCTTTTAAACATAAAAAAAATATTTATTTACATTAATACCTATTCACTATTCATAATACAGTTGTGAAATAAAACTCATTGAAAAAAAACTCAGCACATTTAGAGGTCGACAGGAATGATAAATGTTTTAAAAGAAAAAACTACACATCAAAGTCCTTAAAATATACAGATGTGAGATGTCTCACAGTGTTGTTGTGAATCAAACACATCCAATACCTACCTAAGTACCTAGTTGCGTTTTCTTTGTTCCATATTAAAAACAAAGCAGCGCAACACCGCGAAAGAATTTACGTTAATACCAAATTCATTGCACATACCGCTCGTTTTATGATTTTGTCGCTGAAGTAAGAAATAAAAAAGAAGCAGGAAAATTGAGCATTTGTTTACACCCTGTGGAGGCGGTGTAGCGTCGCGTGTGCGCATATAACCGAGGTGCAGCGACGAACGACACACAATCACACGCCGGCCGTCCGCCGCAACACCGCAACTGTGAGTACAATAACATACGCTGTAAACACGCAACAACACGCCGATTTTTTCAGAGATGACTATGTATTTTTATTATTATTTAATAGAAGAGTTAATTAATCATCTCTGAAATTTCAGCGAATTTATGAATTGTTTAGTTTTAAGAAATACAGAAGGACAAAAAAAAATTGTAAAATTTAAATAAATTAAAAAAAACAGTGATAATACCAATTTTAAAGCTTTGTCACCATCGCGCAAGTTAAACTTGCGACTTTTACCGGTGGCGCCTGCGCAGGCAGCTGGCCAACTTTTTATTATGTTTGTTTATAAAATTAAGTATAATATATTTGCAAATCATATAAATATTCATCATAGCATCAGTTTCTTTTGAACTTGACTCCTGTTTAGTGAAAGTGTTCAATATTATGATCGCTTTATGATAATTTTATTGACTTTCGATAGTTCTTAAAAGGTGTCACTAAAATCTACTAAATTGACACTTATTTGCTTTTGATTATCGTTTGCTAATTTATGGTTAAAGAAATTTATTTCTCATTAAGAAATCACAAAGATTTCACTTACTTGAGATTTTTTTTAACTTAAAATTTAGTAATATAAGAAGAGATTTGACACACAAACTAAGCAGCTATTGTTTTTTTCTTTAAAACAAATAATTTTATTTGCAAATGATTAACTTAAAAGTACCTACAATGAACGATAAACTTCTCTTCTTTTGGGCTCCACAGCAGTCGGATAAAAATACACATCTGTAAAAATTTTGTTCAGGCAGTAAAATTGTAGGTAGGTACCTACCTAGACTGAAATATTTTCATTAATCGCTGAAAAGCCGGTACGATAATATAGCGCAGTTCGGTAACAGATAACATCATGTTAATAATGTTTTTTATCGATATGCTGATTGTTTGTTAATTTGTTTCTTTTTATTTTCGGTAACGAAATTACCATTTTTCAGTGAGATTTTATAGTTCTCGTTTTGTTATTTTATTCTGTTTTCACTGTTTTTGGATTCAGTTTTGCCAATTGTGTTGTTTTATTGTATTTTCCGAAAAGGAAAATTACATTTTCTGACTGTCTATGGATATCTCGTCGGAGCTGATATGCACAATTGCAAAAAAAAAAAATGGTTTAGTAAGCTTCTTAGACCAAATATTTTTATGCACGATAGTTGTTTTTCAGCAAATACGAAAATGCTTTTATTAAACGGTTGAACTGAATTTTGTTTACATGTTATGTACATAGTTTCATTGTGTCTAAATAAAACATGCATTATCATTATCACACATTAGGTATTATCACTTCAAGTCATTAATATTGACATAATAAAAATATATTAACCGAATTTTGAAACCGATTTTTTTGCTTTAAATATTACTTAATATATTGTATCTATGTATAATTTTATTAAGACCTTAATTTAAAAAAAAAATTGCTAATGAAATAAAGTTTTAAAGAAAGGCAGCAAAAAAGAATTGTGTAATTATTCATTTTTGAAATTGCTTGACGATAAAACCATTCATAAAATTACAGTTTTAGCTTCAGGCGTGAGATATAGCAGCCCTGTCTCACTATCGCTAATAACTGCTGAATTTATGATTTAATTAATTAATAATTTAAAAAAAAAATCTAGAGACCTATGCTAAATGAAAGGATTTTTTAATAAAATAGAGTTTCACTTATTAAAATTCTAGTTGTATCGATCGTCGTATGTTTTGATAACTATCTATGTATAATCTTTCTACATTCATCGATGCTCAGCTCACAATACCTTACTCATTTGCACTCAGTATTCACATGTAATATTTATTATGAAACGCGCCATAATCGCACCTCAGGACTCATGTCATGGGCATAGGTTTTGTTTTTAAATGGAAGGAAAGAAGCTAAGGCACCTGTCCCACCGCTGACGAGGAAGCGACTAGCTATTAACGATTTTCTTTCAAGAAACGTGCAAAAAATTGTGGGTCGCGTGTAAGTAAAAGAGATACATATATTAATAGTTGATCGCTGACTGTTCATATGGCCCGCGAGTACTCGTTTGTCGCAGCGAAAAGAGCTGTCAAAGAGAGTACTCGTACAGTGACGCTCGCTTGGCGGGAAGAACACTAGCTGGCTGAGATACTCACGATTGGTACATATATTTTTAACCGCCTCTGTGGTCTAGTAGTTATAGACCACCTCTCTCAGACCCAGAGTTCCCGGGTCCGATTCCCAATGTTGGCAAAATTTTCTACTCAGTTTGGTTGGTGGTAGGGCTTGTTCTAAGTCTGTCTAGCTGGCTACCACCATCTTATTTAAGTCTGTCGTTATTGTTGTGTTTCGGCAGTTACAAGGTAAGATAGCCAGTTCCTCTGTGGTTGAGGATTCCGGGCGAAGCTTGCCCGTTGTGGATAATAAACGCATACCAACAAATTGGGCGCCAGGGTGCGAAAATCAGCCTGCGCTCCCCTCGCAAAGAAAAAAAAGAAAAAAGTTCCGTTCCATTATTTTTTTAAAGTAATCTTTACTCCACACTGAAATGAGGTACATTTTCAAACATCAAATTAAATTTTTCTGGTTTTTAAGTTGACAAACTTTTAAATGATATTGTGTCGTCTGTTTTGAAATCTAAGTTCAATTTCAAAACAAATCGATCGACTCGATCGGCTTGCGTCCCCTAAGACCTTGCGCCTGGGTGCTACGCACCCCTTGTACCCCCGGGTAAAGACGGCCCATGCAGCAAGTAATCGCTCATCGCCGTCGTGCACTCGCTGCTCGTTGCTCGTCAACTCGTTTTTAGTTGCTAGCTCGACTCGGTTCTCGTCGATCGCTGGCTGTGGGACAGGAGTCATAGATGGACAAAGGCTTTTCACTTTCGGCCGGTGACCTTAGCTGCAGGATAACGACTCTAGTGAAGTCATCAGGTCTTTAGTATTCAGGGAGGGTGCCAGCGGTATCAATACGCGTAGGTACTCTTCGGTGATTCGCTGATGTGAAGTGACACACGGAATTGCGACCAAAATAAATTTGATGCTATTGACGTTACTGATGAATTGTTTGCAGTGGAACAACCGGGAAAAGGGCTTTTAAAACGTGACTAAAATGTTTGAGTTGGCATTTTAAATGGAAATTTAAAAAAATAGTTTAATTTCAATGCATGAATCACATTGATTTAAGTGGATTTTTTACGAGTATGAAATGGACATGTAAGTTTTGTACAAATACATAAAAAGAAATAAACTAAGTAAGTTTTAGGAACAAAGTACTTAACCAAACATTCGTGCAGTAGGTACTTTGAATTGTAATAACATGACTTTTAATAGGCCATTATTATCTCAGGCTTTGGGCGATTACCATTATAATTAAATTAAATAAAGAATAATAGATTCCACAACAATGCAATAGGACCTATTGGAAGGGCTGAGACATTCCTGACATTTAGTATTCAAACCTTTGGCAGTTTATTACTTCTAAATAATTGAACGTGAGACTTCAATGCGACTGCCAATTGAGTACATTCTACAAAACAGACAAGTAAGCAGGCAGCTTAGAACAATAATCAGCTAAACAAAAAAATAAAAAACCCTTTTTTTGTATCTGCTGATATGTTTTACCTTTCCATTTTTATTATAATTAACTTTACGCAACTAAAACGTACCTATTTAATATCTGAGGCAATTTCTACTGGTCAACAAATAAGGGTGGTAGAGACATAAAAAAATCAGAGGCACTCCGGGAGTGCCGACAGAAGTGAAAACATGAACAAATTAAAAAATACTTCCAAATCCTTTAAAGTAAAAATACTTTCAGAGTTCAAAGTTTTAATTAATGCAATTTTTGGTGACACAACAGGGTCTTAAAAATAATTCATAGAACATTGATTCGTAACGTAATTAATATAAATAAAGAGCACAATTGCGTTTACAAAAATGAGGTGTCGGTAACGGTGTCGCAAGTTTAATTGTTTTTTCCCATCTCAAAAATGCCCAACGCGTCTAAAGAAGTTTTCACTTCAAAAATGGTCGATGCATCATTGGATTAATTCACGTGTACGACGTTTAAAAAGGTATGAATTCAAACAAAAAACTCAAACTTTGAACTTTTATATTTGAATACGAGGCTTTTGGCTACTTTGTGTTAATGTGTGAATTTTATGTCATTTTTGTAATGTGCGTCTTTTTTGTGCATTATAAACAAATTGTCTTTGTATTTCAAACTTGAACAACAACAAATATTGCCTCAATAATCCAACGTGTAAACAAATCTTTTTGCAGACTGTACTAACGTAGTGATTATAGGGAAAGGAAGTGTGATGGTTCCACTATAGATCCTTTTTATTATTGTTATGAAGACTTTGTATTGTTAGGCGTTTTGAACAATGGCAGTCTAGAGTTTGTTATGGCATCAGGAATAAAAAAAAAAACTTTCGTTAAGTTCACAGGATTTTCTTTAAAATTAAATCCGGACATATGTTATTCATAGTCTTAAATTATTTAAATTACTACAAAATCAAATAGAAAAAAATCTGAGAGAGATATAAAAAACCGAATGTTATTCAAGCAAGGATTTCGAATAAATACGAGTTTCATAAACGGATATTTTGTAAATGTTCGGAGACATGACTTGGGCCAAGTTAGTAAACATAGGTAACGTTTGTTATGTCAATGTTTTGGCAAGCATTTGCTTTTGGAACACAAACCGTGGATTTTCCTGGAATTTTAAATATAAATTATTCAAATATTCATTATCTGCTGGGAATTGAATGTTGTCGTGTTTATATGTTGTTTTGAATATGGTTTTCTAATAACAGCATTATATGCATTCTATGTAAGTATATGAAAAATAATGTCCCGGAATACAACTCCGAATCATAATGTACATGCAAAAATATAACAACTTCTTATTTAAAACAATACCTAACATTAAAATGTAATGCAATACTGTAAAAACATGCAACAAAATTAAAACAACTTTTCCTTTAAATGGTATAAATTATACATTAATCATAAATTGGTAAAATTGTAGGTATTCAATATATAAACTGACCCACTTGTTGTCTGACTCACATTCTCATATTGGTACTTAGTCAGATCCACTATCACCTTGCTGTCTGACTAATATTTATACCACATGCTTGAACTATTTATATATACCTAGTGCCGATATAAGGGAAAGAAATAAATAATATCATAATTGAATGTTTAAATTTGGTGCTACCTAAACATTCGTCAGGTCCTGATGCTCAATTTGCATTGCTGATGAACCCCAGATGTTAAACTGGTTTCTTTATATTCCGAGAATCAGCACCGGTCGATGTCACCAAAATATAAATATTAATATGTGGTTTTACTGACTACTTAAATATAATATAAACAGTGGACCACGCTTCGTGAAAGCTAATACAATTTTAATAATAGAAACGTTAAATATAATAAATGCACAATTAATTTATAGTAATCCTTTACAGTTTTTCCTGTTTGGAAAGTATTCTTTTGTCTTCTTCTGAATTATTTATTGAACACAATAAAACGCAGTAGTTTATGATTGTTTATTTACTGCTTTATTAGGTTTATCTTACTTTATAGCGGAATAGAAGCTACACATGTCTGCACGAAGGCTTTTAATGGCACCAGATGAGATCGTAATATTCTACTCAACAACCACGAGGACGCATTGAATACTAATTTATCTACAATAACTTTAATTAAGTTATGTTTAAGGGAAGATGTAGCTCCGACATTTAACGGAAGAATGTAACGCGACATTTTACTTCAAATACTAAGGGCGAGGATCGAGAACGAGGATTCTCAAATAATATCAAGGCTGCAAGCCTTTTAGTTTATTGCGACATAACAAACGATTTTAGTGCTATTGTTAAAGCACTTAAAGGTATACTAGATTTTTAAGAACACATACAAACTAGTATTAATGCTTAAATAAACTTTTAAATGTTGTAAACCTAATCTTAGATGCGCCAGGGTAATCAAAATATAGAGTCAATTTCAGTTCACAACTATTTCTTATAAAGTGTTTTCCGAGCACGATCGCGTTAGCCTAGGGTCTCCATTTAAAGCCAGTATGAAGGCATCTAGGGAATTAAGTGGCGTTCTTTGGCTATTGTTACAAACGATCAAACAGATTTGAACTTAAGCGAGTGGGAAAAGCTATTTTCTGCCAAGCCATTACGAGGTTTAGCTAGTCATTGTCTTACTTCTAATGGTTTGATAGCTGTTTCAGAAAAGTGTGTTTTGTTTTAGATTAGTTTTAGTTTCTTGAGCTTTCGATTTCTGGCAGAGGATGTACGATTATTTCCAAAGTGTATCTGTTTTTCTATTTAAATTAAAGTCACAAGTTTCTTGTAGGATTTCCCAAAATTGAGAGGAGGATTCATTATCATTTTAAAATCAGTACCTGGGCGACTGAGTTCTGCTCTGGTGAAAATAGAGAAGCCTCATCTAATAGTATAGGAAAGTTCATACTAATTCCATATATAGTACTAATTTCATGTTGCCATATTTATAGGTACTTACTAATTCCATGCTGCCATGATAGTAAGTACTTCCTAATTCCATTCTGCCATGTCATTATTTTAAGGTCATGGCTATGGTCATGGGCCATCTTGTTCTAAACTTTGGGCGACCGAGCTCTGCTCTGGTGAAAATAGAGAATGCTGAATTTTGGGTTAACGCAACATGTCTTTTTCTTTCAAAATCATATCTAAAATAGAAATGACAAATGTCAATGTAATTTTGTATTCTGAAAAGGCCTTTAATTTTACATATATCTTTATCTACATCGCTGTTCGTATCATACATCGTCTGTACTGTGCCCTGGTTTCTAGAAAATTACTTTATATGAACATCTTATTATCTCATTTAATTCACCCTTGAAACAGCTGTTTTTATAACACATCAGCATTCTATCATGAGTTAACTTAAAAATAAAACTTTTAACATAACTATTACTGTTATATCTTTACAAACTTCATTTAATTTTTAAACCAATATTTGTATGTCACTTACTGTGGCACGACACAGAGATACCCACAATATACATTTTGGTACACCTACCTTGTACAGCCTTGGAAGCTGACCCCAGCATAGTTGGGAAAACGCTAGGCAGATAATGATGAACCTACCTTGTACACAGGTAACACAAATAAACGTTTGAGATTTGATTTCATTTAAAAACAATTTTACAGCGACGCTCTAGATACAATTACTTTTACTTTTTTTAGAGATGACGATGATGTGATAGTTCGCAGAAAAAGTAAGTAAGATAAATTCAGCACGATTTTCGATGGCAATCTATTGTGAATGGTTAAGTAGGTATTAGAAGAAGCCTAGTTTATCACAATGAGAGGTTCGGGTCAGTAGGTGATGGTGACACATCTGGAGTGGCGGTCCCGTTACTGCGCCGACGCTTTTACCGCGGTTGCGCGTGCGCAGCTCGAGTAATAACGTTGTTTATTATTATTTACCTGATCATTATTGGTGCGTGTTTGAATGATCCTATTTTTTTAAGCTATGTTATTGGTAGGGCTTGTAATTCGAGTATTATTATTATTCGAGTACCTATACCCCGCGTTTTACTAGTATAGGTACAAAAGTCTATAGTAGACGCAAGGGTTTTCGAAGTAATCGAGTTTAAAAAAAAATATGGTTGGCTATGAAATATCCTGAGGTGAAGTCGCTTTAAGGCACGCGCGTACGCGTGACAGATTACATCTAGTGGGCAGTACAGAAAGTGGTGATCTAGACACATCTACAAAAGTAGAAATGGCACAGCTCTATACCCCAGATCCAAACATCTTTTACAAGTTTACCATTTTGAATGTCTATCCTCCAACCACTGTTGAAACCGAGAGGGTCAAACAATTAATTAACTCAGCCTATCGTGGTTCACTGGTGGACATAGGCCTCTTTCAAGCACCACACAATATTCAGTTTTCCGCCATTCGCAACCAGTCAAGCTGGGCGGTGTACCACGCTTCACTTAGGCGGTCTCCACTCCTGGACTAGTCTGCTCCAACGACTGTCGGTCTTTTAACAAACATGATAATATCATTACGGATCTTATCTTTCAAAGAAACCCCGAGCATAGCTCGCTCCATAGCGCGCTGAGCCTTGGATTTGTGGACCAGGCGACCCGACCGTCAGTGTTCACGTTTCGGCACATTGTGTCATAACGGGCAGGACTTACTGGTTTCCCTTTGTTTTCAAATATTGCGCTAAAGGCGACGAGAAGACTTGATGAGTTGTGTCTTATTTTTAACCGACTTCCAAAAGGAGGAGGTTCTCAATTCAACTTTTTTTGTATGTTTGCTACGCGATAACTCGGCCAATTATGAATTGATTTTAATGATTCTTTTTTTGTTTGCTAGGTAATACTTCAGAGGTGGTCCCATATAACTTTTAATAGCTTTGCTTGGGTAGTTTTTGAGTTAGCTTCAATAATAAGTACGTATTTTTTCCCACTTAGTATGTGGATGATATGTTAAGTTCCTCTCACTGTTATTTACATAGCAGGTAGTGGTATTCGAATATATGTGGGGTAAATACCACAACTAAAAAGTGAAAAAAAAAAACAACCGACTTCCAAAAAAAAACACTACAAAGTGAAAAATAACTTTAATTTCGGAAGTCGGTGTCTTGGGTTTTGTGTTTTCGTTTTTTGCCACCGACTTCCGAAATTAAAGTTATTTTTCACTTTGTAGTGTTTTTTTTGGAAGTCGGTTGTTTTTTTTTTGTAAAAAGTTTTTATTTATATTTTATTATAGTTTATATTTATAGTTTGCATTATTATTTACTTATTCTTAAATTCAAAAACGAGTTTTGTGTTTTTTGTCATAAACAAGAAAAACAGTCAAAGTCATTTATCTATTTATTGTCTGTTTTTATTACGATTTTTCTAGATGCCTGCCTTTCTAAATCTTGAGTTATTTATATTTTGGATTATGAATTAGAATTGTTTCGAAGTAAAGTTAGAGAAGGGAAATATCTAACTAAAATGTTCCAACCTATTTTCATTGACATTGGCATATTATTATAAGAATAAATACCTATACGTTTTTTCCAAATTATATTGTGATTTACCTGCTATCAGAGTAAATCGATGCCTGCATGCCTGCTATATAATTTTGGTACTAATACAATTTGAGGAGATCCGGGTCAGTGGGTCGTCTTCTACCTTCTTACTTGCAAATGAGTCCAATCCAATGAGAGAAATAATTTAGAAACAAGTGAGTACTAAGGCAATAAGTTGAAGACTTTATCTGCAGATGCCACAGGTAGCAAGTTCTAAGGTACTATCTCCATAATATTCCTGATAAGTAGACTATTTCATTAGCAATGGAATGTGGAACCGTCGCCAGCCAATCGTATCCGTTATTCGTATACCGTACACACCCTGACACCCAACTACCATGGGAAATGGGTAACTGTACTGACTTACTAGCTCTAGCCAGTTAGTAGTTACAGCTAGATAATTAATTTTACTTTAAAGATAGTAATGAGGAAATGCCAGGTGATAGGAAAACTTGTTTTAAGGTCCAGGTTCGAAGATGTGGAAACCTGTATAAGATGTCGTATTACAATTCGTTTTAGACTTTTTATTAGTTTTATATGTACGGAAGACCTCTACTGAATGGGAGGTGTTATAAATCCTATTGTTTTTCGAGATGATTTGCATCCCCCAGTTAATTGAGACTTAGGTAAAAAATTACCGGTTTATTGTGGGTTTACTAAACATCCTACTCATTCCGAGGATACAGACGTAATATTATTTTCTGTGGATATTTTTTTTTATGTTAACTTTTTTTGAATTAATGTTGTCTTCATGGTTGTCAACAGGTTTAAAATGAGAGCGATACTAGCGACGTTGGCCGTCCTGGCGGTCGCAACGACTGCAATTGAAGGTAAGAACATATTAGATAAAGATAGAAATAATTTACAGCCTCGTTTGTCTACTGGTCGCAAGTGTTACTGCTGAGTATGATGTCCTGAGTTCAATTCCCAGGTCGGGGATAGTGTTATTGGGTTTTTCGATTAGAAATTTCTCAGTAGCAGCCCAGATTTGTGCCCGGTTAATGGCGATATAGAAAAGAGCACGGTGCGAAGTGAAAAGAATAGAAGAATAAGTCAGAGCGCGCAAGTCATAGATAAACTTGGGAAAGATTGCACTGTTACCAAAATCAAGAAAAAATGTTAGCAGTAAAACAAAACCATCAATATTATCTTATCTAGCAGAATAATTAATGTCTCCTCACGATTTAAGGTGACTTATCTGACACTTAAGCTTACCATTGGTAGCTCCGACCGATGGATTAACGGGCTCTTCATAACAAAGGGTTAGGCGACATAAATCAATCTCACGGTTAACTGCCACTAAGTTGGGCTTAACCCCGCTTATCTCGTGTTGCAACTATTATACAAGCTTCTATGGTTGTATTGACGTTGAACTTGTATTTGTTGACACAAACTTTTGCTTTACAAATTGAAATCATTTCAAAAGCTTAGGTAGTTGATATACAAATGCTAGTTACAAATCTGTTCATTGACGTCTCCTATATCATTGTGAGCGCCCACCATATTATAAATTGTTATGAGTCATTAGTCTTGGGTAATGCAGTTGTTGCTTTCATCTTTGGCACGTAGATTAGTAATCACACTCCAAGCAATGTGAGCTAGTGCCTTTTCAACTTACGTATAATCAGCATATAATGTTCCCACTGCTGGGACACAGGCCTCCTCTCTGTGAGAGGGAGTGGGCCCTAATCTACTACACGGGCCCAGTGCGGGTTGGTAGATTTCACATATCTTAGAATTTTTGTTTCTAGGGCATGCCGGTTGCTTCAACTTACAATATCAATAAAGATACATTTAGCTAAGTAAAAAAATGATAGATTCCACGAAAAAAAATCTTGATAAAAATCATAACGGGTCGCGCGATTCTTTTACCGTAAAAAAAGTATTGGAAATAACCAAAAGCATATACTCTGCTAACAGTTTTCTTTTATAATTTGTACGGTTATTATCGACATGTACTCGTAACACCTATTTTGTGTTGTTTGTACAGCGGACAGCAAAGCGCGCATAGTATGCTACTTCAGCAACTGGGCGGTGTACCGGCCTGGCGTGGGCCGCTACGGCATCGAAGACATCCCTGTTGATCTCTGCACACACATCATCTACTCCTTCATCGGCGTCACCGAGAAGTCCAATGAGGTCCTCATTATTGATCCTGAGGTGAGAAATAAAGACTTTTAAGTAAACTGGTAGAAATGGTCACGTAACGAAAAAGCGTTATGACCCTTATATCAAAGATGTTCAAAAATGTTCAAATTCAAATAAAAAAAAACCGGCCAAGTGCGTGTCGGACCACGCACAATGAAGGGTTCCGTAGTTGGGATGAATTTATCCCAAAAACAAACTTAACTTTGTAGTTGATAAACGCATGTTCTCCCATACGGAATGTATGGGAAAACATGTTTTTGCAACTGCAAAGTTAATTTGGTCGATTATTACTTGTTAATTTGTAAAGCCTACTTAGCTGTGATAATTTTCCTTTTAATTTCGTTACATAAATTACTACTGTGATTTCTTTCATACATCCAAAACCAACCATTTAGCTGGTAGGGGGGGGGGGGGCACACTTGACTCTAACAAAAATTAGCACTTTAAAGCTTAATATTTCGCAAAAGGATCCGTGAATCCAAAAAAAAAAAAATACACCACTTTACGTGTACCCTAAAAAAAAATGTTTCTCATAATTTTGTTTTACCACTTTGTCGGCGTAATTAATATGTATACCTATGCCAAATTACAGCTTTCTTGTACTAAGGGTCTCGGAGCTAGACCGCAGACAGACAGACAGACGGACATGACGAAACTATAAGGGTTCCTTGTTAACTACGGAACCCTAAAAAGGGGTATCCCCCTGATGAAGAATTTGAACATATATAACATTTGAAAGCGATAGGTTTCATGGTTTTCGAGTGTTCAAGCCGATAGTGAAATCAAAATGAAAATCCAAGATGGCGGCTGAAAGTTTTTTCAAATTCTTCATCAGGGGTATCGCTTTCAAGGTTTTCGAGGGTGCTAAAGCCGATAGTGAAGTCAAAATGAAAATTTAATGGCAG
Organism: Agrochola litura; assembly: GCA_949152395.1. NCBI lineage: Eukaryota > Metazoa > Arthropoda > Insecta > Lepidoptera > Noctuidae > Agrochola > Agrochola litura. The sequence goes on from OX424512.1 coordinate 10,434,015, forward strand.
CTGCGAAAATTTTGTTTTTGTTTTAAATCATACGTGAGAAGGAACTTTGTTCCTGACGGGGGTCCCCCGACCGCACATGTTTGTTTTTATTTCTTATACCTTCCTAACATTAACCGTTCGTTGTTGGTTTCCTACGGTATCCTACGGAATCTAAGAGCCATGGAGAGTTTCTTTCAAGTATTCCTGCCATTTCATTGACATATTATATCCTCTTTACAGCTGGACATAGAGAAGAATGGCTTCAAAAACTTCACGGCGCTCCGCAAGTCACACCCTGACATCAAGTTCATGATAGCCGTGGGTGGCTGGGCTGAAGGCGGCTCCAAGTACTCGCACATGGTCGGGCAGAAACAGACGAGGATGGCCTTCGTCAGGAGCATTGTTGGTGAGTACAAAGACGTACGAAGAAGAACGACTCAAGTCTATTGACTTGAGTTACCTCTTTGGGCAAAATTCGGGAAACACTGACATTTCCGAACATTGTAGTAATAGTGTGACTTGAGTTCGAACGAACTCTGGCAGATTATTGTCAGAGTCAAGAACCAAGGTTTATTTGACTGGTAAGTGGAGCGAAACTATGCGACCACTTTTGGTGGCCAGATTAGTTAGATCGATATGGTACCTTCAAAAAATTACATTATATTTAAATATATAATTTTTTGAAGTGAAAACTTCCATAAGCGCATTGGGCATTTTTGAGATGGGAAAAAACAATTGAACTCGCGACACTGTTACCGTTACCGACACCTCATTAAAAGTATTCCTTGCACAGTAAAATTGTCAAGTTTTCACTTCTGTCGGCACTCCCGGAGTGCCATTGTTTTATTTTTTTAATTTTGTCGGTAGTCCTCCAATGCATTTGTTACTCGCGCCTTCTTAGTCAGCAAAATGCACCATGCACCTCATTAAAAGTATTTCTTGAACAGTAAAATTGTTCAAGTTTTCACTTCTGTCGGCACTCCCGGAGTGCCATTGTTTTATCTTTTTAATTTTGTCGGTAGTCCTCCAATGCATTTGTTACTCGCGCCTTCTTAGTCAGCAAAATGCACCATGGATAAACCACTGTGATATTTAGGAAAAAAAAAAACAACAAGGCTTCATCCAAAATAAGGACGTTTTGCAAACAAAATGTATCAAGTGTGAGTCACAATCTAGCCGTAAATTATGCACTGTTGTGTGTTACGGAATATATTTCCTCATATGTTACCAAGATTCCTTATTTTATTGTTAACATAGTTTCGTGGAGCGACTCCCGCAAGGAAAATAAAATAAATCACAAAAGGGTGGAATTTGTTTGCAGACTGGATATTTTCTCTGAATTGCTGCAAAGTATGTAGCTATATTTATTTAGAAATATTTCTCAAAAAACTACCGTAACTGGTTTTGTACTTTCTAGAACAAAATCGAAAAGAAAATATGCAAAAATTGTCATCGATTATCTGGGTCTTCTTCTTTTCGTGTGGTTGGTGACTTTAACCAGGTGTCAGAGTTTTAAAGCCGCTCATGGACCTCTGACTTGGCTTCACATGCCGTCGAGAAATATCTCTCAGGCTTGCCGGTTTCCTCACGACGATTTCCTTCACCATTTTTGAAGCAAGTGATAATTAATTATACAATACGCACATGAATCCGAAAAGTCAGAGGTGCGTGCTTTAGGTTCGAACTCGAGACCTATTTGTGCTATGACTTGGCAGTCTAACGGTCACACCACTAGGGTATCACTACTTATCTTTTCGGGGTAATAGTGAGAAACAATCATGAACTTTAATTCCCACCACTGAGCAGCTTAAAAAACGACTCAAACAATTTTGTTATCTAAATTCTCATTCACCTAAGATTTATCGAGATTGTCTTATTAAATAACAGAGACGCAAATTGTATCAAGGGACTGGTATTCAATCTATTTTTCAATTTTCGCGCTGCGTCTACCAAAAGTAGGCAAACAAATATAATATCAATATTCGCGAATATCAAGTGTGTAAATATAATATTTGTCAATATATCCATATCGCGATGCGAGAAAGGTTATTCTAACTTGGAGCTCAAATCGTATCTCGCTGTTTCCATAATATAAGGTTACTCTTTTTCGTCTAGACATCTTTGTTCCAGGCTTTGACTTCTTAATTAGTTACGTGGGGTTTTCAGCTGTTATCTGAAAACTGCAAACGTATTAAAACCCCTGTATAATAGAGGAATATCTTGTAAAACCGTATTAAAATGAAAGATCAATATCTTTAGCATGGACGACACTAGCTTAACTATACGATACTTTAAACCCTTGAGACTAAAAAACGACTTTAGTAACTAAAAGTTCCTCTATTTTCTTTCCACAGATTTCCTAAAGAAGTACAACTTCGACGGTTTGGACCTGGATTGGGAGTACCCTGGTGCTGCTGACCGTGGAGGCTCCTTCTCCGATAAGGACCGGTTTCTCTTCCTCGTGCAGGAGCTGAAGAGGGCCTTCATCAGGGAGAAGAAGGGATGGGAACTGACTGCTGCTGTGCCTCTCGCCAACTTCAGACTGATGGAGGGTTACCATGTACCGGATCTTTGCCAGTAAGTGTTGTTTTTCGATGCAGTTTTGACCATTTCGAGAAATGGTTTACTTAAATAGACTTTTTTTTAAATCAGAGCTATGCTTCATGGAACAACATCATTTAAAAAGCGCTTTTAATTCATCAAATCATCAGTCTCCAACAAAATCCTTATTAAAACTATCCTGCTCAACCATGTTTCATAAGCAATTAACTCCATATTTTGCAACGACGAAAAAGTTTGTAACAGTTTAATACTTTGAAACACTTTTATCGGTACAAAGTTACTGGCGCTACGTAAATAATAGTGGAAGGAAGCCAGAAAAGAAAACAAACATTGTTCTAAAGTGCTTTAAAACTTGTAGTTTGAGAGAGTGTGCTAAGATTTAGAGTGCTTCAATGATATTTTGGCGCTCGAATGACGTTAACAGGAGGGCGCTGTTGGTAAAATTTGTGCAATTGTTTTGTTAAATGTATTGAAAAAACTAGATGGCCGCGTTAGTTCCGATTTTGGCCCCGCGCCAAAAGATCCTTTTACAGCTTTAAGTGTGTTGCAGGGAGCTGGATGCTATTCATGTGATGTCGTACGATCTGAGAGGAAACTGGGCCGGGTTCGCTGATGTGCACTCGCCTTTGTACAAACGTCCTCATGACCAGTGGGCTTATGAGAAACTTAATGTGGTGAGTACCTTTAAGATAGTGGCTGTTGTGTATAGCAGCAGATGCAGACTGCAGCTTTTAAAATCACTCAAAATGAAAAGATATGGATGGCTTATCCTGTAAGTTATAATGGTGATGTGAGCATGCCTTTCTTACCAATATCTTTTAGTATTAAATTAATTACCAGCTTAAGCACGTGGTCAAAATGTCGATCCTTCAGATTTTATGTTGCAAAACAAAACTTAGAGATCGTAATTAAAACTTTATGGATTACTTGTTCCCGCAGCTATTGTTTTATAGAAATTCCAATGAATAAATTAATAAATAAATTTCTTTCAGAACGATGGCTTAGCACTTTGGGAAGAGAAGGGCTGTCCTAGTAACAAGCTGGTAGTCGGCATTCCGTTCTACGGCCGTTCATTCACTCTGTCAGCTGGTAACAACAACTATGGTCTCGGCACCTACATCAACAAGGAGGCTGGAGGCGGTGACCCTGCTGCCTACACTAATGCTACTGGATTCTGGGCTTACTATGAGGTAATTTGTAAAGCAATGTTTGTTTTTCACGATTGAATGGTAAATAAACTAACCTACCTGATGCGAAGCTGTCATCAGATATCGTAGATGCGTTACCACTTATTTATTTATTTTATTTGCTGACATGTAAAATACTGGTTAGTGGGCATGCATTAAAATTTCATGACACAGTATTAAGACATGCACCCTGTAAGGGCACTGCAAATGGTTACATATCAAATGATTACATAACATAATATTGATTCTAATTTAACAATTCATTACATTTTAATAAACATTAATTAATTAATTATTACAATTTATTTCATATAAATCATTTTTATTACTTCGTTCATTCATTTTAGTCATTATTAGTAAGCATAACATTATAGTAATATAGTAAAGTAATTTATTATCATTTTCACATTTACGTCAAGCTTATTATTATGAGGTCAATCGATTCACAATTTGTCAACTTTAAATTCCTCAACGGTGTAGTAGCCTTTTTTTATTAACAGAGATTTCAACTGCTTCAAGAAAATTGAGTCATTTGGTAGGGATTTTAAACTTTCCGGTAGCTTGTTAAATATATTAGCTAGTCTTGTATGTGGGTTTTTTCGGATAAATTTTAAGTTTGTGATGGGTAGTATTAGTTTATTCTTGTTCCATCTGAGAGACAAAACTGAAAAGTCGCCTGAAAGTGTGCCTGTAATATCACATAAATACCTTTCAAACTGGAAAATAGCAACGTTGCTTTTCCTCGCATTCTGATACTTTTATTTTTCCTCAATTTACCTCTATTCATTCAATCGTTACCTGCAAACACGTGTAACTGGTTAAAATTGTTGTTTGTTTGATCGTAAGATGCATAGGTACTTACAATCAAACCAACAACAATTTCAACCAGTTGACAGAGATTAATGTTTTGAATTTATTTGTCTACTGACAAGTAATATTTATTTGGGCGAATTTCCAAACATACAGGAAATTGCCAACGTGTCTACCAAGTTAGAAGTTTTGAGTTATCCCTTATGGGGGCATTTATATTGCTACAATTTTATTCTTCCAGATCTGTACCGAAGTCGACAAAGAAGGCTCCGGCTGGACCAAGAAGTGGGATGAGCATGGCAAGTGCCCCTACGCCTACAAGGGAACCCAGTGGGTCGGCTACGAGGACCCTCGCAGTGTGGAGATCAAGATGAACTGGATCAAGGAGAAAGGCTACCTCGGAGCCATGACTTGGGCTATTGACATGGATGACTTTAACGGACTTTGTGGACCTGAGAACCCTCTGATGAAGCTTTTGCACAAGCATATGAGTACTTACACTGTTCCACCACCTCGTGCAGGAAATACTACACCTACGGTAAGGGTTTATTAATCTTGCTATATTGTTTTGTATAAAGAAAAAAGCAAAATTCCCAAACCACATCGAAGTAGTTCAGTTTACTCACAAAAGAACAGTCATTAAGCAAAAAATACCCATGTAGGTATTACAAATGCCACGCACTGCAAATCCATTGTTCCCAACCAAATATTCGAAACAATTCGTCATAATGAATTACGATTTTTATCCTTTTGCTTTTCCTAACTGGAAACCATAAATACAGTTGACTAATAAACTTTCCCAACGTTTGAACGAAGTAGACACGCGCGATTAATCGCAACCGAAACAAATGGATGGCCCATTACTCATATTGATATAAATCTTAGCCTGAATGGGCGCGCCCGCCGTCGACGACGTCCGACCCGGCCGAGGGAGAGCCGATAGTCACGACTGCAAGGCCAACCACTACTACTAAGACAAGTACTGCCAGGCCTGCGACCACAGCGCGACCGACCACCACGAAGGCGCCTCAAGTTGTCCAAATTGAGGATGATGAGTACGATATCGCTGTGAGACCAGAGCCTCCTAAGGTCCCTGAGACTCCTGTGAAGCCTGCAGCTGATGTGCCTGTAGCTCCTGAACCACCTATTGTAAGATAATTATACATTTTACATAAAGTTATTTTTGTTCTTAGTGGAGTTTGTTGTTAATAAAACTGTTATTTGCAGGAGAACGAGATCGAGAATCAAGACGTGTGCAACTCTGAAGACGATTATGTGCCAGACAAGAAGAAGTGCAATAAGGTAAGATAACGTGCATTGTAAAGTTGAAAATGGACTATTCCTTTCTCCTTATGTGAATAATAATTAATTTGTAATGTTTTTTCACAGTACTGGCGCTGCGTCAACGGCGAAGGAGTGCAATTTACCTGTCAACCTGGAACAGTGTTCAACGTCAAGCTGAACGTTTGCGATTGGCCTGACAACGCCGACCGTGCCGACTGCGAGCTCTAGACTAGTTGCGCATGAACAGGACGTCATACTGGTCATTGTAGAGATACCCTTTCATCGAAATCGTATTCGCCTTGCTAGACAGCTCATAAATTTTGCTCCGTTGCGGGTTGCATCTCAGTTCAATCTGGAATGGACCGGGTATTCGGATGCATGTTGGTCCAAGACGGCTGTCAATAAAGAAGCAATTAGCAAATGAGAATTCTGACCATGAATCCCGTATCCAAATGCTAGGAAACGTGTTTTAATTGTAGGGTGAATAGCAAGACACATTTTCAGTAGTCAGGTCTTGATTTTCCACCTTCATTTAATCCAATATGAAACAAAAAAAAAAGGTCTTTTAGATGAGTTTATGAGGTCTGTCTGTTCGGTCCCTTGATTTTGATGAAATGGTGTCTCTCCTCTACGCAATGAATTATAATAATGGTCGTAGGATTTATGAAGTATTTGGTTACTGAACAATATTGTCGTATTTTGTTATCATGTCGCAACATAATACGCCAATGTTTTCTTGCGTCTCTATATTAGAAGTGATTTATTTATGTAAATAGTCTTTGTGTCTTTGTCTCTTTGTCTTTGTGTCTTTGTCTTTGTGTCTTTGTCTTTGTGTTGTCTTTGTTTTTTTTTTGTTTTGGCGTGAGTTTATGTATGTATGTATGTGTATGTAGTCTTTCTTACTTGAACACTGATGCGTTTTAGTTGTGGGAATACAATTTATCTATATCATTCCCACTTAAAGCATTATTAGAGAAAGCAACAAAAGAAAAAAAACATTGAAATTATTGTGTATCACTGCCTTAAAAATGTACAAGACTGCATCGATAAGAAATAATTATAAAATAAGAATCTATATAACTTTTTGCGCTTTATCGATATCTTTGTGTTTCTGTCTTTTATAAATACAAACAACAGGAAAGATTTGAATAAGTTGCGAAAATAGGACACTTTTATTTACTCATTCTAGTTTGTTAAGAACTTGCAGTTTCCGCCGATAACTCTATTCAGCTGTTATGAAGTTATGGAGGAAAATTTTATTTATTTTATAAATTTTGTTTCGACTTCGGAAGCCAATTAGACTGCTCTCGGCTTTGGGGATTTAAATGAATTTCCCCGGCACTTGTTGCGGGTGGTCGCTTGCTTACCCACTCCTAGCTTTATTTATTTATTTTAATAATTTTAAGACAGTAAATTATGGTAAAAATTTGGCTGTGTTTTTGTTGTTTGTCCCTAAAGTTTTGGTGGTTAAATAAATGAATTAAATTAGACTGTTTGCATTTGCATAATTTGCATTTGCATAATTTCGAGTTCTGCGAGATAGAATTAAGGTTTTTTGAGACTGCACAAGGAAGTTGTTGGTAACAATATTTTTATGATATTAACTACAATAGAAATACTGCTCTGAATGTATTATTTTCCTTAAAAAGTTTAGTAGTGTATGGTCCCCGTTTCCTTTTAGATAGGTAAAAAGTAAAAAGTAAGTATAGTATAGTAGTAAGTATTAAATAAATAAATAAATAAATAATTCAAAGAAAATCCAGAAAAATATCGAAAACGAAATAACTTTATTCCTCTATGATAAACTGAAACACTTCCCCGATCCCAATACAAAATAACTTTGTATTGTATCACATTGCTTGTTTAAAAGCATCAGGCGCTTTTTCTCTTGTTGTAAACGTGTTCGGAATCACGGAATAACAGTCTTGTTTAGTGGTTAAATCACGTGAAATTGTATTTTTGTGTCAAAGGATAGGCGAAGGGTATCCGCCCCTTTAAATATCATGCGGAGTTATCCCCGTTTAGGCGATTGGAATATTATTTTATTCGGATGATACTTGGCTTGTCAAGTTTTTGTCATGCGTGTAAAATGTAAAGGCACGTATAGGTAAATTTCTTAAAGTAATAACATACCTTCATGACTGTTTTCCCCGAAACGGTGAGCAGAGGTGCAGCTATAGTACACCCACATGTCACCAGTTATGTTTAAGTCCCAAGTAATAAATAGGGGGTAAGCCTATTGCCATCAACTGCGCACAAATCCAGACTCCGGGCTGCTACTGAGAAATTTCAGATGGAAAAATTTAATAACACTGCCCGACTCGGGAATCGAACCGAAGACCTCGTGCTCAGTAGTAGCACTTGTGACCACTACACCTACCAAAAACTTTTTACAAAAAAAAACAACCGACTACGGAAGTCGGTGTCTTTTTGAATTTTCGTTTTTTGTCACCGACTTCCGAAATTAAAGTTGTTTTACACTTTGTAGTGTTTTTTTTTTGAAGTAAGTAGGTTATTTTTTTTTTGTAAAAAGTTTTTATTTTTCACTTTTCAGTTGTGGTACCTACCCCACACACATTCGAATACCACTACCTGCAAGCAAAGTTAATAAAATTGATATGGAACCAATTTGAGAGCATACCCTATCAAACAAAAAAAATAATTTTCAAAATCGGTCCACAAATGACGGAGAAATCGGTGGAAATACATAAAAAAAAAAACAAAAAAAAAAAAAACAAACATACGCTACGAACATATAACCTCCTCCTTTTTGGAAGTCTGTTAAAAAGTAATAAAATATGTAAAGTTAAGAAAGTGTGTGGTTTAATTGGGAGTCGGATGGTGCCAGGCCACCGTTTTATATTCAACGTGATAAATGACTGCCAAATATTTTTGTTTAATTTGCCGAAACTATTAATTACTTCATTCAAAGTTCTCACTTCGTCGGCAGAATCTGTGCCGAGCAACCAATTATAATAAGTAAATGAATTCGTTTAATCAACGTTGTTTTGCGTTCCATTTCAATCTTAGATAATTCCACAATAATTTACGTCGTATTTCTTTCTCCGTTAAATAGTTTAAAAAAAAGCAGTGGTACTCCGGGAGTGCCGACAGAAGTGAAAACTTGAACAATTTATAAAAATACTTCCTAAACCTTTAAAGTATATACTTGCATAGAACATTGATCCGTAACGTAATATAAATAAAGAGCACAATCGCGTTTACAAAAATGGTCGGTAACGGTGTTGCGAGTTAAATTGTTTTTTCCCATCTCAAAAATGCCCAACGCGCCTAAAGAAGTTTTCAGGTATTTTTCAGGGCATTATTTTTGCTCAGTTGATGTCGATCGTTTCTTAAATAAAAAGGTCTTGTTATTAAGAACTCGGAACTCTAGAATATGATCAACATTGGCTAACTCATTGCCTAGCCTTTTCCCAAGTTTATTGGGCTTCCAGCCTAACCGGATGTAGCTGAATACTAGTATTTTACATGGAGCGACTGCCTATCTGACCTCCACAACCCAGTTACTAGATAACACGATACCCCTTGGTAAGACTGGTTGTCAGACTTTCGGGCTTCTGACTACCCGGAACGACTGTCATATATAGATCTACAAATGACAGCCGGGACCAATGGTTTAACGTGCTTTCCGAGGCACGGAGGAGTCTCGATATGTAATGGATGGTCACCCATCCAAGGACCGACCCCGGCAAGCGCAGCTTAACGTTCGACCGACCCGTGCGGCTGTTATTACTTAGCCACGAACCCCTCTTTAGCCACGAGCCCCTCGGCAACCTTGGCTAACTGACAGAAGTTAGGTAAGTACCTTCTTATAGAGACAAAAGTTACACCATCAATACTAACTAATACTACAAATCTTCTTTTCGGGTGGTTAGTGACTAACCTGGTGTCAGAGTTTTAAAGCCGTCCATGGGCCTCTGACAAGGCTTCATATGCCGTCGAGAAATATCTCTCAGGCATGCCGTTTTTACCGTAGGCGCGGGCTTGCGGACGGTGAGCAATGGGTAGCTCGCCGTCCGATAAGTACCAGGCCCGAGTTGTCGGCGCGTTGTATTCCACGCTCGCCTCAAAGCGATGTCAGCAGAATTGACGGGGTCCGCTAGGGCCGATGCCTGGGCGGGTTGCGAAGAAAACCGAAAGGGATATCGTGGCCCCCGGCAACAGGGCAACCGAAGGAACACGGGTGGGTTTTAGTCAGTAAGAGTCTGACACGCCCTCCCGCTCCGCCCAGAGCGAGAGAAGTTATTTGATCATTTCCCACCCAAAAACAAAAAAGGCATGCCGGTTTCCTCACGATGTTTTCCTTCACCGTTTTTGAAGCAAGTGATAAACAATACGCACATGAATAAGAAAAGTCTGAGGTGCGTGCGTTGGGTTCGAACTCGAGACTTATGACTTGGCAGTTTGGCGGTCGCACTACTCGGCTATTACTGCTCTCTCTACACGATACTGGTCCCATAGAGAAAGTTGTTTAATGGACTGTACCACAGCCTTAAATATGACCACACATTTTTGATAAACGAGGTAGAGGGTAAATTGATGGAATATTATTAACTATCTATAGTTAGATTTAACCTCCAATTTTATCGCCGTTACCATAAGGCGACAATAACAGACTTTTAATGGTTTTATACTGAAGATTAGGTCTAAGCGAGTAGTTTTAATTATTTGTAAAAAATATTTTAGATAAAGAGCTTTTTCTTAATAACTTAATATTTTATATTATGTTTATATTTCATAATTAAATTAATTTGTAAAGTTATGTCTAACGCGGATAAAAAACAGAGAATCACGCAAAATCTATCAAGCGTATTTTTCTGAAACCCACCATTTTAAAGATAATTAAATTATTGATCTTTTAGCATAGGTACGTGTTTTATTAAAATACCTTTTGTTTTATGTATAACAAATTAATAATGCGTCTAATTTGGGACAGTGCTCCTTGATGGGCGAGTCCTATTACTGGCTGGACGTATGACGCGTTACGTGAGCTCAGTACAGAACATACAAGCTAACCACTCAAGGTCACTGGCATATCTCTCTCATATGTCTTAACTGAGGGGACTATTCGACCCTATTTGGTGTCATCAACTTAAGTATTCATTTCTCGCACAGTTATAATATTAGTCCGTATTCTCTGGGATGCCTGCATAACTATTTTTACCTGACCTTTATAGGTGTGTAGAGGAAATTGCCTTCATACTTAATGCATGTATTATGATTAGGTATTACGAACGAACGTAGGCGATCTTGAAAGGTATGCTACGCAGAAAAACTTGATAGAAAGAAAGTATAACTAAATAATATTTTAACACTAGCTTCCGCCAGCGGCTTCACCCGCGTGAAATCTTTTAATTACCTAAATACTTTTTACTTGCACTGTTAACAGCGCGCTTTTAATTTGAAAAATAATGCTAAAATCAAAATTCGTCTCCTATGGGTCAGTCTGGGTGTGATAGGATTTAAGCATTACCTAGTAGAAAAAAACAAAAAAAAAAAAAAAAAACAACCAACTTCCAAAATAAACACTCCAAATTGTTGTAGTGTTTTTTTTTTAAAAAACGTTTTTTATTTTTCAGTTTTTAGTTGTGGTAGCCTACCCCCACAAATATTAGAATACTAGGTATCTGCTATGATAATAGCAGTGACAGGAATTTATTATACCATCATCCACATAGACTACGTGGGAAAAAAATACGTAGTATTGAAGCTAACTCAAAAATTACCCAAGCAAAGTGAGTATTTGAAACCACTGCGCAAGCTTCCTCTAGCAAATAAAAAAAGGATTTTTTTAATCGGTCCACAATTGACGAAAATATCGAAAATCATGAATTTAAAAAAATAAAAAACATACATACAGACGAACATAGAACCTCCTACTTTTTGGAAGTCGGTTAAAAATGTCGAGAAGAGACACTCCAAGTACCTAAGTTCAAAAAATGGCATTTCAGCCGTACATTGCTCAGTAACCTAATAAAATTCAATGTAAACACTCCTTTACAGACACATGTTAAAATACAGGGTGTGTGTGTGTTAAGACAGCGCAACGATAGATGTCTGCCACACGATTACATCTTCGAACACCCAGCTTCAAAGTTTTTAGCAGCTCGTTAAAGCGAACCGGAGTTTAACAGCTCGTTAAGCATTAATTAATTCGTTACAAAGGCGCGTTTTGTTATTTAATGTTATTTTAACCTTTGGTTAGTTAATTATGATAATAACCTGTGCTCTAATGTTTGTTAGTAAGGTAAATAGGTCGATTGGAGTTGTATCTTGTATGTATTTGTGTGTGGGCGCCGTGGGCGGTGACTTAAATAATCATAAGTATGCTCTTAATGTTTTGATTATGTAACTATTTTTGTTGTTGAATGTCAGTGGGATAAGTCTGCCTACTTAATTTATTTACCTGTAATTTTTATGGTGTACATAATAAATAATATTCTATCTATCTATCTATCTAACGAAAAACGTGCGTGGGTTTTACACATGTAAGATAATAATCATTAATTTGCAGTAAATATATAAATGTAACCAGTTGTAAAAGTTGGTGGCTTAATGTACGGTCCATATTTTGCCCGTCTACTAAATTAATTTTACATTAATAGGTACCTCATATATAATTCTTCTGTACGTGTGTTTGTTACCTAATTCCTCCTTAACGGCTGGACCGATTTGGATGAAATTTGGTGTTTATATTTAAGTGGGTATCGGGATGGTTTGAAAATACAATTGGATTCGGTAGGTGGCGCTGCTGGGACAAGACAACGTCTGTCTGGTCCGTTAGTTTTTTTTATAAAATATAATACAGTTTGCACTTATGATCTTATAGTTTTTTTTTAAGTTATACTACTTAATGATAAATAAGTTTTGCGATTCATGTTAGAATGGCTACGTTATCAATGTTATTTTATGTTTTTCCTTTGCGTTATCACTGTTATCAGACAGCGCGTTTTATCGAAGTCACTATGGTGTTACGTATTTTACAGTGTTATATTTATAGAACAAAGTGATTACTATGTTCGCTTTAAACATCATAAAATTAATACAAAACTTTTCTAACAATACACAAGTTGAGCAAATTATTTATGTAAAATAGACGCAGTACGGTGAAAAATAACTCTGAACAAAAAAAAAAACACAAAAAGATTTGGGCTCGTCCGGGATTTGAACCCGGGACCTCTCGCACCCTAAGCGAAAATCATACCCCTAGACCAACGAGCCAACTGACCAAAGTGTTGAAATAGTGGTTCAAATTGGACGTGAACATTGGGCATGTTTAAAAGAGAAAGGTACGTCCACACGTGATTGGCTGCTTACCGCACTCATCAACCAATACCGGAACGGCGATGTTATAAAAAATACGCGCCGACCGAAAGAATTTATATCACGCATATTATTACGCTTACGGAATAGCATCGTTTTCTAACATTAATCTTTTTTAAATAAACTAATTGCTATCGGGATTTAGTAGTCATTAAATAGGTACTACGAATAGGATTTTACCTTTTAATGGGAAAAACTCGCATAGTATAAGATGCGTTTTCTTCTACTGGAAAATTCTGAAAAATATTAACTACCTACAAAATTACATTGACTACTTATTGGATACTTAATTTGAATGAATATTAATTTGTCACTCTTTGATTTGTGGTTTTATAAGGTAGCTAAATATGTATATTGGTGGTGACGTCATACACACCACGTGTTGTTTTCGCATCCCGTACTTACTTAAGGCTAAATAATAATATCAGCTTATTATTGTCCCACTGCAGGCCAAAGGAAAAGGCCTTTGCCTCATATACAGAAGATACGAGCATTGATCACTGCGCTTGCTCAAGACGGATTGGCGTATTCTGACGATGACGCTGTTTTTCCTTCACCGATGTCCGAATCAAGGCCGACTTAGGGCAAGCCGGGGCCCCTGGGCACACAAAAATTTGGGGCCACCTTGGAAAGTAAAAAAAAAACGTTTTTCTGCTATGATTTTATGTTTACTATGGGTAATTGGTACAAATCAAATATTATAAATAAAATACTGCAGGTTTGAGTTGGTTTCGAATTTACGATAATAGTTTCTTTCGGGATTTCTGTTCTAAAAAAAATGATATTATATCCTTAGTCTATTTTTTTAAGGATATCACGTTTTAGGCACTTATTTGACAAATTAGTTAGTTGTTCTTGTAACAATGTCGTTCATCATTCATTTTATATTCTCTTTAGTTGTGAAAATGAGCGCTCTCCTCCAACTTATCGGAATTTGGAAGGTTGAGATACTCAAATCGGCTGATGCCTTTGATGAGAACATTCTGATTTAAGCTCAATATCATTGTAGTCTGTGTTTGAGCTCATAAGCATTAATATTTCCTGCAAATTCTTTGCATTTTTTTTTGTCAACTGATCAGAATCTATTGTTAATTAGATACTAACCGAGAAAGAAAACTAAAACATTTATAATAAAAATAAAAGAAAAGTTTAAAAATCTTATCTGGTGCCCGATTAATATTTCAATTTAGAAATGTTGACGGAACTATTATATTTGTGAGGATCTATCAAAAATAGAAGAAAAAAACGCTTTTGAGTGCAAACGTTGTATCGGGCTTACGGGGCCCCCGGGAGGTCGTGGGTCCTGGGCACGGGCCCCCTGTGCCCTTATGGTAAAGACGGCACTGGACTCATAATGTCCAAGATAAACAGAAAGAAGGATTCGGAAATGAATAGGACTGTAATTTGGCCGGAATAGCCTGTCTTCTATTAACTAAGTTGTCTACTGATTGTTTTGTATTAATTTAACTGTCAAAAAACTGTTTTGAATAATTAAACGTGTCACCTATCCAGATTCTTATAATATTGAAGGTACGTAAATTAGTAGTTTTATTTAAGTAACTGCTTGTAATGTCGCAAATTTGTATCTAGTTAACGTGCCTTATATATTATTTACCTATCACACACTGGTTGTAGTTTTAATTGGAAAAGGTTATGAGCTTCGCCTAGGTATGTCAAAAGAATCGCCGAGCATCGACCGAGCTCTATCGAGTACCAATTAATATTCATTGAATATTTGAAAAAGGAATAGAACCTTCATGTGTGTTTGTGGTTCATTTCTTTACACTTTGACGTACAAAAGCAGGTTATTTATTAAAGAGGTTTTAATGAGGTCGAAATTCAAAACGATAACTGGCCACCCTCCATGCCTTAGACAAGCATTTTCCACCTTTAATTCCATATGGGTAAGGTCGATTTATCTGTGTTTTGAATGTTAAGTTCTATCAACCTCGTCAATGAGTTTTGTAGATAGTCGGGTATGGAGAAATATTTTCGAACGTGTTATATTTTTAGTGTTATCTAAATTATTGGATAAAATTGATTGCATGTAATATCTATACGGATACTTGATATTGAATCCACTGAAAGGTTATGGCAGGATTTTTTATTGTTGTTTGGTACCAGAGTAAGTGTTTTTTTTTTTGTTTTAGAGGGTTTTTTTGTGACAGAGCTGGCAGATAGTCCACCTGATGTTAAGTTGTACTTACCTTTTTACTTTGTTTATTGAATCTGTCACACCTCATACGTCACGTCCACTTAGCACGTGTCCACGTCATTGCACTGCCCCTGCGCCTGTCAGTCACGGAAAAGCTTGACAGCTTGTAATTCTTGTGACACTTTTTACCTTGTCAGGGCCGATTTTTCAATCGTCTGATAGCTTATATATAACTGAAAAATACAAAAGCTTATTCCTCAAATAAAACTTATCTGACAATTGAGGTTTACGACTCTGTACTGTTAATTAAGAATTTCCAAGTTTTAAGTCCTATGTAATCGGGGTCGAACTTACTGCCACTAGACACAAATCCAGACATCGGGCTGCTACTGAGAAACTAATTGAAAAAACCCAGAATACCAAACACTTTTTTAGACCAGTACCCTAATTGCGTAATACAACACAACCTGTTTCGATTTTAAACAGATTGCTAATCCATTGCTTCATAAGTTGGAAAAAAAATCTTCTCAACAACGTAAATAACGCAATGAATGTTGTTGAACTGTCAAAATGAAACAAATTAGGCAAAATTGTTTACGAAAATAAGTTACGCAATTAAAGTACTGGGGATTGAACGTGGCTTTAACAGACTTGTAAAACGAAAACTTACAGCTAAAAAAAATCCACGACAATTTAGTTTCTAGAGTAACTATTGAATAGGTACACACGGCTACACATCAAGCTATACTTTTCCAGTTTATGCTGATCTCGCGTTGTATGGGATTTCCGTACAATGCGAGTTCAGTTTATACTGGAACTGTATAGCTTGATGTGTAGCCGTGCAGGGACTTGAAAACGAAATTAATTTCGTTCCGTTACACAAAATGTTATCTAATAACGCTTCAAATTTTGTAACGATACTAAAACCTAAAAACATTAATAACGCTAAAAAAAAAACGTTACAGAATATCATTTTTGTAGAACAACATTTTGAGTAACGTTATAGGTATCAGTAACATTATGCTTATATCCGCTTGTAATAACGTTACAGATGCATATGTTTAACGTTATTCTTAAGAACTTTTCCCGCTGACCACCGCTCCGTCGTCGCCCAGCACCACCACCACCACCGGCCAGCCCCGTTACGGCGGCCGGCGCGGCGGCCGGCTGGTGATAAGCCACCGCCGTATTCAAACATAAGTTCGTACGAAAGTGCACATTTTTACAGACAGTGTTGTGAATGAATAGTTATGGTTACCTACCTACTTTTATATTCATGTGAATGTTGCGTATCGGAATGAAAAACGTTATTATTTCGTTATACCGATATATTAATAACGATATATTTTTAATAATGTTTTTAAACAGTTTAAGATTTCGTTCCGTTTGTTAGTATCGTTATAGCCAAGGAATTAATTTTGTTGCGATCCTGGTGGAATGGTACAAATTATCGTTAGGTACCGGAACTTCGCGTAACGTTATTTTGAGTAACGTTTCAAGTCCCTGTAGCCGTGTGTACTATAGGTAGGTAGGTAGGTAGGGTATAGGTAGATATAGATTGCCTAGGTACTTAATATGTCGCGAAATGGAAACCGCTGGCCGTTACTCTAGCCTAGTCATGACTTCGTAGAACTTCTAAAAGCCGTTGTTACCTACTAAATTCCCTCGAATCAATGCTGAAGTGTTCCTTCCAGCTACGGCGTCAAAGTGGTCGTAGACTGAGTGACGTGTGACGTCAGCATAATGGAGACGATTTGTCATCGAGTAAGTTCAGGAGAATATTACAATAACGCCTGAAGTTGTCGTGAAGGCCTTTCATGCACGAGGTTGTGGGTTCAAATGGCAAGTACTAATGAGAAATTTTCAATTTATATGTTTTTTCTGAGTTTATCTTGGACATTATCGACATCGGTAAAGGAAAAACATCATGAGGTAATCTGGACATATAGTTAATATAAGTGTGAAATCGGCAACCCGTCTTGAGCAAGCGTGGTGATCAAGGCTCGTGCCTTCTCTGTATGAGAAGAGGCGTCTGCCCTGCAGTGGGACAATAATAGGCTGGTATTATTATTATGGAGGCCTTTTTTTTTTGGGTGGGAAATTATCAAATAACTTCTCCCGCTCTGGGTGGAGCGGGAGGGCGTGTCAGACTCTTACTGACTAAAACCCACCCGTGTTCCTTCAGTTGCCGGGAGGCCACGATTTCCCTTTCGGCCCTTATTCGCAACCCCGGCAGGTATTGGCCCTAGCGGACCCCATCAATTCTGCTGACATCTCTTTGAGGCGCGCGTGGAACACCTGAAGTTGTAAGTATATCTATAGCAGAACAAATGTAAACCTGACGCTTCCTTCCCTAAACCTTATCGGGACTTTATTCTACCCACATGCTGAACAAGATCCTTCAAATAACCGGGATATTGAACCGACATAATATAAGAATCCATAATTTAACCAAACCGCAGTTTTCAGGGTTCCGTATGTCCGAACTAAAAAAACGGAATACTTATAGGATCACTTGTGTGTCTGTCTGTCCGTCAGTTACAATCATTTGCTCCAAATCTAATGGTCCAATTAAGTTGTTTGGTACTCATATTAATTTCTGTGACCCAAGCACGGACGTGTTATGTAAATAAATAAATTTTGAAGGGGGTCACTTTTGGGAGACAATATAAGAAAATTAAAAAAAGTTTTGCGCACTGTACCGTGTGACATATTATTATCAAATGAAAGGGCTTACTGTGAGGGTCTGGAGTATATTTTTTTTTTTTTTTTTGATATAGTACTGTGACTGATGGAAGTATGGAAATATTAGACATACCCAGTCAAGTAATGGCATTACATGTTTCGGGATGTCTAATATTTGCCAGAAATGAATAACTACCTACTCAACTTAAGTACGAAGGTATAAATATATAACTACGCATATCGGCTAGCACAATAACTGATAGTTTCTTATCTAGCTAAGCCATTCTATGTGATCATTGAAACCGAACATTTTATTTATACAGCACAAAGCTTACACTGAGGGTCAAGTTTACAGTTGTCGTGTTATAGTCAGTAGAATAGTTCCAGAGACAACAACCTCTATGGCCTACAAAAAGTATTTTTTTTAGAACAATTTATCATCAGACATACTGGTTGCGTCCATTGATGTAAATCGATGGTTGCGTCACAATGTTTTCGTTTTGACAGCAGTGTACGCCAGCCAGTCACTGTAGACACAAAAATCGCGCTAGGTCGCAAACAATTGTACTGTAGGTACTTATTTTTTGGGATGTTGTTTGGATAGCTACCAACTTTTAATATTCCATATTGTTTAAAGTCAACAATTTTTAAATTAAATTTATCATGTCAATACTATTTTTAGAAAGCAGAGGGTCCATTCCTGTATAAAATGCGCAACAGGCAACGTAACGTTGATTAAATTATCATGCCAGTTTAGACGCTTGGTAATTAAAAATAATTCAAATGCCACACTGAGTTTTAATTATATACGAGTAGTTACTGAACTTTTTAGGATTAAATATTTTGAAATGCATGACAAATATCTACATCCTAACATGCATGATATACCTAATGAAATTGAAGAGATGTTTCGGGACTCCGTTTTCGAGGCGAAATTATTTCTCTTTCCGACTACTTCGAAAAGTTTTCCTCATTTACTACAAAGTAACCAATATTCCACTTCAATATCATTAAAAATGTGCATTCTCAACGATTACGGTAGAACTTAAAAGAAAATCCTGAAGTACGTTGTAAAAAGTAGTAAAAGTGCAAATGTAATGTGAACCCGCGCATCGGGCCGCGCACAAGCGAAGCGGGTTGACTCCGCTCCGAATGCTAGTAGCCTCGGAGAAAGCGCGGGTGCTGTCCTCACGCTACCGTTTGCCGCCATTGCCGAGCTTTCCCGCGAAAAACTTATCATAGACTATTACACGCATAAAAAATATAAACGCCGTATTTTTTTTTTTTAAATACCACAGAAAATTGCGTACTGATTGAGTGAAATTTTATAACGTTCTAAAACAGTTTGCAAGTATGGGTTGAATATTAATTGTGAAAAATAGAAAGTAATTCTAGAAAATTGGCGTAAAAATTCAGTGAAAAATAAAAAAAGATGATTTATGGTTTAGCAGTTTTTGTGTCACGGACTAGTGTAAGTTATGGAAGAAAGGAAAATAGCAACAAAATGCCGTAACAGGTAAGTCCGACGTAGTTTTTACTTTCCCTAAAAATCAAGCAAATTCAAAGTTATCGAAATGTATTTTTGCGCGGAGCGTGGAACACTTTTTTTTGTCTAATAAGTAATAATAACGATTTTATTTTATTAAAGATAAGGAATGAGATGTAATTTTAATTTCACGTTATCCCTGTAAGTCTATGAATACATAAAATTAAGTATAATGCACTGAAAAAGGTTTTGCAATGCCGTTAGAGTGGTCTTATATTAAAATGTTCATAAAGAATAGAAGCTACAATTACATTTTTAATGACATGAACGAGCATAGAAATTAAGAATAAATTATTGAAACGTATTGCATAAAACACATTTCAAAAGCAATTTACTCCATGTCAAATGGGGTATAGGAGACGACATAAATTAAAAATAATTTTCATAAAAAAAAGGAGATGGTAAATTAAATTGAAATTAATTTCTGAAGCAATTAATCAATTAAGAAAACCGTCAAATGAAGCCGTAAAGAACGGAAAAAAAGTTTAACCGAAAACCGTACAGTTTAAAACCTGATGACGAAGCACATTTAGACCTCAGTGAATTTACAGTTTGTAATTAGACGCCCAATGGTTACTGAAATGAAAACTAGAGCAACGAAAACACGGCTGAGTTATGGCGTTCTAATGATTAAAGTTCGGGAGTTTGGGAGGGAGTTAAACGGGCAATTGTATTGCAGTTAGGTAACTATAATTTAGACGACGTCCATCCCGCCATCCCGTCAGCGTCTCAAATTATTTCGAAGTGCGCTTGTTTGACAAATTGCTTTAGTTGGACACCTGGGAGTTGAGCAAGGCTTTTGATCTGGATTGTAATTAATGTATTGTGCTAGATGAGACGAGGTAAAATGGGCAGTTTTATTAACGTATTCTTGAGAGAATAGAATAGAACGCTACGCTTTATTAAGTACACCATACGAATTACAGATATGAATGTAGAAATTTTACATAGGGTGACAAAATGACGGTCTTATCGTCCATATAGCAGCCCTCTGCTTCTGCATTTTAAAAAGGTTTGGACTCAGTTTGCGTCCACTTAAAGTATTGGCAAATATTTTCGTTCGGAAAGGATTTTTCGAACTTCATACTTTTTTCAAAATGTTCTCGATTCTATTTGCTTTATTTGTTATAGGATTTGCACGATATTTGGTAAGTAAAAAAAACTTTCCGTTTTATTACCTAAGTGCGACCTCTGTTCGTGATTTTTAGGGTTCCGGACCCGAAGTGTGCGAAATGGAACTCTATTACTAAGCCTCTGTTGTGTGTCCGTCCGTCTGTCGGCTGTATTTCATGATCTGTAAAAGGTAGACGATTGAAATTTTCACAGATTGTGTATTTCTTTTGCCGCTATAACAAGAAATAATAAAAATTAAAAAAGATAAAAATTAAAAAAAATAAAGTAAAAAAAACACGTCGGCGTTTTTTGTTACGGTGGTACCGGAAGCCTTCGTGTGCGAATCCGACTCGCACTTGGCCGGTTTTGTTGGAACACCATTTTGGTGAGTAAGCAATTACTGTACCTACAGCTTTCATTACATCGGATTTTCTCTAAAACCGAAAACAAAACCTTCGATTTTACTTCTAGTCTGGGCAATGTAATTTACATTAAATTGTCTGGTAACATCTTAAAATGGCTATAAAGTGACTCACAAAAATAAAAGACGAGAAAATGCGTTTTATGGTTCGAACTCTGTCGTCAATGACCATCGTTATGATCAGGGGTGAGAAATCGGGTTTATGAACCTCTAACAATACCTTCAAACTGCACGTATAATGTCTCAAATTCCCACAGAAGCTTCTCATGTTTCTGAAATAAGATTTTTAAATAAAAACATGAAAAAGGTCTTATAGAGTCGGTAATGCATCAGTAATCCCGCTGGTGCAGGTGGCGTGAATGGTAACCATTCCCTCGTACCTTTGGGGCGTGTAACGATTGTGCCTTTTTTACAAGGCTCAGTTAATTTTCCCTCTCATTTTCTTTCATCGAGAATGTTTTGCTGGATTATGCATTTTCTTTTTTAGGGTTCCGTACCAAAAAAGGAAAAAAAAATGGAACCCTTATAGGATCACTCGTGTGTCTGTCTGCCAATTTGCTCCGAATCTAATGGACCGATTACGTTGAAATTTAGTACATATATGTATTTCTGTGACCCAAACACGGACGTATAACGCTAATAAATGAATTTTGAATATCAGGGTCACTTTTGGGGGCAAATAAGAAAATTAAAAAAAAATAGTTTATCAAACTGTATCGTGTGACATATCAAGTGAAATTGATAAAATGTATTGCGAGGATCTCAATTTTTTTTTATAGTTTCAAGATATATAAATTGAAAGATATTTAAGAAAATTGATGAAAATTCACCATTCCTTTATCTCCGAAACTGATGAGCCTAAAATTTTGAAAAAAAAATACACAGAATGGAAGAACCATTTTGTGTATTTTTTTTTAAATTTTAGACTCATAGATTACTGGAAACCTATAAGAATTCTATGGTCTTAAAATAACATGGTAAATCTCTCAATATTGTGAGTACAAACTTACGTTTGCAGTTGGAATGTATGGGAGAACATGTATTTTAACTACAACGTTAAGTTTGTATTCGGGATAAATTCATCCCAAAACCATATTTCGCAATAAATTGACGCTGATCAAAAATGAAAATTCACTTAAACCATAATTTGATGGTTAGGAGATATTTTCCTCAAGAGCCAATACCTTGGACGAGTAAATTTTAAAATAGAGGCTCTTTTCCTGAGCCGAGGGGATATTATTTGGAGTTGGTCACGTAGTGATAAGTCTGACCGTAAATCGAGTTCGACGATGCATTGAATAGAAAAGTGTTCGATTTTAGAAAAGGTGCCGTCTGATATGGATCTTATTCATTGGTTAGTAAGCGGAATGTACTGAGTAACATTGAATATATCCTTGACATGGCGATATAATAATGATCCTTGACATAAAATGCGTACTAAACAAATCTGTACATGAAACTAATTTCTGCTAATCTTATCTATATCCACAATAGATACTGGAGAAGGTCGTGGATGTAACGTCACTGGAAGATTTACTGTTCTTGATGTAGGCATGCGTGCCGCTTCACTGGCTATAAGCCAAATTATTTTTTGCCAAATCTGCAAGAATCGTACTAACGAATAAATTTGACGAAGGTCGACGTTTCCCTTGTATAAAATTATAATTCTGTAATTTTACGCTGTACTGCTTGTGAGAACCCGGAAGAGGCTATTCTTGGAATTGTATAATTGTTGGTTGGTAGGAAGAACAATACTCATTTGTGAGAGGGACTTAAGGCCCTTTGTACACATACGTTTTTCTTGTCGTGAAAAAAACCGGTTTATTCGCCGTGTGTAGGCACGGTCGTCAGTGCTGTGTTGTATTGATCACTATGGTAGCTTGTTGACAGACACGTTTTTTCTACGGCGAGGTTTATACGCCATGTATAGGCATGGTAGTCAGTGTTGTTTGGATCACTATGATAAATGAAATGAAATTGTTTATTCTGTAAATATGATAACGGAATCACTTATACACGTCATATATATATTAAAAATAAATAAGCTAGATGAGTTCGGCTTTTCCTATCTGAAACAACTCAGAGGTCGCAGTCTCTTTTAAAGTCCAGACATAATCTTGGCTAGGCCATATGAGGACCATGTAGATTAGTGTCTGAAATGGTCTTTTGAGGCAAGAACTACACAGATTTGAGTGGACCTCTCCAATCAGTGCAAGCATTTGTCAGTAATCGTGGAGCTAAAATTATATATGTAGGTTTATACAAACATATTTACACGTCTATCGTATGGAAGCTTGTTGACAGACACGTTTTTTCTACGGTCACTGCTTATGCGGTACCGTAAAGAAACCGTGCCGTGTACAAAGGACCTTATCCAGTTTTTTCATGAGTCAATTGTTTTTTTCATTAAAAATATCCTGCAACCACCAGTTTACCTGAACAAGCTTATGGTTATGGAATTTTTTTCTTTGGCCGTTCATTAATCGGTCAGAGGCCCAAATTCGGCAAAACACTTTTCGTCGTCTACTCCTTAAAATACACCTTTACTGAAAGAAAGATTGATGGTGCAGTCATTAGGAGCTCTATAATTAAAGACATTATGGTTTCATAGAATGCTAATGGTTTTATGAAACGACTGTCGCCTGACCTCCTTAACTCGTTCAGTTAATATCCAAGTTGTAAGGAGATTAAGCGAAATTGTTAAATTGTGTTTTCTTTTTGTTTTACAGCATTTTACGATACCATTTTATGTTTTTCATGTTTTTAAAGAAACACATACGTTCTTAATGGCTATGGTTTCCCTATTAATTAATTATTACGTAATTATTATTGAAATAGTGGAAAAGATTTTCTAAAATCATTTGTTTTTCTTCATATCCTTACGTGACTTGTAAATTTTGCCATTGTAGGTATCCACCCTTATATATTTATGAATTACATTAGTTATTTTTCCTACGTGTCGCAATATAATTTGAATAGAAAAAGAAAGAAAGGAAAGAAAAATAGATTTATCTGTCTCAGAAACCCGTGCGTACAAAGACAAGAGTAGGTAAGCAGAAAACAAAATAGTTATAACTTAGTACAAATGCAAACATGAGTATAAAACAGAAATAGTCGGCAGCTGCACGTCATGACTGTGACAAGAAGGCTTCCACTCAGCATGACGCTGTGCTATGGGGGACCCACAGCACAGCGCTGATTTTCAGTGGTCACCCGAAAAAGACGAATGGAAATCAAGTCAGGTTTAGTAATTTGTAAATAATAAATAGGTAACAAAATAAAATAAACAGTACTTAGAATTATAATAAAACTATACAACGAATTATAAGAATAAATATTATTAAATCTCTGTCCTATCGCAGGTATGCTGGAAGAGATTTCATTAGAAATAAGCATCACCTTTGTACGTATTTTTCTGTTCCTTTTGTCTTGTCTATGTATTATTTGTATGTACATAAATGGTTAAATAAATAAATAAATAACATAAAAATTTATCGTCAGGCATCACCGTGCGTGCATAAATAATGTACCTAGGTACTTGTGACATATTACTATTAGACGAGAATATCCAGTGTTTTGTCTCGCTCGAATAAATGAACGAATGCAGTTTTGAAAACAATGCTATTGTTAGTAGATGTCGCAGGGATATTTTCAAACCAGTGATATTATAATTTCACTAGTGAAATTATAATATCACTGGTGATGTGATGAACGAAACAAGGATTATGTAAGGATGAAAGTACGTTACGTCACGTTCTGTAGTTTGTGCTTACCCCATTTCCGTGGGGCGAAAATGGAGTAAATGTCGGTAAACTGAGTGTAGGAATTTATTGCTTTTGAAAAAAAAAGTTTGAAATATTCAAAGGAATTTAAAAATAAAATGCTTTATTACAAGCTTTTTAGTTCATTTGTGTATTTGGAATTGACTCATTTAACAGTCACTAATTTTTATTTGATTCCAACATTGTTGGTATTTATAAAAATAAAAAAACATACCCTCCCTTTTTAGGGTTCCGTATCCAAAGGGTAAAACGGGACCCTATTACTAAGACTCCGCTGTCCGTCCGTCTGTCTGTCTGTCCGTCTGTCACCAGGCTGTATCTCATGAACCGTGATAGTTAGACAGTTGAAATTTTCACAGATGATGTATTTCTGTTGCCGCTATAACAACAAATACTAAAAAATTTAATAAAATGAATATTTAAGGGGGCTTCCATACAGCAAACGTGATTTTTTTTTTGCCGTTTTTTATAGATACGGTACGGAATGCAAATAAAGATGAATATGAACCGTTTGTGCGCGAGTCCGACTCGTACTTGGCCGATTTTTTATATTTGCGGAAGCAATTTATAAATATTTTATAGCCTATGTCACTTCCACAATTAATTAAGACAAATCTATCGACACCTCATATGTTAAAATCCATCAAGCCGTTTAAGCTACAGAGCTTACCAAAGACAGACATACATACATATATACACACATACATACTCTCGAAAAAACATTCCTCTCCTTCTGGGGCAGTCGGTTAAAAAGGAATTATGATAATAAATATATAAAATAAATTTACATAAATTAGATGAATTACCTAGCTTCAAATATTTCTCCATAGCGATAGAACTTTGTTTTTTCTTGATTAATGAAATTCAATGTCCTAAATAAATTAGAAAACTCCAAAGTATCTTTGAAATCTTTTTGATGTACAATAGACTTTTTACGGTACCTAAATTGTATTATTTTATTTTGTTCGTTTTTATATAGCTTACTAGGTTATGCCCGCGACTTCGTCCACGTGATATTTCTTGTTTTAACATATTCTATGACACTCGGCAGTACTGTAACTTGTAGATCAGGAGTTCTGAAGTCTAACAAACTAAAAAAAAAATACCTACATAATCTTCTTTACATTACATATTATATTCTTCTGTACGTGTGTATGACACTGAACTCTTTCTAAACGACTGGAATTTTTTGTGTGTGTTTGTATATGTCCCTGGTTTAGATTTACAATTGGACCGGGTAGGTGGCGCTGTGATCGACTTCTAGCAGGACAACGTCTGTCAGGTCCACTAGTCTTAGTATAAATTATTAAATGTAACAGAGTTACGTCAATAGTAGTCTACTAAGCGATCTAATACATCGTTATTATAGTTTGTAATCAATATCACTTATCGGTAAAATGTGGGTGTACATATCTAATCCCTGAGACAGTTTCCCTTTGGGAAATTGATGTGTGACGATCACTAAATTTAATATTTAAATTATAGGATAAACTTGTGATTTATTGGAACGAAGTTCTTTAACGCAGCTTGTAAACTTTCAGAAATCGTCACGCTAAAAATTGTTAACACTTGCGACTGTATTTTTGTAGTTCAAAGAGAAAGAGAGAGAGAACGCTTGCAGAAAAAAAGTAAAGAAAAGAGTGAAGTGATTACAGTGTCGTGGGATAAATTTGTACACATCGGCCCGAGTAATACGAGAGAAAGATGGCGGCTCTGATTCAAATTTTCTTCATGAGTATCGTTTTCATGGCTTTCAAGGGTGCAAAAGCCGATAGTGGGGTCAAAATGGAAATCGAAGATGGCGGCCGCGAAAATTTCCAAAATTTTCGTCATGGTTGTCGTTTCCATAGTTTTCGAGGGTGCAAAAGCCGATAGAGAGGTCAAAATGTAAATCCAAGATGGCGGCTGCGAAGGTTTTAAAAATTTTCGTCATGGATGTCTTTTCATAGTTTTCGAGGGCGCTAAAGCCGATGTGAGGTCAAAATGTAATTATGCCTGACGGAGGTCCACCGACCGCACACGTTTTTTTATTATTATTATCAGGTGAGCAGTGTAAGGTGGGGTCGGGGACGATACTACTGGGCCACCTTCGAGTTGTCGCTCGTGGATTCAAACCTAGGCAGGAACTTTATTTTGTGTAATTTATTTTATCACCACTGCTCTCAAAACGGTGAAGGAAAACATCGTGAGAAAACTGGCATATACTAGAACCAAAAATTCAAAGACATTATGTGACATCTACCAATTCGCGCTGGGCCCGCGTGGTGGATCCCTCTAGAAGAGAGGAGGCCTGTGTCCCAGCAGTGGGAACAATATAGGCTGATTATGCTACTTGGTAAAAATAACATACAGGTTGACTTTGAATTCATTGGTTATCATTCAGAGGGTAGTACTCAATCTGATAGTACTCATGAACTTTAATGTGGGACTCAAATCAATCTGCCTAGCCTTATTCCAACTATGTTGGGGTTGGCTTCCAGCCTAACAGGATGCAGCTGAATTTTGAATGAAGGAATTCAAAAGAAGCCCGTTTACTTCCTTTTTAGGGTTCCGTACCTCAAAAGGAAAAAACGGAACCCTTATAGGATCACTCGTGTGTCTGTCTGTCTGTCTGTCTGTCTGTCTGTCTGTCTGTCTGTCTGTCTGTCTGTCCGTCTGTCACAGCCAATTTACTCCGAATCTAATGGACCGATTAAGTTGAAATTTGGTACACATGTGTATTTCTGTGACCCAAACACGAATGTGTAACGTAAATAATTTAATTTTGAATATAGGTGTCAATTTTGGGGCGCAAACAAGAAAAAAAAAAAAAAAAGTTTTGCTAACAGTACAGTGTGACATATCAAATGAAAGGGCTTGTTGCGAGGATCTTAAATATATTTTTTATATAATTTTAAAATAACTACTTTTAAAGATATTTAATAAATTCAATGAAAATTGACCATTCCCCCCCCCTTATCTCCGAAACTACTGGACCAAAAATTTTGAAAAAAATACGTAGTATGGTTCTTTACTCATAGATTCCAGGAAAACCTATAAGAAGTCTATGGTCTTAAAATAACATGGTAAATCTCTCAATATTGTGCGTAAAAACTTACATTTCGTCGCTCGGCATCCAAAAGGCCCATCTCTCTAGCTACTATAATATCAAAATATCAAAAGTGTTTGATCGTCTGCTTAATACACAAATAAATAAAACTGTAAATGTTCATGACAACCAATTCGGGTTTCGGCGTGGTTTGTCAACAGAAAGTGCAGTGTTGTGCCTTAAAGCATACTATCACATACTTACTATACACAGCGTGGGACGCCGATTTATGCTAGGTTCATCGATTTATTCAAGGTTTCTGATCTGGTTGCTTATGACGTATTGTGGAGAAAGATGGAGAAGGATAGGTTGCCAACGGAGCAAACATCTTTAAATAGTGGTATGGTAACCAGATCAATTGTACGATGGGCTGGAACTTTTTCCAAGCCATACAGGTTGGAATGCGGGGTGAGGCAGAATTGGCGAGCTCAGCAGCACCAGAGTGGGTTGCTATATAGATGGTATTTGTGTAAATAATATTAGCTATGCAGATGATATGGTGCTTCTGAGCATGTCAATCTGTGGTCTCAGAAAGTAATTGGTCGCCAAATGTGAGCAGTATGCCAAAACACATGGTTTGATGTATAACTCCAATAGGTCGGAGATCATGGTCGTTGAGGCTGGGGGCAGACCGGGTTATGTGCCACCTGTATTACTCAATGGGACTCCACTACAAAGAGTATTTACGTTTAAATATCTTGGTCATATATTGACCCCTGACCTCAATGACAGACTCGATATTGTGCGGGAGCGAAGGGCGTTGTCGGTAAGGGCAAACATGCTGGCTAGCAGGTTTGCACGCTGCTCACTTAAAAAGCCAAAATTACTCTGTTTCGAGCTTATTGTACAACGTTTTACACGTGCAGCCTGTGGGCTAGATATACCCAAAGGTCATGCAACGCCCTTCGTGTCCAATACAACAACGCTTTCAGGGTATTGGTGGGGCTGCCCCGTTTTTGTAGCGCATCGGGAATATTCGCGGACGCACATATTAATTGCTTTTACGTAACGATGCGAATGAGGTGTGCATCCCTGGTACGCAGAGTACGGGCCAGCTCCAACAATATCGCTAGCAGTCTGGATTGCATGTACATCAATCACTGCAGTGCCATCTCCCATGAGGTGAAATAAATTTAAACTAGATTACGTGGGGCACTCAGAAAGTTTTGTGATACTAGAAAAAAATATACTACAGGTTATAATTTTTTTTATTATATCTTTTGAAAGAACTCTCCATTGGCATCTATACACAGTTTTATACGTCTAAACAAATTTTCATAACACATTTTCCAGTCCGCATCAGACACCTCTCCAATCTTCTTCTCCAATGCACCCAGTGCATCTTCAGGTGATGAAAACTGTTTTCCTTTGAGTTGATTTTTATTTTGAGGAACAGGAAAAAGACGCACGGAGCCAAATCGGGACTGTAAGGAGGATGACCTATAAATTTGACTGGTGTGCTGTCCAGAAAGTCCCTTATTTTGAGCGCCGAGTGAGCCAGCGCGTTGTCGTGGTGAAGCAGTAGCCCACGGAAGCCAGTGTTCGGTCGCTTGCTGCTTGCAGTATTAAAAACTTCTGGCAAACATTTGGTAACATACCATTCAGCATTGATGCTTCTTTGATCTCGTCAGGGTACTGACACCAGATAACCTGGTAGAAAAAAAAAAAAACTTGCGGTCAACATTTTGCCTGCACTTCTGGCTCGCTTCACTTTGGTAGGCGTTGGTTCATTTTGGTTCAACAGCCACACGGTCGACTGACGCTTCATTTCTGGATCATATTAAAAAATCCAAGATTCATCATCCGTAATGATATCTTAAACGCGCCGAGACGAGCCTGCTACCAATTTTGCTATCATGTCTCGGCACCATTCTACCCGAACCTCCTTCTGACCCTGCGTTAGATTTTACGGTACCAGCGTGAAACTATCTTTCATAACCGAAGATGCCTGTGTAGAATTTCATGCACACTTCCCGATCCAATCGGCAGTATACATCTATATATCTTGACATTCTAAACTTTGCTTTTTTTGTGTTTTTTCAAAAACTAATTATATTTTTTTTTTTATTGGATGCTGTAGAATGGTAGTAGACCATGGTCTGAACAACGTTTGTTCTAGCAAAACTGTGATTCAAATTTCACAGTGTATGCTGAACCTCTTCATATGTAATTCGCCTATTCTCTTGAATTAAATTTTTCACAGCCAGCACTTTTTGTTATGTAACAACCGTCATAGGGCGGCCACTTCTTTCTTTGTCTGCCAAAATTACTAGACCACCCATAAATTCGTTGAACCAGCGAAAAACAGTCGCTTTAGAAGGGCTTTTTTCTATGAACACAATTCGAAGTCTTTCAAACGATTCTTCTGGTTTTAGTCGACATTTGAAATCGTACAAAATCATCGCGCGAAAATGTTCTCGTTATAAATCCAGTTTCCAGTAAGACAGAGTATTTTGATTTTGCTCGTAAAAAAATGTGGAGGGAATTTCGAATTTGGAATGTTATGTTTTTTTGTAATAAGTAGTCATCGTTTTAATTGACATCAAAACCAGCCAGTATTCTATAGACAAAAACTGTTAGTCGCAAAACTTTCTAAGTGACCTCGTAAAATAAGTGAACATAGTTCATAAGTCTACTAACGCAATGAGTCCTTGTTACTTGAATAAAGAAAAATATCTGGATGATAATTTTTTTTTGAACGACATTTTCTAAAAATGAAACCTAGCTAGATCGATTTATCGCTCCTGAAACCCCCCTGCATACTAAATTTAATAAAAATTCTTGGAGCCGTTTCCGAGATTCAGATTACATATACATAGGTATATACAAGAATTGCTGGTTTAAAGGTATTAGATTTAGATTAGATTAGATTAGTTAGATTATTATTATATTAATACCGCGAATGTGAAATTTTTTACGAAAATCAG
Organism: Agrochola litura; assembly: GCA_949152395.1. Lineage (NCBI taxonomy): Eukaryota > Metazoa > Arthropoda > Insecta > Lepidoptera > Noctuidae > Agrochola > Agrochola litura. Next base: position 10,464,898 of record OX424512.1, read on the forward strand.
ATTTGTTTTATTTCATTCTACACGTTCAAATAAGTGATCCTGCAATTAAAACAAAAACGTAAAAAATGTCACATTCGCGGTATTATATGCCGAGCGACGATTTGCAGTTGGAATGTATGGGAAAACATGTTTTTCAACTACAATGTTAAGTTTGTTCTTGGGATAAATAAATTCATCTCAACTACGGAACCCTTCATTGTGCGTAGTCCGACACGCACTTGGCCGGTTTTTTCCGTACTACAACCGTCTCAAACACGTTTTCTTTATCATAAAATATTTCTCTGTCAAAATTCTATTCCTTCTATTTTACGTTTTTCCTTGTTTGTACAACACAAGTACACTCGAGCGTTTGACAAAATGGTGGCGGATAAATAGTTGGTCCTCGAGCAAATAATGTAAAGATCTGAGGATCTAAAGGTTCTCCGGGGACGTGGAGTGTGTACCTACATTTGCGCGGGTACACACAGGATCCCGCAATAATACTCTATGTACACATTTGTACATGTTTGTGTACTTGTTGGCACCTTTATAGGTAGGTTTGTCCATGCATTTTAGAAAAGTACGGTGGGCGATGATATCGTTCTACTAAATAATATTTTTGAAGTGAAAACTTCTTTAGGCGCGTTGGGCATTTTTGAGAGGGGAAAAAACAATTGAAGTCGCTACACCATTACCGACACCTCATTTTTATAAACGCGATTGTGCTCTTTATTTATATTACGTTACGGATCAATGTTCCATGCAACGGATCAAGCAAGTATTTTTACTTTAAAGGTTTTGGAAGTATTTTTTTTTGTAAACGCGATTGTGCTCTTTATTTAGATACCTGCACAGTAAAATTGTTGAAGTTTTCACTTCTGTTGGCACTCCCGGAGTGCCACTGTTTTTTTTTCGTAGGTATAGACAGTGACTGGTCTAAATTCTAGAAGAAAATTCTAATTTAATTTGTTTTGCTGCCATCCCAATCTTTCTTTTATTTTTTTTTCACTTGTTATCTTTCTTGGCCGTGTGATTCCAGTAGGTGCTATTCCGTAGGACTATCGTGATGAATCCCTTACCAAGGTTCTTTAAAAAAAAAACTTATGATCAATTCCATATCAAGCAGAGGTTTTATGGATTGACACTATGAAACAGCACTATTACAGCAGTAATAGCAAAGGGGTATGACCGTCGGACTGCCAAGTCATAGGTCTCGAGTTCGAACCCAAGGCACGCCCCTCTGACTTTTCGGATTCATGTGCGTATTATATAATTATCATTTGCTTCAAAAACGGTGAAGGAAAACATCATGAAGAAATGCAAGCCTGAGAAATATTTCTCGACGGTATGTGAAGCCAAGTCAGAGGCACATGGGCGGCTTTAAAAAAACTCTGAAAATAATAACTATGAAACCATAAATTTCTTAAAAAGTATAAACACAACCATTGTTAACATCAGCATCACATTCACATGTTTATGCTTAGCACTGCCAAACCATAGAGGCTGATGCTAAAACGCAGATTATAGAAAGATATTAATTCATTATTTTGTTGATAAAGCCATCGCGGTTGTTTGGCGGCGGCCCAGCACTGCGGGCCTGACCAGCTCGCTTCCAATAATATTTATTCAGTTATAAGCACAGTTTGTGAACTTGTTAATCACGTAGACAGGTTATTGAAGATACAAGCAATTTAAAGGGATAAGTAACATTTGAATGAGGCTGAGTACAGTTCTTGAAAACATACACTGCTGGGGAGTTTGTTGCGCCACTTCTTCCCAGCTAAAGCACTAGGAAGAGGTGAATAGCGGGCGTTTTGGGGGACCTCCTTATGATATTTTGATGTTCAAAAAGTACTGATTCTCAGCCAGCAGATTTTGATACTATTGCACACTGGTTAAAAACTTACCCTGCATACCCAAATATTTGCATGATCTATGATCTAAGAGAAATCCTGGAAAAGTAGTTGGTGGGTTTACAGTTAAAATATTTCAGTTTTGTAGCAAAAAAAGCTCCTAATGTTATATTCTATTTTATACAAAAAACCAATACGTAACGTAATCAAGTTTATGAAACAGGTGGTTTGTTGAATTTGAGCTATTTCACTATTTCAGAGTTGAAGTTACACATATATTCATGACTAGTTTTTGTCCGCGGCTTCGCCTGCGTGTAGGTCGGAAATTATCCCACAGGGACATACGACCTGGATAAAAATATCTTATGCCCTATACCCAGGCCATAGTCTACCCATGTGCCAAATTTCATCCAAATCCGTTCAGCAGTTTTAGCGTGAGATAGGATTACTAGTATCTATCCCTTAAAATATTTTAGACAATTTAATGTAAGGCGTTATTTATTCTTTTATATACGTTTAAGCGCTGCCTCGTTGGTCTAGTGCTAGTGCTGAACATGAGGTCCTGGGTTCGATTACCAGGTCGAGCAAAGTGTTATTGGGTTTTTCCATCAGGAATTTCTCAGTAACAGCCCGGAGTCTGGATTTGTGCCCGGTTGATGGCAATAGGCTCGCCCTCTATAAAATGGGACTTAAACATAACTGGCGAAATGTGAGTGTACCATGTGTACCATGGTACACTCACATTTCGCCAGTTATGAAGTTATGTATACTATAGTACACCCCTCTTGCTTACCCTCCGAGGCAATACAGGCGTGATGTTATGTTATGTAAAATTAAAGCATTTTTCCTGTACACCCATTTTTTTTGCGTGGTAGTCCCAAGTCAACTTTTATAATTGCACGGATGACAAGAGGCTTATATAAAAAACCGGCCAAGTGCGTGTCGGACCACGCACAATGAAAGGTTCCGTAGTTGGGATGAATTTATCCCAAAAACAAACTTAACTTTGTAGTCCCATACGGAATGTATGGGAAAACATGTTTTTGCAACTGCAAATATGAGTTGGTCGTTAGTTATATATATATATATAGTTAGCTATGATAGTTTTCCTTTTAATTACTTTATATAAAATACTGCTGTGATTTTTTTCACACATCCAAAACTAATCATTTAGCTGGCAGGGGGGACACTTGACTCTAACAAAATTTAGCACTTTAAAGCTTAATATTTCGCAAACGGATCCCTGAATCCAAATGTTTTCACACACTCACAATATTTTTAAAGGACCTTTCCAACTCCAATGATACCCCAGACCATTGGATAGAAAAAAAACACCACTTTACGTGTAGGGGAGGAACCCTAAAAAAATGTTTTTCACAATTTCGTTTTACGACTTTGTCGGCGTAATTAATATGACTCATGCCCAATTACAGCTTACAGAGTCTCGGAGCTAGACCGTGAACAGACAGACAGACGGACATGACAAAACTTACTGTTTACTACGGAACCCTAAAAACGTGCCTGCTATTTTTAGTAAATTTTGCGAATAACATGGATGACATGAGCCTATTAAAAAGGCACCTTCCATCTTTTGGCTTCGAGATTAACGTGGACAAAGTAGCGTGTGTTAATCAGAATAATAAAATTACTCTTTAGGGACAGTTATATTTGGCTGGCTCTACATAGTTCGGTAGCACGACACAAATTAAAGCACAGTTTATACATAGTTACGGTATTCTATTTCTTGTTGACATGATACATAACGCCTGGATTCCCTTGTATGGGTGTATAATAAGTATACCATCTATGTTTGTCACCTACAAAAAATGCCAGAGCAATAGACTCTATACATTCTTTAGACAAGTTTTCAAGTGTCACCAAAAAAGACAGCAAAAAAGATAGCAAACCATTCAAAAACAAAATGAAAACATGAAAATTATGAAAACTTGAATTATGTTTAAAAAATTCAACACCCAGTCTGAATTTTATCTCGTTATTCTTTCGGTGAGGACGCAAGTGACATCACAAGTTGTCTGCAAAAAAAATAAAATAAAAAAAAACAACTATGAACCTTTTGAAAAGACACCCTGTAGGTTCACTAATTATGTTTTATTTCCAGTGGCCTGGAGTTCTGACACACAGGGTTGTATTTCGGACTTGAAAACTGGAGTGTAGAATAGGGTTGGCGGGGAAAGGGGTCTAACCACTTACCACGCGGACGAAATTACAAGGAAAACATAGTTAAACATTAAAATTGGCAGGTACGATTAGGTAAGTACTTTAAAAGGAAAGTTTTCAGCGTATCCGGTTTCATATATTACATTATTTAGAGATACAAATTATCAACTCACATCTCTACTATCGTAATTAAAAAGGTTTAATCCGATCCAGCCTGTCCCTTGCTGTCCTCCACCAGTGACGCCTTGGGTGGGACATTATCAAATAACTTCTCCCGCTCTGGGTGGAGCAGGAGGGCGTGTCAGACTTTTACTGACTAAAACTTACCCGTGTTCCTTCAGTTGTCATGTTGCCGGGGGCCACGATTTCCCATTCGGCCTTATTCGCAACCTCGGCAGGCATCGGCCCTAGCGGACTCCGTCAATTCTGCTGACATCTCTTTGAGGCGCGCGTGGAACACAACACGCCGTCGACCCGGGCCTGGTCCTTATCAGACGGCGAGCTACCCATTGCTCACCGTCCGCAAGCCCGCGCCTACGGAGACCGGAAATCGGCTCGCGATTCCCGACGCCCAGGGCGTCTCCTCCTGCGGCGGTTAGGGGCGTGAGGGCGCGAATTTTGCCTCTCCCTCACGTGTTCCGCCTCCTCCTTCGCGAGCATTACTGCTTCGCAGAAGGAGGTGACGGCCTCCTATTTCCTCTCGCTCCGTACCAAGGCCCGAATCAGGACCGGCCGCGAGAGATCACTGCCACCGATCGCCTCCACGAGGACACCGCCCTAAGCCGAGGTCCGTACCCCACAGGGGGTGCCCTTAGCGTGTAGTCGCTTAGTTTCTTAGTTTTATGCCCTGGCTGGAGGCCTTAATTTATTGAGGCAGCCACAGGAAAGTCCGGTAAAGCAGCCGATAACCTCCTAGGTTGACCTGCAAGATGCCACACAAAAAAAAAAAAAAAACTACTGTCGTAACAATAGCGAACATTTATGAAAACAGTAAAATGTTTGGCAGTACTTTTCAAAATGTTAACAAACTAGGTTCAAGCTTTGCCACGCGCTACCCATATTTTCATGTTGTGATCGCAGTTTGCATGAGATCATACCTTCGACAGCTATTATAATGTCACAGAATAATAAAACTTGGAACCGAGCAATCTGTGAGATTAAACAGGAAACAAGGGAGTAACGTACGTCGGACTAAATGTAGAAGGTAATACCGGGAGTGTGTCATATGAAAATAAAAAAAAAACAACTGACACAGTCACCCATTTACACAGTGAGAATTGTCACAGCAGTTTGTTTCATGATTTTATTTTTTAATTTACGATAAGTCTGCACAATGGTTGTCATTTTGAATGTCGTAGTGGTGGAGACAGTTATCGTCACTAATCTAAGTAAAAAAGTACTTTTAGAAAAATATAAAATAGCTTACAGAATGTAGGTCAGTATGTAGTTCTTGAATACAAAATTCTTCGACATTCGTCGTGTGCTTATTTCGAATGGAAACGTTTGAGATCCCAGGACATTCGACGTGAATTTTGTCATGTAAGATAGCTAACTATCTTACAAGACAAAATTCACGTCGAGGTATATTTATAGGAAAAATTTATTCGTATTTTTTCGTGATACCTGTTATTAAATACATAAAAAAGTGTCCAAATTCTCCACAAAACTACGACATAAATAAATATTAGAATGAATAGTCTTTTTGACTTTATAGACCAAAATAAATCTCTATGACTTGTTTACGACTCATATTACCTTTTTACTGACCCATTATGTTAGTTATTGTATTGTTGGTGAGACCACCTTTAAGAGAAACTAGTATAAAAGGTCCAAACTATATGAAGTCATATTACTTTCGTCTGGCTGATACATGTGTGGTTATTTTGAACACAATAGAGGAGTATTTATAGAAATGTGCCTATCAGTTTCAGGCCAACTCTTCAGTAAATAGCGTAAGTTATGAAAAAAGTTGGTAATAGGATAACATTTAAGTTTCGGAATGATCTTTATATACAGGGTGAAATTGATTTGATTCAATTGCACCCTGTATAATAAAATAGTAACGAGGTCAAAACTGTATCTAAAAAAAAACAAATTTTATAAAGAGAAAAGATTTGATTTTTTGTATGTTTGTTAAGCTTTTGCGCTAAAACGGCTGAACGGATTTGGATGAAATTTGGCACATAGGTAGACCATGGATGAGGACATGAAATACATTTTTTCCTGATATTACTACTAGATCGAGATTTATGCGGGTGAAACCGCGGGGCGCAACTAGTACTGAATATTTTTGAAAAAAAGGCGTCTGACGCCGAAAATATCGTTTTTAGAATTTTTGCCCGCGGGTTGTCTGTTTGTCTGGATATATATTCCGGATAAGCGTAAAAACTGCTGAACGGATTAGGATGACATTTTGGACACTGATAAATAATGTATAACCTGGATTAAAACATAGGATGTTTAATGTAGGTTTCCGACAGCCATGCGGGCGAAGTCGCGGGCAAAAGTTAGTTAATTTAATAAATGTCTAGAAATTCCTAAGCAAGACGAAGAGTATGTGGTACTTTTTTTTCAGTAATTAAATTAATTTTTTTAGGTTTATGCTAACCAATGAACCAAACCAAACCTTCTTTTTTTTTTCTTTCACATTACTTGACATTTCGACCGGCCGTCGACAGAACATTTCTGTGCTTGTATTAAGATATTTATGTTCAGTATTATCACAAGAAATTGCTTGAATTTTAATCATACTTAGTCTTGAACCGTCACTTTAGAATAAATTAAAGTAAAAAAGTATTATTCTTGAAGATAAGCGGGCCGTTGGAAATGATAAAATCGATCGCAGTCGCCGGGCGCCTGCAAGACTAATGGCGATTCCGAGAATATTCGCCTTTCGCTACTTTTGCTATCGATACCCGCTCGTGGCTTTACCATTGATATTTTGTTTTGAAATAAAACTAAAACTAAGTTTGTCATAAGTTTATTTTTGTTAATTTGCCGAATCGCTGTTAACTTGTTTTTATAGATTAGTTTTTAATTCATCATGATTAATTTTTTCTCAATCTTGTCACTGACTATCAGAAATATATTTGTTTTATTTGGCTGCATTTGGAATTACAATGAAGAAAAAATATGCACACATATGGCCTGTGTTCAACATTTTTTTTGTTCCTCTTATAGATTACTTATTAAAAATATTGAACACGTAATTTTCTTTTTTGACGTAATCAAAAGATTACGGCGATACATTGAGTTAAAATGTGGCATGACGTCAGGCCTTGCTAGATTTAATAGTGCGTTTTGACGTAGCGAGCCCCCACTACCCAACTTTAATGCGTTTTTTCTAAGTTATTTTTGATTAATATGATAAAGCAAAAAATATGTGTATAATATTGAATCTGAAAGACGGACTAAATAGAATTTCTTGGAAGGGGCGAGTAGAATCAATTCTATTATTTTGTAAATTTTGATGTTCAAAAGTGCCATACACGGCCTATTTGAAATAATTACTTTGACTTTGACTTACAAAGTTTTAATTCATAGCTTTTTCTTAATCACAGACAATTACTGACTTTATTATTAGTAATAATAAATAAAACTCTAGGTAGTTCAGAAAAAAAAACACAGTACAATAAAAATAAACTAGTAACTGATCACGTAGGAGCCTTAAGTGCTAGATTTTTACAATTTCCTTGGATCCCATTCTAGGATTCCCTGTGTCGTGGGGCTTTATTGTATAGTTCTTTTATTTATTAGTTAGTAAGGCGTAGTATGTTAAATAAAATCATTTTTATTAAGAAGCATCTACGATCTCAATTCGTTAAGCTGGAAGATTCTCAAAGAGTCAAAATGTGTAATTGTATGGAAAAAGTTGTCTGAGAATGAATATAGAATTTTACATAATCCGATATAGAACCAAAAGGGTGGGATTTCCAATATCAGAGTATTATAATACATGCTTTATTTATTATGCGGGAACATTTTTATGACGGCGTTGAATATGAATTAAGTTCCTGTAATGTGGAATACGACGCTTTCTGACTTCTGATCAACAAGCTTCGATGATGATGTCACTTTGCCTGTATCTTGGTTATAAATTACCTACTGTTGTTCACTTCTTCTTTTCGTGTGGTTAATGACTAACCTGTACCCTAATTGCGTAACTTATTTTCGTAAACAATTTTGCCTAATTTGTTTCATATTCACAGTTCAACAACATTCATTGCGTTATTTACGTTGTTGAGCAGATTTTTTTTGTGAACAGATTGTTATTGTGTTGTGTTGTATTGCGCAATTAGGGTACTGGCGTCAGAGTTTTAAAGCCGCTCATAGGCCTCTGACTTGGCTTCACATGCCGTCGAGAAATATCTCTCAGGACTGCCGGTTTCCTCACGATGTTTTCCTTCACCGTTTTTGAAGCAAGTGATAATAATACAATACGCACATGAATCCGAAAAGTCAGAGGTGCGTGCCTTGGGCTTGAACTCGAGACCTATGACTTGGCAGTTTGACGGTCACATCACTAGGCTATCACTGCTCTTACTGTTTTTCACTGTTGGTAAACGTTGCAGCCATACGAGAGAGAGAGAGACAGGAGAGGAGAGGAGATCAATCACCAATTTCGGTAGCGTTTTGTGGGAGAAAATTCTCAGTTTATTGCGCGGAGATGAACGGTATGCTTACAGGTACTTAGTTGGTATGAGATAGGAATATTATCGCTCCATTACATGGAACTATGTACCTACACCGGTACAGCCATTGAAGACCAACTATGTGAGTTATACAGTATAGAGTCCACGAAGACGCGCCCCACTCCACGATTACTATACTGTAAGCTGTACTTTAGTATGGAGCGGAACGGAGTGGGGCGCGTCTTTGTGGACTGCACTATCTATATCTTCATCTCTTCTAAGAAATTATTTTTCGGTGTTGCTAAGTATTTCTATTTCGAAATATCTTCTGTAAAGCCTTAGGTATTCATCGTCAGCTGTTCATTCTCATGGGCATGATTGTTTTGGTGATGATCTAATGAACTGATACTAGGCCTTCTGGCCTCTAGGTTCAGATATTAATACTAAATACCTACGTCATAAATAGAATTTCAAGGTTTTGCGTAAGTCAATAAGCGTAGTATTTGTAGGTGATGTCGAATACTGCATAAGTTATCAGCTGTCAAAATACTATAGTTACTTAGGGCTGATTTTCTCAATTCCAGATTATGTAATTTTTGACAGTCTTTCCTCAAAAAACTGTCGGATGTTAATTTTATTCTACGGATAAAAGATGACTGGCGTTGGAAATCAGTCTACAGCTTTCCTGAGACTGCGGTGAACGCCACATAGTGTCCCTAACTTATTGTCAAATGACGTCACTAAAACGTTATTCTTGACATCGTAAAGTTAAACCTCGCTGCCATTATTTGCATTAAAGCCGTCAATGCGGCCATTATGTGACGGCCACCGCTTTTGTAGAAAACCCAAGCTAGGTATAGTGGGTTTGTTTCATTCATAGTTTCGTTGATCAAAATAGTAAAAACCAATATCAATTTGCCTAACCTTGTTTCAACTGATATTGGGGTCGGCTTTCAATCTAACTGGATGCAGCTGAATACCAGTATTTTACATGGTGCAACTACCTATCTAACCTCCACAACCCGGTAACTGGGTAATACGATACCCCTTGGTAAGACTGGTTGTCAGACTTTCGGGCTTCTGACGACCCGCAACGACTGTCAAAGATCCACGAATGACAGCCGGGACCAACGGCTTAACGTACTTTCCGAGGCACGGAGGAGTCATGAAGATGGTCACCCATTCACGGAGCAACTCCGGCAAGCATTGCTTAGCCTGATGGATCAACCCGTGCGGCTGTTATTACTTAGCCACGAACTCCTCCAAAATAGCAAAAACATTTTTTTATTATTTCTATTTAAATTATCTTTGTTATTCTATCTAAAATTTGAATTATTATTTGTCACTAGACTAGATTATATTAAATTGAAACGTCTTTCAGTACTTAAGTATATCTTGGTGTAAGACTTCTTAATTTGTAAGAGAAAAACATAACGAGTGTTGAAATTCTCTTAAGCAGAGTCACTTATTCTTCCCGTTATTATGTTTTTTTTTGTACTGAACCATACCTGGGTGGTACCATTCTGGTTACGGTAAATTGAAGGTCAAAGTTCCAACATTTTCTGACGTTAGGTACTTTGTTTCGTATATAGAGTGTGTGGATGACGGCTTCGTGGTGGATCTTTTTAAACCCTGAATAGTTAGTTAAAAGGTGTTTTAAATGATCAGCAATAAGTTACGGAAGCCACGGATAGAGGGCGTTGTCTATAATTCTTTGAAATTAAAAAGCCAGCACTCAGTGGCAGTGTTACGGTGCGATTAACTCCGCTCACAATACGCTCAAATGTTTGATAATGTCAATAGGAATGATACTTGCGTCAAAAAAAAGAAATTCTATTTAGTCCGTCAGACAGATGATAAAAAAATTTTAGACACGTATTTTTTGCTTTATCATTTTAATAAAAAACTACTTATATAAAACGCATTAAAGTTGGTTAGTGGGGGGGTAAGTATAAAATCTAAATACTCTTGATGTCATGGCACATTTTAACTCAATGTATCGCCGTAATCTTTTTATAACGTAAAAAAATAAAAAAATAATTATTTATCATCCCAATTCGCGACCACAGGGAAATATTTGCAGTTAGGTAGCTGATATTAAGCTTTAGTGTGAGAAAGACGTGCTATTGTAAGGGATTTGAGAAAAAAGAGCTGAATAAGTTCTGTAAAGAGCAGTTATAAAAAAAATACATATATTCATAACATCACGCCTGTAATCCGCGAAGGGTTAGGTAGAGGTCTCCTCACACACTCAGGTCCAGTTGAGTCTGGCATTTTTGCTGATCAGTTCAGCAAAAATGCGTTTTGCTAATTTCTAACATCTCACTTTACACTTTTTATTTGATTCTTTTTATCTGCTGTTATTAGTATATTGTTTGCCTTTTAGTCTGTGCTAAATAATTGTGTTTTTTTTCTTTCTTTTGACATTGACCCGTAGACATAGTACTTCTACATTTTTGCAGTTATGTTTAAGTCCCATGATATAGGGGGTGAGCCTATTGCCATCAACCGGCCACAAATCCAGACTCCGAGCTACTGAGAAATTTTTAATAGAAAACCCAATAACATTGGAATCATGGGAATCGTAAACAGGACCTCAGTACAAAAAAAAAATTGGAAGACACATTTGCACTTAAAACTTAAATCCATTTAACAGAAACAGTCTAATATTCGGGGTTTTAGTCAATGGTCATAAAATTGAAATCCCTATTGCCTAGTGAAGATTTATCAGTACCCTTCCAAGAGGGTTTTCAATTTAAAATGGCCGGCTGATAGATAAATCTTGGTTCAAACACTAATCATTGGGGTCCAACAGTAACTTGTAGGACTGGATTTTTCCACAGCCTTGATTTATTTTAAAAAACGCAACCATTTTAGAATTTCCGGTTTAGGAGATAAATTATTATCGCTATGGCAACACTGACGCGGTCACCCTTGGTCCCTTTCCCGGCTTTAACATAACCAATCATGTTGAAAGATTATGCAAAGGTCTTATGGTATACCTATAGCGGCCACGTCATTTTTTTTTTCAGACCGAATTTTTCCTCTTTGGCTAACCGCGCATTACGAATTTTGATCATTGCGATTTTTAAACTGCGAAATAAAATCGCAAATGAAAATTACTCCTACGTGCACTACAATTTATTAAGGCCTGCGAAATAACGCAGGCCAAATATATCAGAACTGTGCCACCACGAAAGACGGAGTGAAAATCTAATCATGGATTTACAAAAGAAAATAATCATTATTAGGCGACTGGTAATTAGTGATCGATACTTAAACACGTGATCTTACTCCTCATTATGAACAACTTTAACTAAAAAAAATCTGCTGTTCCCTACATTTATGTTCGCATAATTCATCAAAATGTAGGGAACAGCTGATTAATTAATCGCGATTTCAGGTTTGGTCCCATAGTAAAAGTTGTTCATAATGTTGAGTAAAGTCACGTGTTTAAGTATCGAACACTAATTACCAGTTACCCTATATACTACTGAAATAAGAACCATCCTGACTCTAAAGTAACTAATTTAATTCCGAATGTAATTATTTAACCTCAAAATAGATACTAATTCCCAAATTAATCTTAAAGTCGTTACCCCAATAGCATAATCTAAAACTGTTTAATAAAAATTCATATTTACAATATTCCAAGGATAAGGAAAATAATATGAAACACCAAGATATTTTGTCAGTCATTTATATTTCTTTGCCAACATCAAATTCAATATTCTACACCATACCATCACATCTCCTATTCCCCACATAATATCACAATTCGATCAGTATTCTAATATTTACCATAAAACTAATAGGTTACCTTAATTTATAGTAGATCTGCACCCAATACTATGCCAATCTATCTTTTTACCGACACAGCCACAAAGCACGTCTTACCGTCACGAGCGCCTGACCCAGAAGGTCGTTCTTACCCCCATGTTGACATATCAAATCTTTGGGTGTTGCCAGTACAATATCCAACAATTACGTATTGTAAATTGAAACCTAACACTACTTAATTTTACGTAAAATAATTTTGAAGAAGAAGAAGATAAATACTAAACGTTTACTGGGTTGACTGCGAAAAACATCGCAAGCGCAGCGTTTGTGCTTGCGATGTTTTCCGCAGTGCGCGCGTCTTGATTCAACTTCATAGAGTACAAAACATACTTAAGATTTGGCATACGTTATTTTAAATCGCAAACGATTTATATTCGCAGTGCGAGGCCTCTAGTATATTGTTTATAGATTGACAATTATTAGCAGCAACGATTAAAATGTGCATATGTACAGTATATAGGGTTATACGTCGGCAATCCGTTAAAGGGATGTAGGAGAGGTCATTTGCAACCGAATTACCCCGATGACCCCTATGCCAATGTCAACAATTTTCGAGTAATTTGACATTTTATATTTTAAAATGTATAAAGTAAAAATATAAAATGTCAAATTACGCGAATATTGTTAACATTTGCAGGAGCCAATCGGCGTCATTTGCTTGTAAATGATGCCTCCTACATCCCCTTAATACATTTCCGACGTTTAATCATCAGGGTTATTGGTTACATTTTACATTTTTATTTCATACATTTTAAAATATAAAATGTTAAATTACTTGAAAATGGTTACGTATAAACCCTGTTTATCAGGGTTATTGGGTACATTTTTATATTTATATCTACCTACTTCATTTATAAAATTAAAAAAAAAACAAATTACTCAAAAATGGTTGACATTAGAATAGGGGTCATCAGGGCTAATTTGGTTGCAAATGACCTCTCCTACATCCCCTTAACGGATTGCCGACGTATAACCAATAACCAACAAAAAGGCTAAGCACGCAATACGATGTACAGGTCGTATTGCGTGCTTAGCCTTTTTGTGAGATTTTTATTACCATCATAAATGAGAAAGATTTCCTTGGTTTTAAGGAAAGATTTCCTTGGTTTTATGTTGTATGATTTCAGAGAGCTTTCGGTAGATAGACTGCTGTCACGTACGTGCCATGGCATAAAACGTGACTAAAGAGATTATGATCTGAATATAGGCAGTAGCATCCTTAGGTGCTGAAAGGTTTCCTGTTTGTGAAAACTTTTTGTTATTTGTATGGCAGAAACACAGAGGGCAGGAATTCCAGAAAATACTTATATTATATGGCATGTGGGTGAAACTGTGGGTGACAGTTTTATTGTTCACTTTCAATTCGCGGAGCCAGAATTGAACGTTGAATTTTTTAGTACTGCGCCATTATATTGACGAATAATATAATAAGATTTTGTTTGCAAGCCATTAAATAATCAAGGTTTGTCAACGTAAAGTTTATTATTATTATTCTATTTAAATTAACAAGCAACAAGACTAATGCGTAATAATAAAAATAACAGGTTGGCAGATAGCTGGGCACGCCACAATTGCGGCGAAAAGACCCCTCTTTGAGGAGTGGCTAGAGAGGCGCCACGGCGTCCTCACCTTCCGCCTGACGCAGGTCCTCACCGGACACGGTTGTTTCGGGAGGTTCCTGTTCAGGATAAGGCGGGAGGAAATGCCAGGGTGTCACCACTGGGTGGATCACCTAAGACACGGTGGAGGTCTGCCCGGCTTGGGCGGAGCATCGCCGTGTCCTCGTGGAGGCGATCGGTGGCGGTGATCTCTCGTGTCCGGCCCTGATTCGGGCCATGGTACGGAGCGAGACGAAATGGGAGGCCGTCACCTCCTTCTGCAAAGCAGTAATGCTCGCGAAGGAGGAGGCGGAACGCGTGAGGGAGAGGCAAAATTCGCGCCCTCACGCTCCTAACCGCCGCAGGAGGAGACGCTCTGGGCGTCGGGAATCGCGAGCCGATTTCCGGCCACCGTAGGCGCGGGCTTGCGGACGGTGAGCAATAAGTAGCTCGCCGCCCGATAAGGACCAGGCTCGGGTCGACGGCGCGTTGTGTTCCACGCGCGCCTCAAAGAGATGTCAGCAGAATTGACGGGGTCCGCTAGGGCCGATGCCTGCCGGGGTTGCGAATAAGGCCGAAAGGGAAATCGTGGCACCCGGCAACATGGCAACTGAAGGAACACGGGTGGGTTTTAGTCAGTAAGAATCTGACAGGCTCTCCTGCTCCACCCAGAGCGGGACAAGTTATTTGAGAATATCCCGCCCAAAAAAAAAAAAGGCTGGTAGATAGCGACTTAAATAGCACTCGTGGACTGTGGAAAGTTATGAGTTCTGAAACTGTTTCGAAACTACATAACAGGACATCACGCTTCTATTTCCCGAAGGGTTAAGCAGAAGTGTACCTATAGTACACCCACATTAATCGCCAGTTATGTTTAAAAGTCCAAAGTAATAGGGGGCGGTAGGCCCAGACGGAGATGGCGGGATAAGCTGGACTCCTTTAAGACTCCTAAAGATTGGTCAATTGCAGCTCTGTACAGAGAGTAGGGAGACCTTTGCCCAGTGGTGGGACAATGTAGTGGGACAATAACGGCTAAGAAAAAAAAAATGGGGCAAACCTATTGCCATTAACGGGGCTAAAATCCAGACTCCGGATTGCTACTGAGAAACTCCAGATGAATAAACAGTTTGCCCGACCCGGGAATCGAACACAGAATCTCATGATCAGCAGTAGCGCTTGCGACCACTAGACCAAAGAGGCAGTATATTGGTAAAAATAAATTTGATTGAATTTAGTAGTTTAAAAATCTGTGGCCCATCTTTGTATCAGCTCTGGTTAACTTATTGCGCAGGTATTACACACAAATTCTGTGGATAGAACCACATAGATTTTATCTACCAAATTCATTGAGGAGGCTGTGAAAAAGGCCCTTAGCCTCGCATTTCTCCTACTACGAACCTAATACTCCGCTAGATAACCAGTAATTGCGTACTAAGCAACTTTCGCGCAAAGGCGAGGGTGCTAAAGCCTACGTGTTCGCTCCTCAAATAATAATATGCTCATTAAAGACGATCGATCATCTAATAGCACATGTAACGAACTGCGAACACGTGCTTCAATATCCGACTATCAATATAATTAATACACGAGTTCATCGGAGTATTTGTTAGCTATTAACTTGTCTGTTGTTTTCTTAGCTTAGGAAACTAGATGACAAGGCTTCATTTACTGGAAGATTGTCATTTTGTTACTGCAAAATATGACGGAGGGATTTTCTGCTTATTTTTTTTTTTTTACTAGGTAAGGTAAAATAAAGGTAAGGTTTCTTGGAAATCGACATTGTTCTTTCTTCCAACGAATTTCTCTTTTTTCACATAGGTTCTGTTTTTACCATATCTACAGCATTTTATTCCAAAAATATTTTGCATTTCAAACCATAGCAAATAATTTTCGATGTATTGTTCACCATCTATCTTTATAAAACATCCACCCAAGTAAGTAGGTAATTCGATTTCAAACTAAAGAAAAATAAAACCTGCATGCACTTGTAATATAATTATTATAATTCATAAAACTGCACGTGTCTCCATGGGACGCCCACACAAGTTGTTCCGACCGCGTTTTATTTATTCGATTTCACATAGTTTGCATAACATTCCAGTAATGTCCTATAAAACATTAATATTGTCAGCGTTCCTTAAAATATGGCGCACTTGACCTTAACCAGAGTTATATTATTAATGTACGTAATAAGGTTGTCTGTGTACATAGCATTATCAGCCTAAAATGTTCCCACTGCTGGGAGGCTTTCTCTCTTTACGAGAGGGAGTGGGCCGTAATCTAACACGTGAGCCCAGTTTGGATTGGTGGATGTCAGCACACGTCTCTGGTATTTTTGGTTCTAGGACATGCCGGTTTTTTTCATGTTTTCCTTCATCGTTTTGAGAGCAGTGTTCCTTCGGTTGCCCTGTAGGTTTTCTTCAAACCCCCGGCAGGCATCGGCCCTAGCGGACCCCGTCAATTCGGAAAGTGCCTGCCTGAGTTCGAACTCACAAGTCGTAAGTCGTGGCCATTAACACTGAGTTGCCACTGCTCTCTCTACACACTACTACTGTCCGTTTACCATCGAAGCATCATATATCTATACACCGTAAGGACTATTTTTGCTTGCAGCGCTCGGCCGATAGAGTAACGCTTACCTACGAAAAAAAAGGGTTGTGTGCACGGGATTTTGTTTTCAAACTGCTTAGTTTATGGATTTCTTCGATAGTACATACAATTTTACAATAGGGATGATGCCTGGGTCAAAAAAAAAAAAAAAACTATTAGTCTGTCAGTCAATAAATAAAAAATATTAGACACGTGTTTTTTTATTCATCATATTACTAAAAAATTACTTCGATAAAACGCATTAAAGTTGGGGAGTGGGGGTCGCAAAGTCACAAATATAAAATCTACATACTCGTGACGTCATGGCACATTTTAACCCAATGTATCGTCTTAATCTTTTGATAACGCAAAAAAAGAAAAAAAGTGTGCAACAATTTTTTATAATTTACAAAATAGCCAAAAAATATATATTCAGTCATCATCTCTATTCTATACGATTTACGATGTTCAAGTTTATTAAGTAGCTATTGCTCGCGTTCTTCACTCACATTCTAGGAAAACTGTTATATGTACCTAAATAATAATTATTCTATATTTGAATTCAGAGCACCCTTATTGCATAACCGACAGATTTTGAAGGAAATTGCTAATAAATTGCAACATATGGACTGGACAGGTCCACTCAAATCTGTCTTTCCTCAAAATACCATTTCAGACCCTAATCTACGTGGTCCTCATATGACCTGACCAAGATTATGTCTGAACTAGAGATTGCGACCTCTGAGTTTGTTTCGGCCTTTCTTCTCAGAGTAGTCAGATAGGAAACGCCGATCTCATCTAGCTTATTCTTTTTTCTAATATGACGTGTAAAAGTGATTCCGATATCCTATTTACAAAAAAAAACAACTTAATTTTTGAAAAAATTGTCTGCACGACCATTTAAATTATGCAATGAATGTGATCGAATTGTCAAAACGAAAAGCATTGCAATTGGGAGTG
Source organism: Agrochola litura (assembly GCA_949152395.1). Lineage (NCBI taxonomy): Eukaryota > Metazoa > Arthropoda > Insecta > Lepidoptera > Noctuidae > Agrochola > Agrochola litura. The sequence goes on from OX424512.1 coordinate 10,482,526, forward strand.
TGTTACGAAATTACCCTACTGGTCTTAATCTACTTGAGTGACAAATTTTATCCAAATCCATTCAGCTTAAAGCGTGATAGAGTAACAAACATACATATAAACTTTCACACTAACACAACTACGTTTGTTCTGCGACTTCAGCCGCGTGAAATTTTTAATTTCTTGTTTTAACATAAAGTATATTCACACCCGGCAATACTGTAGTTTCCCATTAGTGAAAGGATTTTCGGAATTGGATCAGTAGTTCCGAATATTACCCCCTACATACAAACTCACACCTCTTTATAATATTGGTATAGAAGTATAGATAAGTAGTAGGCAATTAGGATGAAAGGCTATACAAAATATGATTATAGCAATGATGATTTAGTTGGATTAAACGCGAGCCCTCAAAGCCCTCATTAATTACCTCCTCTGTGTGTTTGAGCCTTTGTTCCCTCGTGGCCGCGCCGCCCACAACGAGTTAACTACTGTTAACGGCTTAATATTTTATTAAAGTATTGTTATCTCACGAAGCGATGTGCGCTTTACTTCTGGTAATATGTATAAACACACAGTAAATGTGTCCGTGAAGACGAGTAGTGGCAACACATAACACACACACACATACTTCCGACTTCGCCATTGTCTTGGACGCTACCGAAAGCTCCTGCGCTTACACACATATTAACAACGTGTTTGTACACTTGGTAACCACAAGTAAAGCGCGCGTCACTTTGTGAGATAAAACGTAAATACTTTTTTATTTCAATGGAAAAACCGTTTTCATTTTTATGCTTCTACTAATGTTAAATACTTCTTTGTGGGGTTTCATTTTCAATATCATTATTTTGAGGTTTGAAGTTTTACGAAAATAATAATCACACGTTTTCTTTTTCTTTATTACGCGTCATTGCCTCAACGCCTGTCTATCGTGTCTGCGAAAAAACAATGCCTTGCCATACAATCCCTGAGCTGAAAGAATCACATCACTTCAAAAACTCGTTGATTTGGAATGGATGATAATGAAAATAGTATCTAATTTCACATAATGGTAAAGGACAATGGGCGGCTTTGTCGCAAGTATATAGGTATTGAGACACTTCATGAACTTTGTGTTAGAACAGGCCTCATACAGTACCACGTAAATATTTGGGACATTACTCACACGAAAGTGCTCATTGACTTTTGTAATAAATATAAGTTTATTTGATTTACTACAGTGACTACTTAGGAAATAATGTCGGGGAACCTACCCGGGGTCAGATAAAAACCAGTAAGGGTTTTGATGGTTTTAAGTCCTTCAATAGTAAGTACAAACATGTTCTTAATGTCCCTCGGCAAACCTCGTGTTTTGTCAGTCGTCGGATTTCTATCAGATGCCCTTTGCACTTGGTGCAGACCGGACGCTCTCAATCGACTTGGAAGTATATAGAGTTGTTAATACTCTTTTAACTTAATTTAATTTATTAAAAAAATGGGAGGAAAGCCGCTGAAGTCGCAGGCACGACAGATAGGAAAATAGTTTTACAGCTCTATATAGTTCACACAGAAATCAAAAGAAAACAACAAAGTACTTAGTTCTGAATTTAAATTATTATACACGATTAATCTAATAATTGTTGGACATGGAAATTAACATTCGTATATATTCGGATTTCCGATGATACCCGAGGGCTTGCGCGGCAGTCATAGTTTGGACTGCATGTTATTAGGAAACCCTGTGTTTGTAATAGAAAACTAACATGCTCTAACAAACCTGTTGCTGTTTTAAACTATAATTGTTATCGTTCATATTATTTATATATCTTCATTCATCATCATCATCATTGGCAACTTGTTCTACCCACTGAGTATATGCCTCCTTCCGTTTGTGCCATGCTTTCCTGGTATGTCCGAGTCTCATCCAGATCTTCCCTGCGAGCTTCTGAATGTCATCCACCCATCTGGCTGTTGACCTGCCAACACTCCTACCGTCTCTCGACAATCATTCAGTAAGAGGCGAGAACACGGTACTAAACCTGCCATAACTATGTCTAGCCAAGTGGGGTCCTACCTATATTTAATTTTCTTCTTGATACTTAGTTCAAGAACTTTAACACGAAACTTGGTGAATAAAAAATAATCAGTGTATAACATGATTTAAAAATTGATTAAAAAGTTTTAGGTCGCAGCGAAATTGTGAAGACTAAGCCCATTTTAAATTCATCTTTTTTTAGTAGATCACAGTTCTTGGCACGGGCACTAAAGGGCTTACTATTAAAATTGAACTCTGTTAGCTTGAATAAACAGTTTATCCTTTGCAACAGAAAAGAAAATATGCTCTAATTTTATTTATTCATGTCGTAAAACATTATAGTTTTACATATACGAGTATGTAATTAAAAGATCATAAAGTAAAACACGTGCTGGTAATGCTGTAATAAATAAATTACATATTACAACATAAACATATGTTATGAAGTACTAACCTGGTCTCGTTTACCTTGTACAATGGCAAATAATAATTATATACACTTTTATTCATCATCATCATCATCATTTCAGCCGAAAGACGTCCACTGCTAGACATAGGCCTCCCCCAAGCAGCTCCACTTCAACCGATTCTGTGCTTTCCGCTTTTATTAAATAAATAAATATTTAACTAAAGTTGTTAATACCATTGGGTACAAATTACCCTCTTCATGATTACCGCAAATCATCGTTTGGGTTGATATGGGCATGTGATGAGGAGGTAGGAAACGTATGTGACTAAAAGAGTGATGAATATAAATGTTGATGAATAGAGCGGGAGAGGAAGGCTAAAGAAAAGATGGATGCATTGTGTGAGGAATAATATATGAAGAAGAGAAGGCAGTGAATGACGGCGTGACGGTTGACACAGGAGAATGGAAAGAGAAAACGTGTGCGCCAACCCCACGTAACTTGGGACAAAGACATGAAGATGATGATGATTATCACAAAGGTGGTATATAACCCACCCGGAGCGGTAGCATCATCCTGAGTAGAAGCCTTCTTGTCACAGTCATGACGTGCAGCTGCCGACTATTTCTGTTTAATGCTTGTGATTCTATATGTACTTAGATCTTTTTTGTTTTCTGTTTACTTTTGTATTTTTGTATGCCCGTGTTTCTGTGACAAATAAACCTATTTTTCTTTCTTTCTAAAGCTCGATGTTTCATATCGAGCTTTAGAGAGAGAGACTGTCACACAGGCACGACTGACCGAGACACTATACAGCGTGACTTAAATATGACCACACATTTCTGATAGCGTGTATCAGAAATACGTGATCATATTTATAAAGCCGAACTTTTTCTAAAACTCAATTGTGCCATATTTACAACCTGATACGTCAAAGCGTCAGGTGGATTATCATTGTTTTGACAAGACGGTCACCATTAGGAAACAGCCTGAATCTCGGCGAAAAATGACGAAAGACGAGCTGAAAAATATGAAACGTGTCATCAACACGATAGAAGTAGAAGAAGAATAGCAAGGGTAGGTACCTATACTATGAGTGAAATTTCGCATTTCTCAAGAAAATGTTAGAACGTATGTGCGTAGTTACGTACCGATGCGTTTCGAACAGGCAGTAAGTCAACGTTGAAAGTTTATGCGTTCCACACATTTTCTATGCGTGCCATGGATTTTCTGCGAAGAATCCCAGAAATAAGAGCAAAATTGTGAAGGAAACAACTGAATAATTAATCTTGGAGGAAATAAGTATGTATTTTTCTAGCAAACAAGACACGAATCTCTTCTAATTTATTATGTTTTTACGGTATCTCTCGCCCAAGACCCTTTTTACATAGGTTGTACATAAAATCTGATCCTCTCCTCGTTAGTACACGTAGAAGCGCTCCAATAGCTGTAGTATGCCCCGGGGGCAATAAATTGGAACACGTGTACCTCAGTACTAACTATGTATATCGAATTACATGTTTTTTTACTGGCAACTTAATTGCTTCACACTTGTAATCAAAATCGCTTTGACAATAGAACAAATCCATTTTAGAACATTCGTTTGATCGACAACAAAATAAATGGAATGTACCTATTAATTGTTTTAGTGTCAAAATTAAAGCCACTGTGATTACGACTGTGTTACAGAGTTGGGTCTCTAACGCCAATTTTTATGTGGATCTTTGCTGTAGTCACTATGTATTAGTCCTCAATCTGCGTTCAGCGCTCGGTGTGGCAACACGCCGTGGTCAGGTTCGCGACAAGTCAATTGTCATCCTGAGGATGCCTCGTTGAGAGGTGAAACACGTCTCGATTTCTTTCAGTTTTTTATGGCTCTTTAGAAATAGCTAAGCGGAACAACTTACTAAATATATTCACGTCTATTGTATTTTATAATGGATTTCCGCAAGGTCACGCCTGAATCAATTAACTATCAAAATTTTGAATGTTTAACCTCGTGTAAAAAAGGCTGATCAAGAAGATTACTGAGGTCTGTCTCGATGCGTGAAGGTCAAGGTTAAGATTGTGTGTTTAACTATAGAGAGGCATATGCTTCATAAGGGATTACTTTTATTTGAAACAACACGCATTGTAGCTACAAATACCATGGAAAGTTTTACCAATATTAATATATTTTTGCGAAGAACTACCGCCACTTACTTTGCATGTTACCTAGTAATATTAATAAAAAGAGGTTCTACTTATTGAATGATATGATGTAGTGTATGCTCAGGGGATTTGTCTGTTATTTTTTTTCACAAATCCTGTTTTCGCAGTTGTTGGTATAAGTTTGGAGTCTCAAACTTTCTAGATAGGGTCGTTAGGGGCGCCTAAATTTTGTTTTTACCAGCCTAAGGATTCGCAAATACTTATATATAACCTTGTTTGTTGGCAAAAATATGAGTCAAGTTTTCATAGAACTTTCTTCTTGTTTTCTAAATGATATCCAATTTTTCCATACGATTTAAATTATTTAAAAAATAAATTGTATATTTGTTAATTATACAATAAAGTGCATTATTACTCAAAAACTTATGTTTTTACCATTTTAGAAAGAAAGAAAGAAAGTAAATTTATTTTCTTTCTTTCTTATTTCAGTGCATTAAAAACTTAAATTTTTACTATTTTGCTTGTACACATAATAATAATATGTTTAATTTTGAACCTTGTGAATAACATAACATCACGCCAGCATTCCCCGAAGGGTTAGGGAGAGGTGTACACTCACATTTTGCAAGTTGTCATTAGTTTATATTCACAATAAGACTTACCACAGTCCATAATTCTAGCCCTAAAAATAGGACATAACCCCATAACCCGTTAGGGACTACTGCCTAGTAAACTTAGGTTCTAATATTTTAGTGTCCAAAATACAAGGTAATTGAATGATTTATGTTCTATCGAAAGTAAAGCGGGTGTTCCACAAAAGTGGCTTAGCTAAGTGCTATTCCATGTAATAAATAGATTATTGGCTTGTTTATCGCTGAGATTTTTTCGACAATCTTTACGTCGTTGTATGCCAGTTACAATAAAGTAGATAAGAAAACTGTTAGGTTATTGATCAAGACATAGAGTATATTAGTAGGAAACGAGTAGTTGTATCTAGATACTACTAGATACCTAGCTATCTGTTGAGGAAACATAAAAAAATCTCACACAAGGATTTTTCCTGCAAGTACGTTTAGATATTTTGTTTATTATCTAATAAAAAAACTAAAATTTTCCGCGTCTGGGTGTCACAAATAGGTCATCCAGTTGAGTATTTGTGCTAAGTCTAAATATTTGTATCTAGTTTTATTGTGAAGATTTGCAGCTTGTGTCAAGATAAGTCTGTAAACTGTCACGATATGGCCACGAGAAATACTAAGCACAAGATTTTGTTTAAAGGAGACTTCATCATATCTCAGCATAAATATAATAAGATTCTAAGTAAGATTAAAATATGAAGTATTTCTATAAAATAAGTCATACAATATGATATGACGTGCAACATGTCTGAAGTTAGTTCGAAATGAATTCCTGTGAGCGAATGAAAGAAATATTCGTATTATACGACCCTGAACACTTATTACGTAAGGATATCTAAGTAGGCATATTCCCAAAAGTATAAATATATAATGTCTTAATTACTTCTCTAAAGAAATAAATCCTGCAATTAAGTGCGTCTTAAACAAGGAAATAAACAACCTTAAAACTAAAATAAGATACTTTATCCAAATTTATAATGACAAAATATGGAATGAAAAACTGGCTAAAATTGATAATCCATCTACCGATATCTGGAGGATTGTTAAATCTCTGACTTATAAGCCTGCAGTAATTCCACCGTTAAAATGTAAAAATGGTCAATTAACTACGTCCCCTGCGGAACAGTGCGAAGTACTTGCTGATACTTTTTATGACAACATGAGTTTGACTAGGAACTGGACTAGTGATAAATTTACAGAGACTGCCGTCCAAGAATCATTAAATAAACTCGAAAGTGCTGATGATTTTAATCCACCTAATCTTGTACGTCCTAGAGAAGTGTCGAAATTAATTAGAAATCTCAAATGTCGTAAATCTCCCGGCGTCGATGGTATACACAACTACTTACTAAAGAATCTATCACGTAAATGCATAGTATTCATAACCAAAATTTTTAATGGTTGCCTAGGAATTGGCTACTTTCCCACTGCTTGGAAAAGAGCAAAAATTATAACTTTTAAGAAACCAGGTAAAGATGAGAGTACCCCATCTAGCTATCGGCCTATAAGTCTCCTAGCGTCCTTGGGAAAATTACTCGAAGGTGTAATTTCATCGCGTTTAGCAAAAGCTACAAACCACCTGCTATTGCCTGAGCAGTTCGGATTCAGAAAGGCTCATTCTACAGCCCAGCAACTGGCCAGGGTCGCAGAGCATGTCACGCACCACTTGAATATGGGCGAATCTACGGGCATGATGTTGCTTGACGTGGAAAAAGCTTTTGATGCCGTCTGGCATGCAGGCCTTTTACATAAGGAATTTAAATGTGATGTACCGATTGGACTTGTAAAAACTATCCAGGCGTATTTGACGGATAGGTCGTTTTGTGTTCATATTGGTGATAGTGTGTCTAAACCAAGATCTATTCCTGCGGGGGTGCCACAGGGCTCCTTGCTAGGGCCACATTTATTTATACTATTTATAAATGACATACCCAAGCAGGCTCATACTCAACTAGCTTGTTTTGCTGATGACACAGCATCATTTACTTCCAATAAAGACACCGATTTGATAGTCGAACGGCTTCAGTTATCATTAGAGCTTCTAGTTTCATATTTTACCCAATGGAAACTAAAATTAAATTCCACAAAAACTGAAGTCATAATGTTCACACGTAAGCGATCATTACCTAAAAAACGCATAAAAGTAGGTGATTACGCTTTGCCATGGCGTGTATCGACCAGATACCTTGGACTATTCTTGGACAATAAAATGAACTGGACCAAAAATACTGAGTACTTCCGCGTCAAAGGAATAAAAGCTCTAAACTGCCTATATCCAATCTTAAAACGGCGATCTAAAGTCAGCTCTGTTACCAAATTGAAAATCTACTCAACCCTTGTGAGACCCTGCATTACCTACGCGGCACCAGTCTGGAGTAGCACATGCGAAAGTAATTACACTAAACTACAAGTAGTCCAAAATAAAGCAATAAAAACCTCATTCAATACACCCTTACGGACAAATCTTAAAACGTTACACAGTCAATTAAATTTCCCAACATTAAAACAATTCATTACAAAACTCACAAAAAAGTTTTACCTGGTAACTAACCCTAAACATCATAACCCACTTATTTCTACCATTGGCCGAACCCGATCTACTAACATAAAATATATCGACACATATCATCGATACCGTCTCCCACATCACTTGCTGCTATACGACTGACAAAGGCTATGCGACTAGATGACCGGACTTTTTTCTTTATGTTCGCTCTTAAATGTAGGTAGATTTTCAACGAATCACACACTCAGTACACGAAGCTCATTTGCATTTTGGGTATTATAGTTCTGTCAAAGTGAAATTTAATTTGATCAATGTTATTTGCTACAATCATATAGAAAATAGTTTAAAAAATAGTGTTATAAAGTGCGATTGTATCTAATCATCGCGCTGTACAGTACAACATTTACTCAACGTAAGTAATGATACCTCTGATTCATAGCAACTAAGTAGTTTTATACATTACATAATTTATGTATACGTAAATGTTTTATATAGGCGCCATAGTCTGCACAAAACACCCAATCATACTGTTTAATGCTTTTAGAATAAGATCTGAATGTCATTATCTGTTTGTTTATGTTAAAATAAAGAAATTTTAAAATCAAAATCAATTACTTCTCCATGTATCCATGCGTATTGAGTTGTTAGATATCCTTAATTTATGTAGGTATTATACCTACTACCAGATTTTCTTTCAAACTGTTTATAAAAAAACACTACTATGTGAAATATAACTTTAATTTCGTAAGTCGGTGGCAAAAAACTAAAATACAGATCCAAAGACACGGTTTTTTTTTTTTTCACTTTTTTGTAATGGTACCTAAGTATTTTAACATCACCAAAATACACAAAGTGGATTAAATAAGTATTATCATCTAATTCAAAAACTACCCAAACAAAGTAAATAAAAAAAATATGGGACCACCGCGCAAGCTTTCAAGAAAATGTTTTTTTTTAGTCTGTCCGCCATTGACGAAAATTATGAAAATACATCCAGACTAACATATAACCTCCTCCTTTTTTGAAGTCGGTAAAAACATATTGAGATTCAGCCTTATACATTTTTGGCAAAACAGATTGTAGGTACATACTAGGTAGAAGCTACTTCTTCAAGGTCAAGGCAAAAATACATGTTATTATTTAAAGTAGCCTATATGATATGTTCCAAAAGTGGCTGATGAAAGTGTAAACAACACCAGTTCAGGTTAAGTTTTTACGCAATCACTCACTAAAGGGAATTTGTAACACATTCATCTGCATTTAGAATAGAAATAGAAATAGTTTATTGTCCAGGTAATACAGTAAGCAGGTTTACAGGTTAACACCAAGTTGAGACGACATGAGTAGCTTAAAATTTTACCTATAGCTAGGTTACAAAATATTATTTACCAGTGAAGGTTCAACTTTATATCTCTCTACCTTTTCCAACAATATTATTGTTTGAATAACATTATTAAATTGTTATTGAAAAATAATCAACGATTTGTTACTAAAATTACTCTCTGTTGTCAAATGAAAAACATCTTTAAGGCGATTTACAATTGTAATTTTGCTATTAGAATACTTAAGCCCAAAATTCAAATTTTAAATCACCTTAATGATTGAGTGCACTCAATTTGTAAGTGGTACTACAAATTGGCATCCATCCACAGGTATATTTTCTGATCCATTTGTTTACATTGTAATCACATACTTTTAGAACAGATTATCACAAAAACGTAAAAATTTACGTAGTGTTTTAGCTAAGTTAGCTTTTCATGCTACTATCTTCATTCACGTATCCTAAGTGCAAGAAAACCAATAAACTCAAAGTCGACGACATGAAGCCTTCATCAAGTGTGAGAAGATGGTGCATTATAAAACCCCCATGTGTAACGATACTACAGGTACCTACTATCGGGGTAATGCATATCTAACCACTTTGAAAACAAAATAACGTGCACACGACCTTTTTTTCGTAGTTAAGCGATACTATAGCGGCCGAGCGCTGCAAGCAATATAGTCCTTACAATGTACAGATATGCGTTTCTTCAATAGTACCTACGACTGGCGTATCCTGGGCAGCTTCACTGACACTAGTTAATCTATTGCTACTTCTTTTATGACCTACTCGATACGCCCCGCGGTTTCACCCGCATAAGTCTCAATTCCGTAGGAATATTGGGATAAAAAGTATCCCATGTCCTAACCCAGGTCATGGTCTACCCATGTGCCAAGTTTTATCCAAATCCGTTCAGCCGTTTTAGCGTGAAAGCGTAACATACAAACAGGCAAAAAAACAAATTCACTTTCGCATTTATAAATATTATAGTTAGGATATTAGTTAGGGTGGGACAATAAAGGCAAAAAAAATAGGATATTAGTTACAATATCTTCTAGCCTCCTTTACAGCCCTTATACTAAGGTTGTACGAAGACTTAGCAGCCCCAAGAATTAGAATTACGTGGTAATAAAACGGATATGGAGCATGTTATTCCATACACCTTACTCCAAATCCGCGAGGGGTAAAAGATTGATAAATTACAATAATGTAATATTCATTCGTTTCGTGGAATCTTTGCAGCTTCATAAGGAGTTCCTGGTTAATGTAATTATTATTATTAGCAGATTAATGGATTTAATCAACTCGTGACAGGTACCTACGAGGTGCTTCTTGATTATTTATTTAAAGGGGTGTAGATACAAGCGGCTGCGGCTTGTATAAATGTATGGGCAGATGCTCATCATTATCAGAATCGGCCATGTCTTCAATAAGTGGTAATGTGGGTAGGAACCAACAAAGAATCACTCGAGTCACAATCAAAAGTTATTTAATGCCACAAAATATCTTCCTTACAGAATTTCACTAAAATCTATTCACTAGTAATTAGGAAATCACTTAATCAATTAGTTTTAATTATTTTTGAAACAAAAAGGGACAAGATTACTCGGAACAAAAGCGATTCGTCGGATACGTGGTGCGCTCGCCGTTATGACGTTCGAAAACAAGCGAAGTTCAACATGGCCGCGCTGATCATCGCCTCGACGCTCCGCCAGACTGATAGCTGTCAAATGTCGTTCCAACGTATCTGTCAACAGACGGCGCTAGCAATGCGCCGTCATATAGCATTGCCTTTATTTTAAAGGGTATCAATTTATTTACAGTGCCTTGAGAGGGCTTTCCATCACTTCTCCAGATTTTGCTCAAACCAAGTTCCCAGTTAAGAAAATTGCTTGCGTACCGCCCAACAATTTTTCTGTCCACCTCCCCAGTATTTTGATTATGGCATCGCTACCAAACAGCCATAAAGTCAGACAAAATGATATATGGAGCGTTCAACCGGACTTGGTTTACTATGATTTAAAATGAGAATAAACTTATGTGGCACATTTCAAATTTATTTACGATCGCAACTATAGTTGCGAAACTTTAAAACGAGTTTGTAAATAAAGGAAATTAATATTCGAACGTGACCAGCATGATGCTGGCGACTCTAACATTAAAATGGTTTCTTGCAGTGTATAACCAGAAAAATAATGCTGTTATCATTTTATGTAAACAGAAGCACAGGAAAATCGGAAAATCCGTGTAAGTCCCGTTAGGAATTTAATTAAATGGAATGCACGAAAATATTTAGCACAACGCCCGAATAAATGATTTCGAAACGATGTTGCGTTGTAGTATTTTATGCTTTTATATGTAACTGTGTTGTATAGTAGAGGACATTTTATATTGTAGAGGAAAACTCGTTGTTTCGGGTCGGAATGCAACACAAAAACCCCATTACTGTGAAACGACACAGTTTTGCCAGCGTACACGGATACTGAACGACTTTTGTCCTTTCTTTGATCAAGGTTAATAGCCTTAGCGAAAATACGCTCCATCTACTAACCCGGCAATGTATGAGAACTGAATCGATTCTCTCGTGTCAAAGAACATAAAACTGTAGCGTTTCAAATCTACTGATTGAATGGTTTGGTTTTTTAGGGTTCCGTACCTCAAAAGGAAAAAACGGAACCCACACAGCCAATTTGCTGCGAATCTATTTGACTGATTAAGTTGAAATTTGGTACACATATTAATTTTTGTGACCCAAACACGGACCTGTAACGAAAATAAATGAATTTTGAATATGGGGGTCACTTTTGGGAGGCAAAGAAGAAAATTAAAAAGAAAAGTTTTGCAAACTGTACCGTGTGATATATCAAACGAAACGGCTTATTGCGAGGATCTCAAATACATTTATTTTCATAATTTTAATATAAATGCTTTTAAAGACATTTAAGAAAATATTTGAATTTTGACCATTCCCTTATCTCCGAAACTACTGAGCCTAAAATTTTGAAAAAAATACAGAGAATAGTTATATGCTTATAGATTACAGGAAAACCTATAAGAAGTCTATGATCTTAAAATGACATGGTAAATCACTCAATATTGTGTGTAAAAACTTACATTTGCAGTTGGAATGTAGGGGAACATGTTTTTCAACTACAATGTTAAGTTTGTTCGTGGGATAAATTCATCCCAACTACGGAACCGTTCATTGTGCGTGGTCCGACACGTACTTGGCCGGTTTTTTGTTATGTTAATACTAAAAGTAGTTGACAAACAAATGGAAGTGAGGTTTTGTTAAAACCTAAATAAAAGTGGTGAAACGGGTGAGTTTTCAGTGTGAATAGACGAATAAATGACCGACATTGGCGCAGACATTTATTTTGATTTGTGATTTTTACTCTTGACAATTTTGTGCCGTGGTTTTGTTGTTGTTGCAGTTTAGCAAGCTACCGAATAGTTTTAAATGGGCTTCACATCTGAGTTTTAGAAGCTGTGTGGCATACCTTTTTTTTTTGGGTGGAAAATTATCAAATAACTTCTCCTGCTCTGGGCGGAGCGGGAGGGCGTGTCAGATTCTTACTGACTAAAACCCACCCGTGTTCCTTCAGTTGCCTGTATTAGCAGGGGCCACGGTATCCCTTTCGGACTTCCCCGCGACCTAGACAGGCATCAGCCATAGCAGACCCCGTTAGTTCTGCTGACATCTCTTTGAGGCGCGCGTGGAACACAACGCGCCGTCGACCCGGGCCTGGTCCTTAATGAACGGCGAGCTACCCATTGCTCACAGTCCGCAAGCCCGCGCCAACGATGGTCGGGAATCGGTCTATGATTCCCAACGCCTAGGGCGTCTCCTGCGGCGGTTAGGGGCGTGAGGGCGCGAAATTTGAAGATCTGATAGGGAAATATATAAAGAGAGAAAGAAAAAATGGTTTAGGTATTTGTCACAGAAACAAGTGCATACAAAAAGTTAAGATAATTCGAATATCTAATAAAGAAAAACAAAGTATATCTATGAGCACAAACCTTAACAAACCCCAGTGATATAGCAAACCCTATCGGATAATACAAGACTTAAAAAATTAAGTTAGCGTAGGTTATGATGACATCACAACAAAAGTATTAAAATTCGTTTCCAAAGTGATATTTGGTCCCATTTGTCACATAATTAATTTATGTATTTGTTCTGGAATCTATCCTGATAAACTTAAGCCCAATATAATTAAGCCTCTATTTAAAAAAGGTGATAAGATTGACATTAATAACTACCGACCAATTGCGCTTATACCGGTAATATTAAAAATATTTGAGAAAGTTATGTATAACTGTATGTATTCCTTCTTCACCAAACACAACATCTTAGTAAACGAACAGAAAGGCTTTCGGAAAAACAAATCCATAAACTTGACTATCTATGACTTCCTTAATATTATAATGCCAGATATCGATCAAAGAATTTCCACTAGCGCTATATTTATAGACATGACGAAAGCCTTTGATCTAGTCGATCATAATATTTTGTTAGGAAAACTAAGTGCTTACGGAATAAGGGAAACGCACTTTCTTTTAAAAATCCTACCTTGACAATAGAACACAGTGTACGGAAGTTAGACGAATTTGCAAAAAGGATAAAAAGAATATGAGTGCATTTCTCGAAAACGTAAAAAGACATTTGGCATGCCATAAGGCAGCGTATTGGGCCTATCATTGTTTTTGGTCTATATAAATGACTTTCCAAAACATGTCACTTTTCCTATGGTTCTTTTTGCCGATGACAGCACTTTAATTATTAGGCATGATGATTTAAATATAAACTATGAAAGTGACATTAAAAATGCATTACAACAATCAATTAATTAGCTTGAACAAAATAATTTAATTATTAATTTAAATAACACGAAAATCACGCAGTTTCGACAAAGAATTACCACTTTTGACATCAATCTATCTTTTAATAATAATATAATTGAAGAAGTAGGACATTTGACTTGAATCTGCCCTGGCGGCTGTGAGTATGTCATGCTCACTCAAATGTTTCGCTGATGGTGGCGCGTGTGTTGGATCATTTAGCTCCCTTCAAAATGGTTGAGCTGAATGGTGCTAATCCATGCGTCATGTTCGTGAACGGGCGCCGTCAGTTGGGAACTTGGGACTGGTCATCTCTTAGCTGCCAGGGCTTATTTTTATTTTTATTTTTTGAATTGTTCTTTGTTTTATCTTTTTATTACGGACGCTTCTAACGTGCACGTCTTTCTACATTGTTCTCACATGTATAATTTCAACATGAATGATGTAACCAATATTTTGTAACAATTTTTTATTTAAAAGAGTGTCCGTGGAGTTTCTTGCCCGTTCTTCTCCATAGGTACCTACTACGCTTTGGAATGGGCAACTAGCTTCATACCTATTTCTGACTGACCGATTCCTTGACAATTCAAAAGTGCCTGTAAATGGTTTAATTGAAATAAATGCTTTGAGTTTGAGTTTTTGAGTTTGAGTTTGAGTTTGATTTAACAGTTTTAGGATTGACAATAGACTCTAAACTGACGTGGAAAGAACATGCATCGATCATAATTACAAAATTGACCAAGTTTTCCTTTGCTCTTTATAAACTCAGCAAAATAGTAAATCGTTCGGCTGTCGTAACCGCGTATTATGGCTACGTAGATTCCGTATTACGTTATGGAGTCATTTTCTGGGCAAATTCTTGTAAAAAACTTGAAATTTTTAAAGTACAAAAGAGGTGCATTAGGTCCATATGCAATCTTAAAGTTGCAAACCGCATTTTATTTCCTTAAAAATATTAACGTTACCTTGTCTTTACATATACAAGACCGCTTTGTTCGTAAAGAAAAACGGTGATTTATTTTAAAAAGCTTCAGAACAAAGCTATCGATCCATAAGACCAACATATCGCCATGAATTATGCCTAAGAAGTTCTAAAACCGGCCTTATGCACAAGAGCATACTTTGCATGGCTCCAAAAATGTTTAATAGGCTACCAAATGTCATAAAAGACTTAAACTTGACACAATTTAAACGTAAACTAAATAAATTTTGAATAGACAAATGCTACTATACTATTGACGAATTCCTAGTTGATAAAATTTCATGTGACTGACCATTTTATGTATTTATGTTTTAATGTAATATTAATATCTCTACTAATTTATTACAATCAAATATTTATCTTGTTTTTAATTTCTATTAATTATTGATTTTATTGATTGTTCATTATGTTTCATGTAATTTTTAACTTAACTTCTAATATTGACGGCACGGTTGGCGCAGTGGTTAAGCGATTGACTGCTGCGCTGCGTGTCGCGGGTTCGATTCCCGCACGGAACAAATATTTGTATGACCTACAAGTAGTTGTTCCGGGTCTGGCTGTTTGTGTATGTGAGTTTAAATGTTTGTATACGCACCCACGATACAGGAGAAATTCCTAGTGTGGGGCAACGTTTTTAAAAAAAAAAAAAAAAAAAATTGTAATTTAACAATGCATGCCTTTATAGGGTAGATTTTTGAACTACTTTAAATATTAATAAGACCCTATTGTATCACCAAAAATCGCATTAATAAAAACTTTGAACTTTGGCTTTGAACTTTGAGCAAAGATCAGAAATACCTAGTTGACAGCTGCATCACTGCATGTCGTGACTGTGATGAGAAGGATTCCATAATGCTGTGATATGGGGACCCATAGCACAGCGCTGTGGACACCCGAAAATGATGTACGGAGGTCAAGTCAGGTTTTAATAAGGATTTCTGTAACATCATTACCGTCGTAAACCAGAACGTAAAACATTCTTCCACTGCCTCTTCGAAATACATTACTAACTTTTATATTAGCAGTTATTTCTTCACTTCTAATGTGTTTGTTATCAACAATAGCGGTAATAATGTTGCCAATAACAAACATCTCGGTAGCCAATAAACTGTGGCCATCATAGAACAATATTTCTGACATTTTATTGCGTATAAATATCACTTTATGGTGTATTTATTATGTGATATCTGATCGTTTTGACAGTTCATTAATTTTTGGTAGTTTTGGACGAAACAAAGAGCCGTCTGGGAATTTGAAGTCTGGTGAAAGTATTTGTATTCCCTGTTCACCGAGGATTTAGCGACGATTGCCGGTCCAACAGTCCATGTTAGAAAGTAATGTACGTTTATGGGTTTAATTCTAGGTGAAAATGAGCTTGCTCTTATGAATATGAGGTTAAAGAAGATGATTTTTATGAGAAAAATCTATGAATTAAAAGTTGTTTGAGAACAGATTACGAAACCCGTAGATACGTTGTGACGGAATTAGGTATTATAAAATGTAGCGCACATATTCACATCTTTACATTGCCTTCCAAGAAGCTTTAAAAGCAGATTCGTGTATCTTCAATATCTTGTTTATGTTACTCCGTCATCTTTTGTCTTGCGTCACCAAGTTTTGAAACTCGAATTCCACGGTAGGGTCCTATTAATGGTCTTTTCCCGGTCCACTAAAAGTGTTCTAAGTTACCGTTTGCGCAACTTTCCTTGAACAAACTACTTTTTCCATCATAATAAATTGTCGAAGTTTCCGACTATCATTGCTAAGAACATGGCAGATAACCGCCTGAAAAGCTAGGTCATTAATATTAATTATATTTGTAGTACAAGTAGTTAGTAGAGTTTATTAGTTGGATTAACGCTATGATCTGATAGTCGGAAATAATCTGGGTTACGGCCTTTAAAACAGCGGGAGGGGAGCGGAAGATACAGCGTAATGCTGTGCAAACAGTTCAAATAATAGTCTCGAAGAGAAACTAAATTTTTAATGTTAGAACTTGGTAACGAGCGAGTTAAAAATAATTTTATTTCTACAGAAACTAATATTTAAAAAGGAATAATCGTTCAGTATTTTCAAAAGAGTTCTTAAAAAAATGTTATGTTCGTTCATAGCTTTATTCTTATCATATTATGGGTCATCTGTGGGTATGAAATACATTGTTCTTAAGCTGCACGTTTTATATACCTTCAAACTACTTAGTAAGAACAGTTCGCTAGTTTTGAAGCTCAACTGTAAAATGAAACGGCGACGACGCAGCTTCAAGATTTATGTAAGTATTTGTTTGAAAGCCGTGACGCCTATAAAGTTTCACACTCAAGATACCTACTTGTCTTAAGGTGATGTGCTTCCTTACAAACACTGTTAAACAGACGTACAAATGTTTCATTTATTTGGAAAAGTAGGTAGGTAAGTCAAAGAGCAATCGAGAGGGCTATGCTTGGAGTTTCCCTACGTGATCGAAATCGATTTGCGAATCGAAGAAATAGAGAGATTCACAGGAGAACAAAGGTAACCGACATAGCCCGAAGAATTGCTAAACTTAATTGGCAGTGGGCAGGGCACATTGCTTCTTGTTCTGGAGTGGCGACTGCGTACCTGAAGATGCAGCGTTGGAAGACGTCCCACAATGTTGACTGGTAGAAAATGCCTTTGGCATTAAGTCCGCCTCTGTACATTTGTGTGCTTGAAGTATTAAATAAATAAATATGGTGTGATGACCGCAGGAATTCGCTGGATGCGAGAAGCACAGAACCGGTCGAAGTGGCGGTGCTTGGGGAGGTCTATGTCCAGCAGTGGACATCTTTCGACTGAAATTATGATGATGATGAGGTATAGAAAATCGGTTTTGTCTATAAGTACTTACACTCGAGATTTTATGGAAAAATCGAATAAATTTTGCGCTACATAACACATGACGTGGGTATCCCCTTAATATTTTTTAGTCGAAAGGTTCGGAGTCCGCTGCATTCAGAGTAAATTTTTGCCAGCTCTTTAATCCATATTATGTATATAGTCGAACTCATAATACCTTTCCCAGTATTGACAACAATTCCTAGTCAATTAAAACTTCATTATGGTTGAAACCAATGATATTAAAAGTCAAAAGAGTTAGATAGGTTACGTACCCAACATTCCATTTTCAAAAACGGTAATATGTCATACTATTAGATGACACGTGGAAGTAAGACGGCATGTCGAAATTATCGGAAGCGAAAAAGAGACAAGACGATACGTAACTACTAATTAGCCAAGTTTTGTTGTGTCAATAGTAATTTATTTTTGCTTATGGCAGATAAATTTCCTAGAAACAGGCGTGATCAAAGTCAGCTCTGTCTGCATAGTAGTAGGACTACACTCATCCGCAAGAGTGTTTTTTGCATGGCCTCCATCATTTATAATAAGTTACCGAAAAGTTGGAGGGAGCTCAATAATATACAATTTATTGAAGAAACAACCAAAGTCATTTCTAACCGCCAAAGCATATTATAAAATTAAGGAATTTCTGATAGAACCAGTTATTTTGACATTAGATTTTTTAAATTGTTTTTATTTACTGTTGACATTTATAAATGTTTGCTAGATTCAAGGTAAATTAATGATATTGACTTGACTACCTAAATTATGATCAATCATAATTATTCATATTTGCACGCCATAATATGTGGCAAACATGTCTGGGGGCCTACCACCAGCTCATAAAGCAGTATTATTTTAATATTATTTCAGTGTGGGAAAGAGATGAAGCTCTAAAGGGCGTATAGCTCCATCTCTTTCTCCCACTTAAATTAATATTAAAATAATACTGCTTTTGAGCTGGTGGTAGGCCCCCTGAACCTGTACTTTTTTAATGTTATCCTGCATGCACGTTTTTATTTCTGTATGTGTGCACATGTTTGAGCAAATAAATATATCTTATCTTATCACTTGCGGAGCGTGTATAACATATCTAACTTTTTTACTTACAATTTCATTGGTTGAAACATAGATATATTATTAATAATACATCTATGGTTGAAACTATCTAACTGTCACATGGACAAATTTTTATTGTTGTTTTATGACGTGGTTGCTAAAACAATAATTATAATTTACTTTAGTTGTAGACGTTACTGTAGTTTACCTTTTTCTTAGTATTGAATAATCTAATCTAAACTAATATTTTTCAGAGAAAAGATTTGAATTTTGTATGTTTGTTTGTTATGGATAAACTCAAAAACTACATAACCAATTTTCACAATTCTTTCACCGATAGAAAGCTACATTATCAGCGAGTAAAATGGGCTATAATTTATCGATTTCCACGCGAACTCGCGGGCAGAAGCTAGTTTTAAATATTTTCCTGATTCGTAGTATTCCACATTTTTGTGGAGACAACAATACGACAATAAATGAAAACACTGGCAATACTAATGCATAACAGTATTTAGGAACTATCAAGTAAATCCTAACATTGAAATAAAAAAACGTGATTTTTAAACCTTTACAGTCCGTTCAACCGATTTTGACTTCTATTGCAGCTGCAGTAAACAGTTGGTATTGTCATGATTTCTAAATATTAATTAGATTTTGTGATTTTAAATACTAACCCCCTTATTCATAATGGTCCGCTAACTTAAAACAGCTGCTACAGAGTGTTATTTTTCATTCTGACTTAGGCCAATAAAAGAAGACAGAGTGAGAATTAGCAATGCTTTAAGTTAGCAAACTATTATGAATAAGGGGGCCTATATAAAATTAATAAAAGTATGTGATTTGCCTCAAATGTTTTTTTGAATCAGTGGAATCATGAAGTTTAAAAGTAGGTATCTATTTGACAGTTAGGTAGGTATTTGACAGTTACCGTAAATGTATTGGTTTTTTAACGGAACGGAATTAAAAACATGACGTTTCGAGCGTCGCTTAGCTTCTAAGTCAGTTCGGTTTGAGCCTCGAAGCCAAAAGGTGTCTTCAAGAAGTCTATAGTCTATAACGTTATTAATTAAATAACACATAACACATAACATCACGCCTTGTTTCCCCGAAGGGTTGGGCAGAGGTGTCCCTGTAGCAGGAAAATAGTTTGTTAAATAATGCTAAAACTGTACCAAGTTTGTATGTGTGCAAGATTATAAATACAGAAATATTAGTACTGAAATGGTGTATCATTATAGTATTATAACCACTTTTTTGCTTTTAATACCATCCTTATGCTTACGATATAGAAGTCAAAATTGGTTGAATGGACTGTAAAAAAGGTTTGTTTAAATGTCTAATCTTATTTCAAATGGAGTATATACACCGTGAAATTTGAATCCCAGTTTTGCTAGAACAAACGTACAGACCATGGTCTACTACCATTCTACAGCATCCAATAAAAAAAAAACATAATTAGTTTTTGAAAAAACAAGATTATCGTTACTCCCTACAACACAGATGCCACGCACAGGACACAGCATTGTCTACAGGGAAATTTACCTCCATAAACGAAAATTAGTAAGCTGTAGATGATCTTGACATTTTAAATTTTGTCTTTTTTGTGTTTTAAAAAAAAACAGGTATGTTTTTTTTTATTGGATGCTGTAGAATGGTAGTAGACCATGGTCTGAACAAAGTTTGTTCTAGCAAAACTGTGATTCAAATTTCACGGTGTATAGTTGTGATGGTTGACTATTGGTTTTGCCAATCTTTGACTAGCTATAATGACTAAGTATTGGATATACGAGTATTTGGTTGAATTTTTGTATGTAGACTGGGAACGTCATTAGATTTACGAAGTTTATTGTCTTATTGTCATTTCCACATTGTATATAGTATTTACACGTAGACACGAAATGTAATACATTCCCTTAAGTGGGCCCTTCCCGGTCCGTCTATCGCCAACGCGAGCATGGTCGAACAGCTTGTTGTTTCATCCAGCGCAAGTGAGAATTGCTAACAAGCAAGTGAGAACGCGATAACATTGTGCGAAAAATAACTTGTTTCAGGAAATACGTGTTTTTGAATACGCCTTATAAGTTTGTGAAATAAATGTTTGTCATTTAGAATCTCCATTACATGTGCGAGGTTTCTATGACGATGTTTTCTTTAATTTTACAATTTAAGAGTACATTATGAACGGTCAAAATTCAGGTAAAATTTGTGCAAAAAAGCAGATTTTTGGAGGCTTATATTGAATTTGTTTCGCTAAATTTTTATTTTTTGCTTTCATAGAAACCTAGATATAGTGCACAAGATACCTATTAGTTAAAAATAATTAAAGAAAGATATGTTACAACGCCATAATCACGTACGAGCGTTTGTATGAAAAGTATGACGGGTTGGTCCCTCTTAAGGTAAGTATCTAGTTATACCAAGCAGAGTATAATTAGTACCCTAAAGTATTCCACCCACAAGAGTTTGTAGCATCCAGTTATCTTGTTTATTCATGATGCCAGTTTATTCCTTATTTATGTGGGTACTGCTAAATAATGTAACAAATCTCCGATTATCTCCGGCGAAAAGTTATTCTAACTTGTTTTTATTTTTGCGCATGTAAGGTAGGATAGTATCTAAGTATTTATTGTATGGCTTCTAAGATTATTGAAGAGAAAACTTCGTTAGGCGCGTTGGGCATTTTTGAGATGGGAAAAACAATTGAACTCGCGATACCGTTACCGACACCTCATTTTTGTAAACGCAATTGTGCACTTTATTTGTATTACGTTACGGATCAATGTTCTCTCCAAGTATTTTTACTTTAAAGGTCTTGGAAGTTTTTTTTTGTACACGCGATTGTGCTCTTTATTTAGTTATGATTACGGACCAATGTTCTATACAAGTATTTTTCTTCCACCAAGGCGATCTTGTTCAAGTTTTCACTTCTGTCGGCACTCCCGGAGTGCCACTGTTTTTTTTTTGTGTAACTGCGAGTCAAGGAATTTCTTTTTTAGGAGCAATTTCTTACTATTGCGTCAAAACTTGTCAAGATATTTCAGTTAAATATCGTCAAACTCGTGTAGTTGTCCGTCTTTTTTCAGCGTCATACAAGATACTTACGAACTCAAACTAAAAGCATTCATTTAAATTAAACCAATTGCAGGCACTTTTGAATTGTCAGGAAGTTTGTCAGTCAGAAAGATGATGCTACAGTTGCCCATTCCAAAGCGTAGTAAGTTCCTATGGAGAAAAACGAGCAAGAAACTACACGTACAGTCGTACACTCTTACGACACGGACTCTGTCACACGATGTAAAGTAACGTACCTAGCACATTTATCCTAATTTTAGATTCAATAATAATGGTCTGCATTATCAACACTGAAGCCACGATAATTAATGTTTCAACTTTTTTAATCTCGGCATAGAGTTGCTTAAAATGTTATCAGGATGAAACAAAAAGATGGCTGCAACATTAATCACTGAAACAGAGTGTCACTTTGGACACAGAGACGATAAGACAACCTCCTAACTCTATGTTTGCCAGTTGATTGACAAACGCTGCCCTTTCACACAACTGCGATAACCAATTCTTTGTTTTGGTCCTAACCAAATATTTAAATCATTAGAATCCGCGTCAAAAGATAGTCGCGTTTCTGTTTTGTTTCGACACTTCTGACACACAATGACGCAGGGACTTGATTGTCATAGAAGCGCTATTTATGTGTGAACTCACTCTTCTCAGTATGGACACTTTTTCGCGTGACTAAGTACGGTGAGGGCAAATCTAGCGATTTCAATCTTTGGTCCTAACGTCTCTAAGCTTCAAAGACAAGTTCTGGTATTCAAGGCAATAACATAAATCAGTCTACGCTTGACTCAGCCGCATACATTCATTCTGGGCATGTAAACAGTTTTGTTCGCCATTATACCAGTCAGTAATATTAGGTATAAAACAGAGAATACTAAGAATAGACAAGAAATAATTTACCATTCCCTCTTTCCCGTAACAAATGACTCTATAAAATAATACGGGTCTCAGTGTAATGGCAGTTTACCTTGTGACAAATACTCTAAGGATTTGCAACCCGTACTCGTGTTCCAGCTTAAGATGTTTTGTGCCCTCGTCCTTAGATGATACGGATTTGTATGATAAATATTTAACTGTAAATCTTGAAGCTACTTGTATTTTATGGCTATGAGAATGGCTTGTCCTTGGGCCTTGACCACAGTTTCCATGTAAAAGCATTTTGTTTATTAGAAAGAAAATTACTGTTTGTTTTATTGCATAGTATTTTAGCATTTACAGACAATACATCCATTTGTCACCCAAAAATGTGGTCCTTGGTGCCGAAAACATTCAGTAAAAGTCACTGAAACTGGTCTTATAAATGAAGAATACAATGTTACCCATGAGCATGTGATCACCCGTATTTTTCTGAATATTCATGAAAAATGATCGAGAATTAACTTTAAAAGGGGGTCTATCTTTAATATTTTTCGTGTTATTCAATTTTCTATTTTTTGAATAGCGTTTGCCATGTCGTTATTGCCTCGATTTGGATTCTGTTTATTATTTCTAAAAGCTTATGAGTTATTTTAATGAACATTTTTATTAAAATTTGTCGACTATGAAAATAATATGGAGGTCAGGAAATGATTTCTTAAAAAATTGTATGAATAAAAAAAAAAAAGTTTAAGTCCATAAAGTCATATGGAATACTGAATAATGATATTGAGAACAAAAAAAAAAAAATTAGAAGAAATTTAAGATAGACCCCCCCTTTTAAAGTTATTTTTCGATAATTTTTCATGAATGTTCAGAAAAATACGGTCCACATGCCCATGGGCGGCATTGTATTTGTAGGTATCCATGTATAATATTTTAAGGTTTGTGTACACCCCAGGACGTAGATTGATTTGACATAATTTATTAACAAGAATGTTGAAAAGGTTATAACAATTCCTGAAAGTTACAAAAGTAATTCGTTTGATCATGATTTTTATGTATGGCTTAATTCAAAGGTTCTAACGAATTGCGGATATAATTTAAGACAATAAATTATAATAACCGGAATGGTTATCCTCATACAAAAATGAATGGTATTCGCGCCGCCTCCGGGGAGATTTAGATGTGAATACGTCTAAACAATCCCTTTTCACGGCAGTTGAAAATCGTCAGTAATTTCCTCCGGGAAGAACATCATAATACTTATCAGACTGTGTTTTACCTGTTATCTTTTCACAATTACGAAGCGAGCAAATGAAAATTTAGTAAAGAAATTTTGGAAGTGGAAACTTGTTTCAGGATGTAATAAACTAAATTCACCTGGACAAAGAAGTTAAGACGGATTATTTCACTAGCGACGGAGGGTTTTACCGCTTTATAAATGCCAAAGACGGTAAAAAGTTTCAAGATTTTAAGTTCTGAGCTTATTCCAGATTAGGAAAGAAAATACTACTTTTTTTGCGGAACGTGGGTGAAAATTATGATTCCACATTTGTTATTAACGATTCAAACTTGGAAATATTATTAGTCTGTGATACCAACTAGAAATAAACTGATTAGTTTAAATAATTTGTGTAATAGTGTAACATGTAAACATGTTACCATAATAATAAACTCCATATATATTCTATACATATTCTTTCCATAATAATAAACTTTTAAACATTACATACTTTAAAAGGGCAGATCTTTTAAAGCAAAAACTAAACTTTTTGTAGAACCTACATAGATAATTCGATTAAGGCATCCAGAAGTTTCCCAAATCATATATATATTACTACGATATAAAATAGAAAGCGATGGTAGAAAAAACACTGGTGCAAAAGGCCCAACTCGTGGGTGTTGTGTGGGCGATCTATGGAGGTTGGTCCGGAGCCCCCGGGCGGTTGAACCCCAACCCTTTAGATGCCACCAAGTTTTTACAGCGTCCCAACTTTTTCCAAACAAATGACTTTTATTTGTGAAAATGAAAGGGCTTAAAGCCAGTAATGAAAGAGCTAAGAACGAATAGGGTTTAAAAGTTATTGTAATGGGAACGAGTTCAAATAATTTAGGGAGACAAAGGGTTGTCTCCCTAAAATATTTTGACTTTCGTTGAACTTTTGTTGTTTTCTGTTAAAAAAATTGTTTTTTAATGAAAATATAATATTGTGATTGTAAAACTTAATGAATTATTATAATAATAATTACGTAGCAATGCTGCCAGTGTTCTGGGCACGTTTCCGGATGACAGCGATGCGGACGAGTACCTACTTCGACTCATATTATCTGTCCTTTTGTTTTTATATTTATTTGTTTATATAGTTAGTCATTTAATTTAGTACCTAGTGTAAATATTTAGTTGTGTTATTATAGTAAAAGAAAGAAATGACACCAAATAAAAAAAAATTGTACAAATAGTGACGAAAACATTCTAGTTAATTCTGGGATTAATCTTTGAGCAAATGTTTCTCTACACACTAATTCGTAGATAAGCACAAATCCAATACAACATCTATCAGTCCTCGATCCCAATTTAACAGAGGGCGTTATCACTTGAGATATACGAATAGTCCCTCAGAAATACTCGCGATAAATTGGATGAGACGAGTGAGGGAGACAGAATCGCCTATAGTTTACTATAGTTGTATACACTTGGCTGGTTAAGGCGAAAGCGCCAGGGTTGCCCACGAAATTTTCTTCAATTTGCAAAAAAACGCAAAAAAACGCGTTTCTTTCAATTTGCATTTGCAAATGGCAAAAAAACGTAGGAAAATTTTGGTAATAGGTTGTATGTTAATTAAAATATGATTCGGATTCGTAACAAGTATCTATGTATTTTTATAAAATAATAATCATTAAGACTTCAAAATATTAACTATTAAATGACTATTTCATGAAATCATGATATTTTAGGTAAATTTTTACTTAGAGAGATTTTTATTTATTAATAGGTTAGCCTACAATATTATTTACACATTTCATGTCTATTAAAAGTACACGATGTACATTTATAAGTGCAACAATTACTTAAAGGCTAACACCACATGCACTATATATTTGGACATCATATTTTGATTGATGATTCTAATTCTGTAAATACATTTATTTTTTACGGTTGTGAATCATATATTTTGATAAACATACAACCTCACACTGACCTGAAAATTGCTAAAAACTTAAGAAAATTTGAATTTCCCGGGCTATCTTAGCGCATCCGCCTTAAACGAGGGACATATCGACTCAAGGGTACTATAATTTGGCGTCACAAGTTACGGTTAAAATACAAATAAGAAACCAGTAGTGCTTCTCAGTAAAGTTCACTTGGAACCTCACTCAAGTGAGCGCATACCTACAATTCGAAAGCGAACTCTATTGTTTTTAAAGTAAATCATCGCGGAATCACAACGACACACCTTTCGAATTTCATAGTGTTATTTGGAGTATAATACCATTACAGTAGGCACACACGGCTACACATCAAGCTGTAATTTCCAGTATAAGCTGACCTCGCATTGTACGAAAATCTTATACGATGCGAGATCAGCATAAACTGGAATTGTATAGCTTGATGTGTAGCCGTGTGTACCTATACATTATGTTAATCGCAAGGAGAACTCTCTTGAAAAAAAAACAGTGGCATTCCGGGAGTGCCGACAGAAGTGAAAACTTGGACAAGATTGCCTTGGTGGAAGAAAAATACTTGTATAGAACATTGGTCCGTAACCTTATCTAAATAAAGAGCACAAACGCGTTTACAAAAAAAAAAAAACTTCCAAAACCTTTAAAGTAAAAATACTTGCATGGAACATTGATCCGTAACAATTACGTTATTGTGCTCTTTATTTATATTAAAAAATTAAAATTAGGTGTCGTCGGTAACGGTGTCGCGAGTTCAATTATTTTTTTCCCATCTCAAAAATTCCCAACGCGCCTAAAGAAGTTTTCCTTTCAAAAACTGTGATCAAATTCTTGCACAAGACTTGCAAGGTCGGCTACTCCGGGCATAAAGGCAAGGAGGTCTTCCAATATCCAGTATGAAGCAAAAACGGATCTTCATTTCCTTTCGTATTTCGAACTAAGCTCAGATGTGCAAAAAGCGCGTATCCACAATAGTGATGTGTTTTTTTGGATAATTGGGTTAAATATTAAGGTTCCATTACTTAAATACTCCTTTCATTTCGTTCGTCCTATTGTTTCACATTATTTGGAACTAAAATAGAATATTGATTATATTCTTCCATTAAGTCCATTGTTTTACCAGATAGTCTGTATGTAAAACTAGTAGCTTATAGCCGGGACAAGGGACACGATCGGCTGAGAGCGGATTAAGAATCGCTCCCTTTTTTATATGTTAACGTGCGATGTTTTGTGTAATTGCTAGACTTCTTTACAGAAACAAGGGGTCCTTCCCTTTGAAGAATATGTGAAACAGTAACGACCTTTGTATACACACGTTTTTCTTGCCGTGACAAACTACGGTTTATTCGCTGTGTGTAAGCATGCGGTCGTCAGAGTATCTGGTCGACCGAGCTCTGCGCGAGAGTTTTTTTTTTTAATTTTCCTAGATTTGAGACTGCTGGATCAATTTTTCGCCCCCGTTAACCTATATTGCAACTTTCATCGAAATCGTTAGAGCCGTTTTCGAGAACGTGACTACAAATACTGCTCATTTAATAGTGTAGGATATGGAATCTTGTTGACAGACACTTTTTTTCTACGGCGCGGTTTATACGCCGTGTGTAGGCACGATCGTCAGTGTTGTATGGATCACTATGGGAGCTTGTTGGCACGCTCGTGCTGATCCACGCGTCATGTTCGTGAACGGGCGCCGTCAGTTGAGACTGGTCATCTCTTATCTGCCAGGGCTTATTTTTAATCAGATATTTTCAACTGCTTTGATTATTTTTTGTACATTGTTCTCACATATAGAAGCAACAAGAATAATGTACCCAGAATTTTGTAATATCTATATTTAAAAGAGTGGCCTCGGAGTTTCTTGCCCGTTCTTCTCCATAGAGATCTACGTTTTGGAATGGGCAACTAGCTTCAACTTTCTGACTAACTGACCGATTCTTTGACAATTCAAAAGTGCCTGTAAATGGTTTAATTGAAATAAATGCTTTGAGTTTGAGTTTGACACGTTTTATTTACGGCGCGGTTTCTACGCCATACCGTAAAAAAACCGTGCCATGTACAAAGGGCCTAAAATTGTTTCAAAATGCGATGCGTGAGGTAAACAAAGTCATTCGTACTTACTAAGTCTCTTCGTGGTTTTAACAACATATATTTGCGAACATAATTTCCTTTGGAACCATTTATTGCATAGGTTTTCTGTACAGTCTTTGTTTACTGGCGGTGATGAAAATCTAAAAGCCTGAGTGACGCAAAAGCTTTGTTTCTACGTTACATTAAGATGTTACAATTGCCAGCTTATCTCATTCACCCCGCTATGCAAACTCGGTTAATTTAAAAAAGAACATTCTGCAACTCATTTTGTGTAGTAAATGAGAACGGAAAGAAAATATCTTGGACGCAATTGTGCATAAGACGTAGATAACAACTGAAAGTTATAAACGCTCTCAACAAACTCCCAAGTACTAATTAAACTTTTAATTTAAACTGTCGTGTTAATTTATACTAATAGAATGTAAGTAAAACCAATTGTAAACTGAGAATTCTTGACTTTGAAATTCATCTTGTCGCGAAGTTTTTGGTGGACACAATCTTCCTGTTTCGACAGGACTCGGATATCCACGACGTTCCGAGATGGTTGTCATTGCCTTTGATAAGTTCAAACGCATCAGGAATCGATTTAGCTGGCATTCTTCTTTATTGTTGGGTATGGCCTTCGGTAAAAACGTATTCGTTTTTGTGCGAGAAGAGGCAGCAGCAATGCTAACTCATAATATTAGTACCTTGGCGACTGAGCTCTGCTCGGGTGAAAATGAAAATGTTTATCTAACATATCGTTCAGGTATACCAACGTTGTATCACATTCCCGAGGCTGTGAAAATAGAAAAAACTAATTTTACCAGATATGAGACCTAGCTAAATCGATTTTTCACCCCCATAAACTATTTTCATCGAAATCGTTAGAACCGTTTTTGAGAACGTGATTACAAACATATATACATATTTATAAATATTGCTCATTTAATAGTATAGGATAAGTGTAAAGAAGTTTTTATTTAATCTCAGCTGATCGGATTTGGATATTTAGAACACACCATAGACTATCCTATACATATGACATTTTGGAAGAGTTGCTTCCCCTTTTTTTAATTTTGTTTTTGACATTACGAACTTAATGTTTATTTTTTATTTTACCTAGTAAATTGTTGAATGCTCCAATTAGATAATAATCATTTTCTTACTTTTTGGTAGTAAAATTCTATTAATTTTTTAAATACATTACAAACTATAGTTTTGTATAATTTAGAAGCATTTTTAGATTTTTTGTAAATGTGAGTACCATGGAGCTGTTTAAAGATGTATGTTGACTTGAATTGACTTTTCTCAACTGCCATGCTCTTTGCATGGCAGTTGAGAGTATGTCATGCTCATTTAAATATCTCGCTTATGGTGGCGAGTGTGTTGGATCATTCGGTTCCCTACAAAATGGTTGAGCTGGATGGTGCTGATCCACGCGTCTTGTTCGTGAACGGGCGCCGTCAGTTGAGACTGGTCATCTCTTACCTGCCAGGGCTTATTTTAAATCTTATATTTTGAATTGCTTTCGATTTTTTTTTGTACATTGTTCTCACATATAGAAGCAAGTGAGAGAGTGAGAGTGAGTGTCCTTGGAGTTTCTTGCCCGTTCTTCTCCATAGAGATCTACGTTTTGGAATGGGCAACTAGCTTCAACTTTCTGACTAACTGACCGACTCTTTGACAGTTCAAAAGTGCCTGTAAATGGTTTAATTGAAATAAATGCTTTGAGTTTGTGTTTGAGTTTGATCAGGGTTCACTAGGAATATACATAGGCACGAGCGACACTACGGTGTGTAACTAGTAAATTGTACTGTTATCGAAAAGTGTTTTATGTGGAATCGAAACATTTATCATATCAGGCCGATATTTACCACTAGCATAATCCTCCGGCCGAAATAAATGATTTTATAAAACCATAAACTCCACGCTTGGCAACATGGCAACCGAATTACTGATCGAAGTATGTTGTATTTTCAGAATGTCCCTGGCAAGTTTTATAGCACAACTTGGGTTTTTTGACAGTTTTAGTTAGAAAACTTGCAGCAGATTTTTCCGCAGTGCAAGTCCGTTGCAGATGTCAACGCGCGCAAACTTTGGTTGTGGAAAACGTGCATTAGAAGCGTAAAGTACGATGCACGATGCTACAACTTATTTCGAGGTATAACTAGTCAGTTGGCTTTTAATAAAATACCAGCAAGGAAGAGAGTAATATGGTCTCGATGTCAAGATTCCTACGTGGAACACAAAAATCCTCACACTGGAATCACCATTTAAGTTTCTCGAACGTAATAATCATGATACCAAAAGTCCGTTAGTGGCAACTGCATCCGCAAAGAAAAATATAACAAGACTTAGTAATTATTTGCTAGTATAAAGAAAACACTCTTTTCTTGCTAATACTTTTAATCTACACCACTGTACTATTTCACAATCAAACGACGATTAACTATGCATTACATTTTACCATGTAAACGACTTTTGCCCCACCCAGAAATAACGATAATATCATAACCGTCATTTCTAAGTGTTGCCAAAGTAAAACAATACATTCAGTTGCCATAATGAAAATACATTTAAAGGTTTCTTATAATATTAATAATTTGTACTTTGACAGTGTTGCCACAGTGGATATTATAAATCGATAGGTATTAAAATAATACATTTTTTAAATTAAATCAAAGAAATCACGACACTAGATACATCACTAGCTACACGGAGGTACTAATCACTGCATGCTGGAATCGCTATTAATGATTGTAATTGTGGTGCCAAAATTCGTTAGTGGTATCGTCCTTTCCACAATGTTCCGTGGCGTCTGTATGGATATTTATGTGTACAATATATTAGCAAGTCGCGGGCCTGGCTCAGGGAAGCGAAACATATTAATATGGCGTGTATGGGCTATTTACTGTCGACCTATCGCTATCTATCCATTGTTACTGTTGTCTGTGGGTGGGCTACACATGTGTACTTCCTGCTTTTTAGTAGGAAAAGTAAATATTTACTGTATGTAACAAACGACATTACTTTCACTGGTCGCAAACTGAAGGAAACTTCTAAAAATGCAAAAGTTCCAGTTCTTTATTGACAGATTTTAACAATAACATTCTAACAGGATATTTTTGGACGCCATTTATATCATTAGTCCCAGATGTGGCCACTGGGATTGGCAGGAAAGAAACTCATAGCTAAATACCGCCATACAATACAAGGACCCAATCCGCCAATTATATTGTAGGTATACCAAATGTGAAAAGTAGTCTCGGATGAATACGAACTATAGCCGACCCTCGTAACTTCGAACATATAACTCTATCAGTAGACCACCATTGGGAATAGTGCTGTATTGCTCACTGCTTTGATCGACGCGATAAAAATGATGGAAGCTGAGCACGAGTGAGTTACGACCTTTTGCTGTTGTAGTAGGTACTTTTAGATTGAGGTTGAATGATAAAAGTCATGCATACTTCGAAGGGCGAGATAATATTACATCCCTTGAATTCAATAGAAAGTCATTTATTTACCACTAAAATGGTTTTAAAGGAAGACTTTAACAACGACCTTGACCCAATTACAAAACGACCTGAAAATAAAACTCAGGAATGACATTTCGTATCAGCGAAAATTACTTGATAGGATAAAAAGTTTCTAAAACAACTTTTCACTCAATCCGCCTAAGGAAAATGGATAAAAATTGATTACAAAATAATACTGCAAGATGGTTTTGACGTTGAATAAAATGGTTTTAAAATTTCTCTAATATTTGCACTTACATTTTTAGGTAGATATATGTATTACCTATCTAAGGCGGAAATAAAATGAGAACAGAAAGGAATTAAGAAGAAAAGAATAGCAGAAATTCCTAAAAACTTCATCGGCATCTATCATGGTGCGAGGGAAAGATAATTATTTCACGCATTCCGACCTTAATCCAGAGAAATGGATTTCAGTTGGATTCGTTCATTCGAGAACATTCTACGTAGTAATGCGTACCAAATCAAACTTATTTTTAATCATGGAATATTTTAGAAGAATTTTCATAATTACATTTTTATTAAATTAGGCGTAAAATTAGAACGTTATAAGATCTGTTTTACTGCTGAAATTTTTCATAAACTACGAGGTTTACTAAGCTTTCATAAGCTCGGATTTATTTATATTACAAATTGAACTTTTGGTAGGTAATTATAATTTTCGGTATGCAAATTTTTACACTATACATGAGAAATACACATGTCAGATCATATCAGAATATATTTCCGAGAACCTGTAGGTAAGATCACTCATTTACCACCCTTCTATAACTTCTAAAGACACCTCCATAATTATTGTAATCTGTAAAATGACGTAGTATCACAAAGTTCATAATGGTAAGTCCTCAGGAGCAGCCGTCAGCCGGGATTAGGGAAGCGCCGTTACACCGTGCTCCAACTTTTAATCCCACACATGAGGGTGACAGTACTTTCGTATCGATGTCTAGTGATGCGACGTCTAAAGATTTTCTTCTGAAAATTCTCTTGGAAATACTAGCTACGGCTTTACGGAGTTACGGCTGTTATTCAAGAACACAGAAGTGTCTTCTGGGCACTTCTAATTAATTTGTATTTGAGGTCTTTACTTACCTGTAACCCTGATACCTCATTATAGGCAAATTATTGTAAGAGTATATTAACTTCTCCCAAATTACCATGTTTATTTTTTTCCTTCCTTGACCTAATCATCCAATTATTTAACATTACATACCTACAATTTAATTTCAATTCTTTATTCGTGGCTTTTGTGGACATAATAATTATTCAGATTTGTAATAGCAATCAAGTCATTTCGTTTAAAACAAGTTTTTATTTTTAGTAATTTATTTATCTTTTCTATTTTGTGAATGTGAGAACGCTGTAGGCTTAGTGGACTGTAGATTTGTTGACCATTTTCTATTTTGTTGAGCACCTGGTACTTGTTGAAAGACCAACACTGTCCTCCCATACCTATTGACACTGTTATTTGAAAATATTGTAAAAGCCAATTATTTTTTAAAAGAGTAATCGTGGAGTTTCTTGCCGGCTCTTCTCCATTGGAAACAACCAATTGGAACCGTGCACCTAGCTTCGGACGCTTCGTGCCCATGTAGTTTTAAGAGATTCTTTTTTTGTTATTTTGCATTTTATACTTCTATTAAACATAGAAAATCATCTTTATATAGCGGCACTTTGTCCTTCGATAAAGTGTTAAAAAAAAATACAAAAAAATACGAAATTTAAGAGAGTTCCGTTGTTTTTATTGACCCTTTGTGACATAAAAAAATGGCAATTTAAACCTACGCTATTAAGTTATAATATCATCAATCCTTTTCCCGTTCAATAAACAGAAAAACGATAAGTTTTTTCCGTGTCACAACACTAAAATATATGCTAAAGAAATATGAAATGTAGATTATTTGCAAAAATATGTTGAAATCCGATTTGGAATCCCGGAAACCGGAAAAGGTATGTCGAATTCGTGTAAATTATAATTTATGATATTTGTGACATGTGGTAAAAGACTGATTTTTAACCGACTTCCAAAAGGAGGAGGTTCTCGATTCGTCTGTATGCTTTTTTTTTTTTTGTATGTTTGTTACGCGGTTACTCCGCCAATTATGAATAGATTTTTATGATTCTGTTTTTGTTTGGTAGATCATACTTCAGAGGTGGTTCCATATAAATTTTATTAATTTTGCTTGGGTAGTTTTTGAGTTAGCTTCAATTATACGTATTTTTTCCCACTTAGTATGTAGATGATATGATAACTTCTTGTCACTGTTATTTACATAGCAGGTAGTGGTATTCGAATTTGTGTGAGGTAGGTACCACAACTAAAAAGTGAAAAATAAAAACTTTTTACAAAAAAAAAACAACCGACTTCAAAAAAAAAACACTACAAAGTGAAAAATAACTTTAATTTCGGAAGTCGGTGACAAAGAATGAAAATTCAAAACCAAAGACACCGACTTCCGAAATTAAAGTAATTTTTCACTTTGTAGTGTTTTTTTTTTGAAGTCGGTTGTTTTTTTTTTTTGTAAAAAGTTTTTATTAATATTTTATTAAATATTTTCCTTTGTTCTTTTAAACTCAAAGGAAAATATTTATGCATTGGATTGGGAGACATTTCTGTGCAGAATGATAGGTGAAGAAAGGCATTAGCGTTTAGGGTTTTACTTTTATGTATGTCTGCGATCGTATCACTGGATATTCATGGATTATAAATATAATAAAATATTTTCCTTTATTTTCATATCAACGTAACTTAAGAGGAATAGGAAAAGAAATCTCGGTATTTTAGGCTTTTGTAACTTGAAACTAGCATTTATTTGAAATATTTTGGTTCTGATACCCAGTAACTGGGTTGTGGAGGTCAGATAGGCCGTCGCTCCTTGCAAAATATTGGTATTCAGCTACATCCGGTTAGACTGAAAGCCGACCGTAAAATAGTTGGGAAACGGATAGGCAGATTAATTTGACTTGACAGACAGTTTGAATTTCGTATCCAAAACCTTGTTGAAAAAAATTATTTAGGTACTGTCTCTTCACGAACAATGACATCATAATTACTATTTTAAGAGGGTTTATCCTTAAAGTTGGCAACGTCGTCGTAAATAGCTGTCAAATATTTATCTGTTTTGATTCATTTGGCAATATTACTGTATGTAATTAAGAAATGTGGTTAGCTAGGGTACTAAAATATTAATTATGAAATGCAATAATTAATATCGTAAAACCGAATATTTAGTTTTAGATGAAAAAAAAGTATTTGGAAACTTTCCAAATGCCTTGTTAGGGTTCCGTAGCCAAATGGCAAAAAACGGAACCCTTATGGATTCGTCATGTCTGTCTGTCTGTCCGTCCGTATGTCACAGCCATTTTTTCCAAAACTATAAGAGCTATGCTGTTGAAACTTGGTAGATGTATTCTGTGAACCGCATTAAGATTTTCACACAAAAATAGAAAAAAAAACAATAAATTTTGGGGTTTCCCCATACTTAGAACTGTAACTCAAAAATTTTTAGGTCTTTAGGTATTTATAGGTCTAAAAATTATATTGAGGTTTCTAGGTTTAATTTTTTTCTAAACTGAATAGTTTGCGCGAGAGACACTTCCAAAGTGGTAAAATGTGTGTCCCTGTAACTTCTAAAATAAGAGAATGATAAAACTAAAAAAAATAAATGATGTACATTACCATGTAAACTTCCACCGAAAATTGGTTTGAACGAGATCTAGTAAGTATTTTTTTTTTATATGTCATAAATCGTAAACCACAATTTACCTTTCATTCAATGTTACTTGCTGCTACGGAACCCTTCATGGGCGAGTCCGACTCGCACTTGGCCGCTTTTTTACACTTCAAACGGTTACAACATCAAATTCAGTGTTATAATTGCAATTCATTATTAATATTCTAGTTCGCTAGTTAGCCACATTTCTTATTTCCAAACAGTAATATTGCCAAATTAATAATAACAGTGAAATATTTGACTTCTATTTGCAACGTTGCCTACTTTCAGAATAAACGCTTAAAAACTAAGTGACATTAGTTTGTGAGAGACTGGTGTCTGCTTTAGGAATATCTCATAGCAGATCACAGATACAAACTTCGTCTTGCAAACGAGACGCGCAGACGATGCATTTCCCATATTATGTTTGTTGAGCAGGTCAACAAAGTCAGTCGTATGATCAAAATTAAGCTTGTTCAAACTATGAGCCTTTATTAAAACAAAATTAGGTACCTACCCACTAAGTTGTAAATTACGAGTCGTTCCTTTTAAGGCTAAGGTCAGACTGTCCTGACATTTTAAGCCAATAAATGTGGCCACGGGTCTAGTTCAAGTCATTAATCACAGGATACAAGTGTTTTTCAGTTCTCTGGTAACAAAAAAGAATAATGTACTTTTGGAAAAATGTACCCATTGTTTACTCAGGTTTTTCTCACATATCAAGTGAAATGTTATCAAAATAAAACTTTTAAGTACTCCTATTCAAAGTAAAGGCACATAAAGCACTTCTTTTAAATTTTTCTTTTCATCTGTCTGTCTGAATGATTTATGGTAGGTACCTATGTTTTTTTAATTTCACTGCTGTAATATATACTCTTTGTTATACTTTTTTGAAATCGAATTCAAATTTTATACGGTCTTGAAAATAATTGAGGTTGCCGTTTAAGCGGTATCGCGGGTCGTTGAAACGCTACAATTATCCAAAGGGACACGAAGAATGTAATAAAATGGACAATATTCTCGGGAGAATCTCGACTATCCCTTGTAAGATAATAATATTATACAGTTATTGCGACGATATAAGTTGAGATACTTTTATTATTATTCTATTTCGAGTTCTACCATATAAAGTTGTGAATGAAGATTGCTTCGTAATCTCGAATGGACAAATTCGGGACAGTTGGGGAATAAGTATATTAGTATATTTGGGATAAAAATGCTTCTGCCTATACGTACCTACTTTAATTCTAATTCCAAGTCCAATTTAATAATGTGTTCAGGGTGCTGATGGGCTGCGGCGATTCTGTAGTGCATCAGGGATGTCTGCTGAACGTCGCGTAGACTGCTTTTACGCTACGATGCGTTAAAGGTGCGCATCCCTGGTGCGTAGAATACGTGGCAACGCCAATAGCATCTTTAGCATGATCGCTACTTAGTCGGCTGGACTGTGGTTACATCAATCATTACTGCGCCATTTGTCATGGAATGGCGCAGTAATGATTGAGTTTACTTTCAATTGATTAACTTTCTTTTATATGTTTTGCTGTGGGTAGTTTTAAGTATTACTAAAACTATAAGAACATTGTTACTAAAAAAATGGACACCATGGTCTGAAAAAAAGTCTTTAATTAATTTTAAAATAATAATCGATTTCCAAAATCATGAGCACATCTGATGGTGGTATCGTGGGAACATCTTTATCATCATAAATTCCTTCTATGTCAGACTTCTGCTACAGTCACCAGCACGCTTGCCAAACAGGTAGGATCGTAGCATGATGTCTTGCTGCAGCACATTGTCTGAACAATGATTAAACTCTTCTTTACTACACCAACAGGCGTCGCCAGAAAAACTTACATGGCAATTTTTAATTGTGACTATAAATCGCTTCATTCTAAATTACGTATCGGGTATGTGTCCACGATTGGACACCGCGCAAGATAAATGATTGTGTATCCCAAGCTTAACAATGTGAGGGTCTGTTCGTAGCATACATCACTCTGTGTACTCGTAAGTTTCACTCCTATTACTACATAGTTTTTCATAGCCAGGTTCCTCCGTTCTAAGACATTAATGGGCTATTATGTGCCATAATGCTGCTCTAAATTGACGGCATACGTGTAAAACGGCTCAACGAAGGCTTACTTACGTTTATCGCGCGTCTCCATTATTTCCTTGTCGAATAAACGCGAAGTCACCTGGCGGCCATTAAAATTTCCTTTCATGGTTTTAAGGACAAAGTGTAAGCGCTCAGTTTATGTGGTTCAGTAATATTTGAGGAGCTTTCGTGAGTTTCTTTTAAAATGAATGTTATATGCGATGTGAAGGATCTTTCTGTGTCGTGAATAATTGAGGCAAGTTAAAGTACGTCATTAAATTCAACCACCTTAATGAATGATTCTTATGACTTTTGTGGTCATAATAATTATAGATCAGTAAAAGTTTGTGAAGCCTCTTGATGTTATCAATGGTCTGTGTTTGATATGTCAATTTACTTAATTTCTTTTTACAAAATTCAATAGAAAAGGACTGGCAAATCTTAGCAGGATGGCTGTTTTAGAACACATAAAACACACAGACGTTGCATGAAACGATAAGACCTTTCCAAATTCACATTCACACATTTCACACTCCCCAAAAACATAAACCTGGCCATCTATAAAAAACATGCATGATGGTGGGCGTTTTTGCCGAATCCAGTTGACGCCGGTAGAACGAACGAAATGGCGCATTTCATTTATCAGATTTCGCTTGTAGCCTGAGAGCGTGTGTTTTTCATCGGGCCCACGCTGGCCCACAGCTCGCCATGAATTGCCAATAAAGTGACAGAGGCACAGACCCCGCCAAATGTCGCCTGCAGACGATTCTAAAATCAACCCCTATCTAATATCGGAAAATATTAAAGTTATGATTGTTGTGTCTGACTGTTATTGTAAGGGTGGCCGGAAATTTTATGTCGTTTGATTTTGATGAAACAGTTTTGTCTAGTAATTGGCATTGGTATAAATAATATTATGTACCTACATAATGTAGGCAGTTTTAGGATTTGGAATGGACACGAAGAAAAATGAACACAATTATTAACAGATAAGTTACGAAAATATAGCATTTGTTAACTTTAAGACTCCGTGCACGAAAAATGCCCTTTTTCGTCAGTAACTTATTTAATTGTAAGAAAGCTTGAAATAATTGAAACATTAAGTCTGTGTAAGTATAAAAGTACAGTTTTCGTGGTGCTAAACCATTCGTGTCAGTCACAGCACCTGTTAATAGTTGCATCACTTTTGCGCTCTCGAAAATATGGTTTGTTTCGCCTTTGATTTACTTTAATGAAGATATAGTATAATCATAAAATAAAATTTTGATTTTATTTTAATGATAGCTGTAGACTAATGTGTGATTTTAAATTTCTTGATATGGTTTGCTAAATAATACATTACTGAAAGGGTTTAAAAAAAAATGGTTATTTAAAAAAAATCTGCTATATTTTGTATGGAAGTTGAAAAAAGTGGTTCCCCTATCTACAAGTAGACCATACAATGACGTTGATGAGATTTTTTAATTTTCAAAATCAATTGTAGTTTCTTCTAACGAAACGATCAAACGTCGACGTCGACGGCAAGCTACCCATTGCTCACTGTCCGCAAGCCCGCGCCTACGGTGGCCGGAAATCGGCTCGCGATTCCCGACGCCCAGGGGGTCTCCTCCTGCGGTGGTAAGGGGCGCAAAATTTGCCTCTCCCTCACGCGTTCCGTCTCCTCCTTCGCGAGCATTAAAGAAGGAGGTAACGGCCATTTCCTCTCGCTCCGTACCATGGCCTGAACCAGGACCGGATGCGAGAGATCACCGCCACCGATCGCCTCCATGAAAACACGGCGATGCTCCGCTCAAGCCGGGCAGACCTCCACCTTATATTCCACCTCCGGGTGATCCACACAATGGTAACACCCGGGCGTTTCCTTCCGCCTTATCCTGAACAAGAATCTTCTGAAGCAGCCGTGTCCGGTGAGGACCTGAGTCAGGCGGAAGGTGAGGATGCCGTGGCGCCTCTCAAGCCACTGCTCAAAGAGGGCTCTTATCGCCGCGATTGTGGCGTGAACGCCAGAAGGCCCTAATAGGACATATTGTGAATTGGTGATGTTCTTCAGAAAGGTCAGATGCGTAGTACTCGCAACCGGCGTGCGAGTATGACCAGATGTTTAGACGTAAACGATGCCAAAGGACTATGTTAGGTTCCGTAGCAGGGGGCGTTCTGTAATTTCTACCTATACCCCCTGAGAAGGAGGCGTGAGAATGTATACAAAATTCATGGTGCGGAAAAATATCACGAATGGAACAAAAATGTTTCGTCTGTACAACGGAAAAGGCCTTGGCAGTCATAATAAGTCAGGCCTATTTTTATTTAATATTCCTGATATTTTTCTTCCAACCACGTGCTGCGTTTTCACCGGAAGTATCCCCAAACATAAATTAAACATGACACATAATCAATATACACTTCCTGTTCTGTGCCATCCCTGCTTACCGGCTCGTGGTTTGAATGTTAACAAGCACTCATAAACACTTATTTAATAATAAAACAAAACAAACAATTTACTGTTGACAGAAGAAATAACTGTTAATCTTTTATTGGCAAATTATCACATCATCCTGACTAATATTATTATAAGTGCAAAAGTGAGTTTGTTTGTTTGTTACGGTTTCACGCTAAAACGGCTGAACGGATTTGGATAAAATTTGGCACTTAGGTAATAGGTAGATCATGACCTGGAGAAGGACATAATCTAGTTTGAACTAAGGATTGCAGACGAAGTCACGGGTAACAGCTAGTATTATTATGATAATTTAATGAAGGTTACAATAAATCTAAACGAATGTTACAAATAGAAAGATTTGAGTTTTTGTATGTTTGTTTGTAATGGATAAACTCAAAAACTAATGGACCGATTTTAAAAATTATTTCACCAGTTGAATGCTATATTATCACTGAGTAACATAGACTATAATTTATTAAGATATAATGACAAAGAATAATAATATTATAAATGTGAAAGTGAGTTTGTTTGTTTGTTATGCTTTCACGCAATAACGGCTGAACGGATTTGGATGAAATTGGGCACATGGCACCTGGGACATAGGATACTTTTAATCCCGATATTCTTACGAAATCGAGACTTATGCGGGTGAAGCCGCGGGGCGCAGCTAGTTACATTAATATAATAATAATAATACCAGCCTATTATTGTTCCACTGCAGGGCAAAGGCCTCTTCTCATACAGTGAAGGCACGACCTGGACTTTTCTATACTTTTATAATATAATAATTATCATAAATACGAAGAATTTGTTTGTTTTTTTGTTGGAACGCGCTAATCTCTGGAACTACCCAGTCGGATTTGAAAAAATCTTTATATTCTTTAAAATCACGCTACGACCCTACACGGCGGGTGAAACCGCGAGGCACAGCTGGTAGTTAATGTAAGTCTGAAATCGGTCGCGAATCATTAAAATAATTTGTTTTTTAACCTGTTAGGTTTAAAAAACTTATTACCGTCATATATACTGTCATGATTGCCATGCTTTATAATCGTTTAAACCAATTACAACAGTTCCGAGAACTTAACCCGATATTTTCTTCTTGCCTTCCAAGAACGCAAGTTTCTGAAACTAGACGACATTGTAATAAATTGCAAATGAAACTCGTGGGCGTCAGAACTACATCACCATAGAATATTAATAATTTTATAAATGGCTGGATACACGTGTCGGTTAACTTTGTTGTTGTTAACTTACTTCTTGTGCGAAATACCTAGTGACTACATGATTGGCAGACAACAAACCGTCCAAAGCACTGCAAATAAAAACATGAAAATTGGGACATACGTTCCTTCAACTTTGTTTTCAAATGATGCATAAAACATTTTTGGAAGACTTCCAAAAATGTCTTAAAATGCCTAAGATGTCTAAGGCCATGTCCGAACCATTGCGATTATCGCACGTTGCATTCATTTTGATCCACGAACCTGCGTCGTCGTCGTGTCAACAGAACGCGTCGTCGCGCCAACAGAGACGGCTTACGGTTTTCCGAATAAATAAGTGACAAAAGGACGCAGCGATCGCATCGACCGATCGCTTTGGTTAGGACACGGCGTAAAGAGGTTCAATGTGTAATGATGATTTCTTGTTTTTCCGAAATTAATAAAAGGTCAGTTTATTTAGAAAAATGTTTTCTAGCTATCTACAATGAATAAAACAAAAGACAGTTCACGATTCTAAAACTGGACACAGAATGTGGGCACCGCATAGGTATATTAAATTGCTAGCACCCTTTGTATAAAGGTCACCTTTTAGCCTTATACGGATTGGGCTAGAAATAGTTTCTAAAACTGGGGGACTTTCTACTTTATAAAAATCTTAAATTCATACATTCATTCACTGACAAACAACGAACAGCCAAAACCGCTGGGTCTAGAAGCAAACAATTTTGCACAAGAGATAACGAAGGTAAAAACTAAGGATTTCGGAAATTCACCCCCTAAAGGGGTTAAATATAGGATAAAAGTTTGGATGGAAGTTCGTCATTTTTAGGGTTCCGTAGTAAACAAGGAAGCCTTATAGTTTCGTAATGTCCGTCTGTCTGTCTGTCCGTCCGTCTGTCTGTCTGTCTGTCTGTCCGCGGTCTATATATACATATTAATTACGCCGACAAAGTGGTAAAACAAAATTATGAAAAACATTTTTTTTTAGGGTACCTCTCCTACACGTAAAGTGGTGATGTATTTTTTTGTGAAAACCTTCTTTGGATTCAAGGATCCGTTTGCGAAATATTAAGCTTTAAAGTGCTAATTTTTGTAAGAGTCAAGTGTCCCCCCCCCTGCCAGCTAAATTGTTGGTTTTGGATGTGTGAAAAAAATCACAGCAGTAGTTTATATAACGAAATTAAAAGGAAAACTATCACAGCTAAGTAGGCTTTACAAGTTAACGAGTAATAATCGACCAACTTATCTTTGCAGTTGCAAAAACATGTTTTCCCATACATTCGGTATGGGAGAACATATTTTTCAACTACAAAGTTATGTTTGTTTTTGGGATAAATTCATCCCAACTACGGAACCCTTCCGGTTTTAATAAATTCATTTATTTCAGGTAAAAATAACACCCATAGACACACACAAATTAATAAATAAGATCAATAACATAAAATACAATAAAATCCAAGATCAAATTAAAACAAAATAAAATAAAATGACAATAAATTATGTTAAATCGAAAATAATTTAAAATAAACAATGAAAACAAAATAAATCAAATTAAATTAAATCAAATAATATCAGAAATAAATACATATTACATACATAACAAGCACAGACAAAAACGAACACTCACACAGTAACAATATGTCTGCTGCAGCATTGCCGGATGTAAGGGCAATCCAGTCTGTTGGCAATCATCGCCAGGACGGTGTTGGGGCTGCCCCGCACTCTGCGCACCAGAGACGCGCACCGCTTGCGCATCGTCGCGTGAAAGCAGTCGGTGCGCGCCTCCGCGAACATGCCCGAGGCGCTGCAGTGTCGGGGCAGCCCCACCACCGCCCTGAACGCGTTATTGAACTGGACGCGGAGGGAAACTTCTGTTTATAAGTAAAAGTTACATAAGTCATCGTTTTTTGGAAAGACATTCCCAGAGGCTTATGAGAAGTTGAGAAGG
Organism: Agrochola litura; assembly: GCA_949152395.1. Taxonomy (NCBI): domain Eukaryota; kingdom Metazoa; phylum Arthropoda; class Insecta; order Lepidoptera; family Noctuidae; genus Agrochola; species Agrochola litura. The sequence goes on from OX424512.1 coordinate 10,525,413, forward strand.
CACACGGCCTGTAAGTACCTACGAAATACATTGACATCGAAGAAAAATACATTGAAAGAAAAAGTTCTGGGAATCACTACAGAGTCTTTTTAATTAAATTATTAATGACTAGCGGACGTCACGCAGTTTCACCTGCGTAAATCCCGTTCCCGTGGGAGTACGGGGATTAAAATATAGTCTATGTTACTCGCTGATAATGTAGCTATCCATTGCTGAAAGAATTTTTAAAATTTTACATTATTACATACAAAAATACAAATCTTTCCTTTTATAATATTATTGGTATAGAAGTATAGACTAACTGTGTTCCACTGCTGGGCAAAGAAAATTACAATTAATTTAACACATTCGAGTCCATCCACGTTACATAGAGCTCTTAAGCCATGCCGCCATAAGTGAACCCTCCCGGCACTGAACGTGTTAAAAACAAATGAACACTAAAACGAAACCCACCATGACTTAGGACTGCTATCTCTGCATGCTGGTATTCTGATATAGTATACTGTGTTTCGTGATGTTTATATATTATGAAAATTACCTACATTAAAACCAAATAGGTTTTCATGGATCATTTGCCAGCTAATTTCTGTGAAGGGTAAGAGACCCGCCGGGAGTCAAGTGCCCTGAACAAAAGTTAAATGAATCCTTAAACGTAGTGTGGGGCGATTAAAGCCCTACCTAACCTTTAAGAATTGTAAAAGGTTAAGCTAAAACCTCATTATGTGATAAGAAGATGAATACCACATACAGATTGAAATGCCAGTGAATGGGATAACAATAAGGGTATCTAGAAAAGATAGATTTAAGTTTGCGTACTGCCCAAGTGGATCTACATAGGTAGGGGTAACTAGTAAGATATGCCAGTCATTTTAATTTTCTGCAAAATGACGTGTCTTGGCAGTGTAAATAAAAAATATTTAAAAAAGACTCGAAAAATATTGTGAGAACTTTGTCGACATAAATAAGTCAAGTTCTTGAAACTAAAGGTACCATTCCGTACCCGACCGCAGGAGGCAACTGCAGGCGATATGTCGTCGCGATACGACTGGTTTCTATGAATTTCTTTGAAACACCTTCCGTAGCGACACGTCGTTGGCAGCTACGGGCGAGTGACAGGTGACACGTGCAGCCCGACCGCAGACCAGTAGTGCCGTCAACGCTCGAGCGAGTTACGTTTTTCTATCTACCGACTACGGGCAGTTGCCGCCTGCGGTCGGGTTCGGAAACATGACTGCAGTGACATGATGCTGCGACGTGTTGCCGCGACATGACGCCGCGACGTGTTGCCGCGACATGACGCTGCGACACGTCGCCTGCAGTTGCCTCCTGCGGTCGGGTACGGAATAGTATCTTAATACAAATTGATGGCGAAAACAAACGAAAGTAATGCTCTTTTTTTATTTAAACTATAAATACAATCTGAAATCATCAATAAATAAAATCTGCCTGTCAAAATATTCGAATTTCGAATATAATCCGAGCCAAGCCGTCGTCGCGTCTGGCATCGACATCGCGATGGCGCTATAATAAAAATATTTCGTTTCGATCAGTTTACAACATTAACAGTCTACAGTAGTACGCACATTAAAGGCAAGTACTTAAATCCGTCTAAAATTGGCTGGCCGTAAATTTCAGTTAATGTCTGTCGAAACGATCCAACACAATATAAGAGAGATGTTTTCGCTAGGCGGACAGCTTTTTCCTTCGTATAATTTTCAGAAAAGCGAAAAGTTTATGACCGGCTGAATGTTAACACCCCTTAAACTGGTAGTTCGAAGTCTCTTACGACGGCTAACGAGCCTCCTTAGGCTTCATAGTTGTTGACAATGTCAACATGCTTGTCTAGTTAAATATAACATCGTTAAAAATATAATACGGCACAATTTTCCCGAAAGGAAGTGTATGAGGCCTCGTTTGTAATTCAAAATCTCCTTTTCTTTTTTTTTGTGTGGGAAATTTTCAAATAACTTCTCCCGCTCCGGGCGGAGCGGGAGGGCGTGTCAGACTCTTACTGACTAAAACCCACCCGTGTTCCTTCAGTTGCTATGTTGCCGGGGGCTACGATCTCCCTTTCGGACTTCTTGGCAACCCCGGCAGATTCAAAATCTCCTGATTTTTATTTGGATTCCATAATAGTTGATCCAAGATAATTAAGACGAGCCAAAAGTAAAAATAATAAATTGAATTTCTATCAATTATTTAATGTAATCTATAATTAATAATTAGTCTAACTTGACACAATGGTGGGTATCAATTATCACCCGGTTCAATTAACTTATGAAAATATTCGTTCATTTTCAGTTTTCGTTCAGCTTTTGAGAGTTTTCATAAATAAGTACTACCTACGCACAAATAATTTGTTTCTTTGAAAACCATTGTTCGAATGGAAAATTCTGTATTTTTAAATATTTTTTATTTGATTTACTTATGTAACCCACGCATCAAAAGCCTTCCTCACATTGTGTTATAACCAGACCATTTCATTGCTCTCTTGATCGCAAAGATCAGAACCAATACAACAAAAGAAGATGAGTTTCCAAATCTGGCTTATTCGACCAAATATCCACTTTCAATTTTAACCGTGATTTCCCATTGTGGGAGCAACAGTCGTTACTTTCCAATTTGGGCAAGAGGGAATTCAATAGAAATAAAAAAAAAACAACTCTGAAAAAGTAAATGACAATAGTGGATGGAAGATTTAAATTAGACGACTCGAATACGAACAATGGAGCTTGGTGGAAGGAAAAGATTGTCGAGAAAATGCAGTTGTAAAGAAATTCATCGTGTCTGTACCTCTCCTTTAGTTATGAAACTTAATTTGAAAGTTGTGGGTTATTATAAGGTTTTCATCTCGTATTTTATGGTACTTTTGAGTTGGGTTTTTGTTCAAACCTACAGTAAAAGACAAAGGGTTTTTAGGCATTGTGTGAATGTTATACGATTATGGGCATATAAAAGTGTAAGCGCTTTTGTTTTCCAAATCCTACAATAGACAGCTATGCTCATTAGATTAGCTTACACCAGCGTTTCCTAACCTTTTTCAGCTACGGACCCCTAGGAAATCAAGCGCAATTATCAAGGACCCCCCTTAATTATAAAAAAACAGCAATTAATTTTGGACTCTTTATTTTTAGTAAGTACTAAAAATAAAAAATCTTTTAAATTCAAAATACGTATTTTTTAACGTTATTATAATTGCGTTAACATACGATTCTTAATGTGAAGGTTGGTGTTCTTTTTTTATTCGGGTTGATGTTACTAGAAAGTTGTATTCTTAAATCGGATTCCATTTGTAATCTGTTTCTCTGCACGTTCGCCGTGTGTAGCGTTAACGAGACTTTTTGATGGCATTTATTTTATTGTTAAATAGTCAAATGCCCATGCTCAAAGTAGTTTCGAACGTACTGTTTAGGTATGTGGCGGCATCTAAATCGCCACATGCAATCTACGCATCAAAGACGTAACGTCACACAAAAATCCTGACGTCACACAAATCCTGCATCGCGCAATTAGAGTTCTGCACGAACACCATATATATATAGGATAAGTTTTTATCCATCAACATCAATGGCGAGTATATCACTAACCTTCTGTTTGCCGACGACATAGTTATCATGGCTGAGACCATGGAGGACCTCAGTACAATGCTCGATGACCTCAGTAGAGCCTCCGAAAGAGTGGGTCTAAAAATGAACATGGACAATACAAAGGCCATGTCAAATGCCCATGTGACACCCACTCTCATGAAGATCGAAGACGCTACGCTCGAAGTTGTGGACGACTATGTTTACCTAGGACAAACTGTCCAGCTAGGTAGGTCCAACTTCGAGAAAGAGGTCAATCGTCGAATCTGATTCGGCTGGTCAGCGTTCGGGAAGCTACTCAATATCTTTTCGTCCCACATACCACAGTGTCTCAAGACGAAAGTCTTTGACCAGTGCGTGTTGCCAGTGATGACCTATGGTACTGAAACGTGGTCGCTCACAATGGGCCTTATCAGAAGGCTAAAAGTCACTCAAAAGGCAATGGAGAGGGCTATGCTTGGAATTTCCCTACTTGATTGAATCAGAAATGAAGAGATCTGCAGGAGAACCAAGGTAACCGATATAGCCCGAAGAATTGGCAAACTTAAGTGGCAATGGGCAGGGCACATTGCTCGCAGAACGGATGGCTAGTGGGGCCGAAAAGTTCTGGATTGGCGACCGCGTACCAGAAGACGTAGCATTGGAAGGCCTCCCACAAGATGGACCGATGACCTTGTGAAGGTCGCAGGAAAAGCCCAGAATCGGTCGAAGTGGAGGTGCTTGGGGGAGGCCTATGTCCAGCAGTGGACGTCTTTCGGCTGAAATGATGATGATGATGAGTCCAAAGAAGAGACTGCGAATCCCTATACATATACTTGTGGACCCCCTAGGGTCCACAGACCACAGGTTAAGAAATACTGGCTTACACAACACTGTCAAATTACAAAATAAAAAATTGTTTAATCTATTTATTTTATCTTTTCTTTCTTTTACAGGTAATAAATATGGAAGATAACAACGTATTTACTCTAATTGGATGCAGGAGTCTGCCCAACTGTGGACTGTCGAAGGCTTACTTGTATGTATAGTAAGTACTCAGAGTAGTTATACTGTAACTTAATAATATATACATTGGATGAAGAAGTTTTTCTTATACTAAATTAACGAACAAGCTATACAAAGAATAAAAAAATAAAAAATAAATCCTAAGTAAACTCTAAACAAACTAAAATATGGAACTAGCCCAACATTTTCATTTAAATTATTCACTTCACTCTATAAAAACTTTTTTTTACCTCTTTTTAAGGTTCAACTTCAGTTCTCGAAAAATACGTGAAGTACCTCCTGCATTTGATGCGAAAGGCAATTTCATTGCATTGCTAATTAAGGAAAAATAATGAACATCTCTAGTAGATTCAGCGTTTGCTCAGGTTTTGACTTGCTGAGGTGCAAATTATGCTAATTTCACGATCAGAAGATATGTAGTTATCACTTGGTAATAAGTATTTTTTTCCACTGTCTAGAACATATGGAGGAACTCGTGGCTAAGTAATAACAGCCGTATGGGTCGATCCAACACGTTAAGCTACGCTTGCCGGGGTTAGTCCGTGGATGGGTGAAAATCTTTACATACTCCTCCGTACCTCGGAAAGCACGTTAAGTGGTTGGTCCCGGCTGTCATTCATGGATCTTTGAGAGTCGTCAGAAGCCCGAAAGTCTGACAACCAGTCTTACCAAGGGGTATCGTATTACGCAGTTACTGGGTTGTGGAGGTTAGATAGGCAGTCATGTAAAATACTGGTATTCAGCTGCATCCGGTTAAACTGGAAGTCGACCCCAATACAGTTGGGAAAAGGCTAGGCAGATTGATTGTGTAGAACGTATGCATTTAAGATGACAGAAATGTCTTATAAAGAGTAAATAAAATATTTCATCTTAAACAACTTTGTTCCACAAATTTCTAGAAAAGTTTTTGTCATTTCTACCAATCACAAATTGGGCTCTGTCAATTTTGATTTTACAATCACGAAAATGAGTCAAAGAGAAAATCAGCGCAATGAAAACTCTTTGATGTAACTTTATAAATAAAATAATAATTCACATAATTGTAATAAATACCTAAATCGGGCCACAAACGGGAACATTTTTCAACTTTCAATAGGATCAAAGTATTGGGGTAGGTAATAATTTTTGAGGTAAAAATCGAAGGCAGTCGTGTCATCAATTGAAATTCCTGAATGTTCGTTTTAGCGGCAGTTGACTTTTTATTCCGTTTGCTTGTGACGAAATAAAATTGAACGGTTCAATTTGAACCAGTGACGTTAAAAAAGGTAGAGGACTAGTATTTGGAGTCTATTTGGTGCATGTGTGGAAACCAAGATTAGGTACAGTATAATTGTAGGGTGGAATTGTGGATACCTATATACAAAGTGGTAGCATACTCAAGTTAAAGAATACTTAAACCATTGGTTCGAGCTATGAAATAAGTAGAACAAATGAACTACACTAAGAATGAAAATTCATAAAATTAAATGTAAAAGATAAACTTAATTAATCTTATTTGTGAAAGGATTACTTTTAATGAAAAACCTCTTTATAAAATCTGGTTTAATGTAATTAAAACCCTTTGTCCTCATAACCATGGTACTATAACAAGTTTAACCCTCTCTCGCTCGAATTTCGTCAAGCAACGTAGTGTAAAAATTGTGACGTTACATTACAAGGGTCGATCGTGATTTACGACGCGTCTTAAGCAAGGACATAACATCAAGCCTGTATCCCCCAGAGGGGTGGCAGAGGTGTACTGTTATACGCAGTACTCCTTCGTTTTGCCAGTTATGTTTAAGCTCGCAGATAGTGCCATAAATCGTTCACAAATCATGATTCCTGACTGCTACAAGTATGCCTAGCCTTTTCCCAACTATGTTGTGGTTGGCTTCCAATCTAACCAGATGCAGCTGAATACCAGTAGGTATTTTACACGGAGCGATTGCTTATCTGACCTCCACAAGCCAGTTACTGAGTTACACAATAGCCCTTGGTAAAACTGTTGGTCAGGCTTTCGTGGTTCTGACTACTTATAACGATTGTCATACTTTGCCCAAGCTGGGATCCCTCGAGATCAGGGATTCCCAAAGTGGTCGGTTCCTATCGGTTTCCTAGGGGTCGACATAAACGAAGTCAGAATGAAAAATAACACTCTGTAGCAGCTGTTTTAAGTTAGCGGACCATTATGAATAAGGGGGTTGATCTTAAAAGTAGGTAATTTGGCCATGGGAGTCTGAGGTAACAGTTCATTTTGGAAAAGGGGTCACTTGTCCAAAGTAGTTTGGGGATCCCTGCTCTAGATCAACGTAGTATCCAAGCAAGAAACAAATTACTCTTCTTAACAAAAATTGATGAGCAAGATAACATAGAAATGTCGAGAGACCATCTTAATTAAAATCGTATTAACGAGGTTTAAATGAAGGATATTATTATCTCATTGAAACAATCCGATGGCTGTGATGTTATTATATGATGGATCATGATTTTAGATAAAATTATAGGTAGGTACCTATAGCTAATTGAAGCCTAGAATGTTTGATGTAATATTTGCAGTTGTAGTTTCTCTATTTTTAAAACATTTATTGTTTACCATGTTAACATATAATATACACAAACATATTTACAACTAACTACTATATATATTATGTACAAGTATGTAAAGGAAAAGTTAAAAATAAAGATAAGAGCTCATTGGGCGTCAAAAAATTCGTCTGCATCGCTGTCAGCGGGAAAAGTGCCCAAAAGGCTGGCAGCATTGCCACGTTGGATGGCGATGCTGATTCTTTGGCCTAAGAATTGGCCAGCCCTCTGGTCACGTAAAGAGTCGACCAACCGCTTGGCGATGTCCCGGAATACTCGGTGAGCACTCGGACCCCATGGCCCTAGTGTTTAAACCCCAAACGGCTCAATTCAACTCAAGCCTAGAATTAATTTAAAATAATGGTTACAATTAGCTGTTTCGTAGATAGCAATACCATGAAGATAAAAAGCAATGGTAACTACCGTTTATTATTTGTACGTTTGTCAAACTTTGAACCCGAAACGACTGAACTTACTTAGATGTTAAAGGGCACACAAGTAGCGAATACCCTGAAATTAAGTAGGTACTTTTATTCCAGTGACAAAGTGCCTGTGGATCTCAAAAGTGACGTGGGCAAAGTGACCGGTAGAACCTAGTTAATAGTAATAATAATCATTTTATTATCAGGCAACTAAGGCCCATAAATAGATTACACAAAATAATCTTATACAATAATAAACTAAAACATATTAAAAACCTTATTTAACTATGACTATACACGTAATGACGGCGTCGTGTATCGCTGTGTGGTGTCGCGTAACCGTCCTTGGAAACGTCGATATACGACACCTTTCGGCCAAACACCTTTCGGTTCTACGGACACCTTTCGGTTCTTCTTTTGAACCGTAATAGGTAGACACTTGAAATTTTGAAAAACAAATAATAAAAATAAAATAATTTTATTTGTTTACTTTATTTTACCAAACAATAAACGTTTTTTTTCGGCGTTTTCTTTTGTTTTTTTATTAAAGTATTAAATATAAAAAAAATGTGTTAAATATTGTACGGTGGTTGGTACCTTTCATATACGTTCTCATAACAATAAATTTGGATAACCTGTGTGTGATTATCGTAACATTTTCTCGGGGAAGCAGTAAGTGTCAAATACAAAACTACATTAAATTTTAAACAACATATTTATCGTTGCAGCAGCTCAGTAGTGTTATTCATTCGATTGTCGATTTTTATGTCGTTGTAGATTTTAGAAAGTTTAAAAACATCTACGGATAAACAATATAAATATACTATAAACACCTGCAAAGTTTTCCTTGCGAAAATACAGCAAATTTTTTTTTTGTTATATTGCGCTGAAATTATAAAGTTAAAAAGTTTGCCCTCGAGTATTTGATTTGATCTAAATTATGGAGGGTCAAATATTTTTTCAGCGAGACGGATTTTTCGGAATCGAAATTGTATTGTATTTAAATTGCAATCCTTATGAAGCATTCCGATTTTTGTGATGAAATAAGTCTGAGATACTACGAATTAGTTAACTGAATTAATTATTTTTATCTTTTAAATAATATCAATAAAAATATATCAAGTTCAAAGGTTAGATTTTCAAAGAAAAATAAATTCCTGGCTTTGACATTTGTAGGACTTGAGGAAATGAGCCGGAGCGTAGCTAATCAGTGATCTGCTACGACTATAAATAAAACGTAGCTGCGTAGCCGTGACGTCATATCAGCTACGGCGTAGCAACTTCATAGGCTACGAAAATTTATGAACGATTTGTGTAACTGTTAGTAGATCAAGCTCGAAGTATGTATGATACATGTTTTGGTGGTTGCTATTGTTCATATTGTTGTTTGCTTGGAGTTTCCCTACGTGATCGAATCAGAAATGAAGAGATCCGCAGGAGAACCAAGGTAACTGACATAGCCCAGAGAATTGCTCACTTAAGTGGCAGTGGGCACGGTACGTTGCTCGCAAAACAGTGGCCGATGGGGCCGAAAGGTTTCTGCAGTGGCGACCGCGCACCGGAAGAAGTAGTGTTGGAAGTCCTCCAGGTGAACCGATGACCTTGTGAAATAACCCGTTGGAAGCGGGAAGCACAGAACCGGTCGAAGTGGCGGTGCTTGGGGTTGGCCTATGTCCAGCAGTGGACGTCTTTCGGCTAAAATTAAAAAGAAGAAGAAGAACATATTGTTGTAACCACAACGTTCAACAGCTGATGAGAGCTATGTTGCAATATGACTAGTAGCTCTGATAGCCTGTTGGTGTGACCGACGGACTGCCAAGTCATAGGTCTCGAGTTCGAACCCAAGGCACGCACCTCTTACTTTTCGGATTCATGTGCGCATTGTATAATTATCACTTCATTCAAAAACAGTTAAGGAAAACATCGTGAGGAAACTTGATGCTTGAGAGAAATTTCTCGAAGCCAAGTCAGAGGCCCATGGGCGGCTTTAAAACTCTGACACCAAGAAGAATAAGACTAGTAGACAAAACACGCGCTGTTGGATAATCAAGGTAGATGCAATAACCAAGAAGTAGTTAATAAAGGGTTAGGTTTAAGGAAAATAAATATATTCACCAATTTTGGTGTCTGCCACCAAGTCCCAACATGAATTTGCAGAACAGAAATAGAATCGCCGCTTAGTTTTCGACTTTCATGATCGTATCGCGCCCAAGGTTTATGGTTCTTCAATCGTTTGTATAATATCGCCATTTTCTTAGGAAGCTTTCTTATAGTCCGCCGTTTTGTATATATTCTTGAATTTATTGAAAGTGTCTATCAAACTTATCCACTTAAATTATCTAGCCAATTGGGCTTGAAACAATTGAAAATCAGTATTATTTAATTTGTTTCATAACTTGAAAGATTGAACACATAACAGTCCAAAGTGAGTAGAATGCAAAATCTATGCATTCATTCAATTAAATAATTAATTAATATATAAGTGTTTGTTTGTAATATCACAATAACAGCTTTTTACTAAACGCTTATGAGAGTAAACAGGTTGGCAGGGACATCGACGCGAAAACTGTTACCATGGATTCAGTACATGATTCTGAACCCCTGCGTTGATATTTTTTGTCGGTTATTTAAAAAAAAATTGCTGTTCCACAAACTTTGACTGCGCAGGTATTGCAGTTTTCTATGAAACTGCTGATTTTAAAAGAAATAACCGGCGAAAAATTTCAACGCAGGGAGTTCAGAATCATGTACTGAATCCATGGTAACAGTTTTCGCGTCAATGTCACTGCCACCCTGTATACATACAGTACTTATAACAAAAAAAACTATTTAAAAATTATTTGTCTGTCTGTCTGTTTGTTCCGGCTACTATTCGAAACGATTGGACCGATTTTGATGAGACTTTCACTGGCAGATAGCTTACGTTATAAGCAGTAATGTAGGTTATTTTTATTTTAGAAAAAGAATTAGTGTCAACGCGGGTGAAGCCGCGCGCAGCAGGTATTATAAAATAATATTACTCTCTATAATGTACCAGTTTACCTATTACTTACTATATGAGATAGAATAGCTCTTTATTATATTAAAAAGGTTCTGACAAAGTGTGAGGTTTTCCGTTTCTGTCTCCTCACATTATGAACGATTCTCTCAATTGAATTTTGGAGAGTTTGTTCTTAATTTTAGAACTGCTAGAAGATTGTATTTACTTTATAGTATAATATACATTTATGAAGATAGGAATTATTATTTAAGTTTAATTTAGAGAGGTTCTTACGACCCCAGATCTAATTAATGCATCGTTATGTGAAATCAATGTAATAGATTAAAGTAATTATGTGTTTACACTTGGAACTATTTACATTACAGAGCAGTCGTGGCCCGGTGGTAAGGGCCGAAACTTACGAATTATAGGTCGTAGGTTCAAACCCAGACAGGCGCTTTACTTCGTGTAAATTATTTCATCACCACTGCTCTCAAAACGGTGAAGGAAAACATCGTGAGGAAACCGGCATGTCCTAGAACCAAAAATTCAAAGACGTGACATCTATCAACCCGCACTGGGCCCGCGTGTGCCTGCGTGGTGGATTATGGCCTACTCCGAACGCGATAGACCTCATCCATCGCGTTCCATCAGGCGAGATCGAGGTTAATAGCGGGCCCATTTTGCAATAAAAAAGCTGTATAGTCTTAACATCGATAAACATCCACAAATTAGAGCCATAACATTGCCTTGGGTTCAAGTTCAAGTGCCTATTCAAAAACCTAGGTACTGATAATTATTATTACACAAGTAAGTACATACTTAGAATTTAATAGTCTGTCTGAATAGCTTAACAAAGTTGACGAGTTGGCGTGATCTATGTTTATGTTATAATAATAGTTACAAGATACATTAGTGTTTAAAACGGTTGTTAGAATTAATAAATTCTTATGGCCCGAAAGTCTGATAACCAGACTTATCAACGGGGATTGTGTTACGCTTGCAGTAACCAGGTTGTGGAGATCACATAGACAGTCGCTCCATGTAAAATAAAATTCAGCTGCATCTGGTTAGACTGCTTGTCAACCCCACCATAGTTAGAAAGAAAGAAAATTCGTTTATTTGCGGTAAACATGACGCAAAGAAAGATTTAAAAAAAAAACACGTAAATAACAAATTGGGGGAAAATATGCGTCACATCCACGCAAAACGGCCTACGCTCAGCATAATGCTGTGACCCCATGCGAGACAGAGCCCCAGCGCTGGTTTCCAGCAATAGCCAATAGCAATAGTTGGGAAAAGGCTAGGCAGATGAGAGTGATGTTCTTTTAAATATGTGATTTTGGCATTTTCTTGTTCACGTCAATGTGAAAGGAAAGTTCAGAGTCACCAACACGACTGGGTTAAAAAAAGCGACACTAGAAGACTTTCTACTATCGCTTTTTTATTCAATAGTACTCGTACCTGGGCGACCGAGCTCGGCTCTGGTGAAAATAGATAATGCTCATTTAATAGTATTGGAAAGTTCATACTAAACCATGTATAGTACTTACTTATTCCATGCTGCCTTGAAAGTACATACTAACTCCATGCTGCCATGATAGTAGATACTTACTAATTCCATGCTGCTATGTCATTATTCTAAGGTAGCCATCTTGTTCTAAACTTTGGGCGGCCGAGCTCTGCACGGGTGAAAATATGGAGAAAACGAAATTTCCCAGATATGAGACCTAGCTATATCGATTTTTCTCCCCCTATATTTCAACTTTCATCGAAATCGTTAGAGCTGTTTTCGACAACGTGATTACAAGTTTAAATATACAAATATTGCTCTATTAATAGTATAGGATAGGATTGTCCCAATGCTGACAATGTTTCCGCCCTTACTTACCTATAAGTAATTAAAAAACTTTTTACAAAAAAAAAAACAACTGACTTCCAAAAAAAAACTACAAAGTGAAAAATAACTTTAATTTCGGAAGTCGGTGTCTTGGGTTTTGTGTTTTCGTTTTTTGCCACCGACTTCCGAAATTAAAGTTATTTTTCACTTTGTAGTGTTTTTTTTTGGAAGTCGGTTGTTTTTTTTTTTGTAAAAAGTTTTTATTTTTCACTTTTTAGTTGTGGTACCTACCCCACACACATTCGAATACCACTACCTGCTACCAGTGTCAAGAACTTATCATATCATCTACATACTAAGTGGGAAAAAAATACGTATTTTGTAGCTAACTCAAAAACTACCCAAGCAAAGTTAATAAAATTTATATGGGACCCTTTCAAACAAAAAAGAATTTTCAAAATCGGTCCACAAATGAGGGAGAAATCGGTGGAGATACATAAAAAAAAAACAAACATACGCGTCGAACATATAACCTCCTCCTTTTTGGAAGTCGGTTAAAAACAGATATTATGTGAAGTCATGAAAAATTGTTTATCAGAGTCCCTATTAACTTAAATTGTCTGAACATTATGGTTACATTAATTCTTTCACAGTTGCATGAAATAGCTAAAATACGATTTGATAAACTTTTAATTTCTCTGACTGTTTAAACGCGTGTTCATTGGATAGTAACTAACTACTTTGAAGAATTCAAATCTCCGAACACTGACACACTTCTATATCTCCATTTACTAATTTAATTCCTCCACTGTTACTCCCAGGGTTCCTCTAAATTTGGCCTAAAATGTCCGAAAGATAGCTTACACATAGATTCACATTATCAGCAACAACATATCATTTTAACTACCAATTTAATTCTCACAGCGCCGCAGAAACATTAGATTCATTTACTGAAATTCCCCTTTAATGATGAGGCCAATGTGAAATAGTATCGCACCGGATTCTGAAAGTTTCACGAGAATTTAATGTACTATTTAATGTGTGAGCACTGCTAATTATAGTTTTGTGCTAAATAGTTAATGGCGGGTTGTGGTTTGAAGTTAGACGTACAGTTGAACGTAATAATAGGCTTATTTTTATAAAAGTTAGTGAATGCAGTATTGAATAGCTTTATGATGAAGTTTTCCTTGACATACCTACCCACAATTCTGCGCTTTTTTTCTATTGTAGGTAATAAAAAACATATTAAAAGTAAATTCAAATCTATAAAAAAAATTGTGGAACTCCGGGAGTGCCGATAGAAGTGAAAACTTGAACAAGATCGCCTTGGTGGAAGAAAAATACTTGTACAGAACATTGGTCGAAATGAAATGAAACGAAATTGTTTATTCTGTAAATAGGATATCGGAATCACTTTTACACGTCATATAAAAAAATATTAAAAATAAGCTAGACTTCGGCGTTTCCTATCTGACTACTCTGAGAAGAAAGGCCGAAACAAACTCAGAGGTCGCAGTCTCTTTTAAAGTCCAGACATAATCTTGATCAGGCCATATGAGTTCAATGTAGATTAGTTTCTGAAATGGTCATTTGAGGAAAGAACCACACAGATTTGAGTGGACCTGTCCAGTCAGTGCAAGTATTTGTCAGTAATCGTGGAGCTCAACTCAGAACTTAAGTAGCTCAACTCGACGAACAATGCCAAAGAAAGGACATTTGGGTAGGCCACATAAACTACTCAAACTGCCAGACCATCACTAAAACTAGCAGAGAAATAAAAATAATATCCACATAGTCCTCACATTCACAATAATTAAAATAATATAATACTTTACAAAGTAATCATGTAATTTTAAATATAATTTTCAACAATGTCAATGTTTATATAAAACTGGTATATGTTGATTTTACATAATAATTAAAATGTTGTGGTTGTGGAGCAAGACCGGCATGCCACGTCACATCATCAGTACTTGCACGATTGTTACGTAGTTGCACTGCATTTTCGGGAAACATTGCGTTCTAAGACTGGCTGGCTGGCCGGATTGGCTTCTTGCCTAGTTTAGAAGTCAAACGTCCGACTTCAAAATGTGTCATTGTACTTACTCTAAGGTTCTTGTGTACCAAATAGTTCAAAATTATTATTATTTCACTAAACTAATCTTCGAGGGCTGGCCAATTTTTGGGGCACCCAATAAGATACCCACCCGGATATCGACCCATTGGAGATGTACTTTGTAGGGTCATTAGTTTATGTCCAACGCTCCAGGGTACGCGGGGCTATTTATGGCCTTCCCCAATTAGTTCAGAACCCCATGTCAATTGGTGAGCTATCTTTCCGTTTTCTTTTACTTTTACAAATGAGGATGGGACGCCACCAGTTTACGCGAATGGGCCGAAGAAGCACATAATCCCAGGGGTCCTACCAACAGCTCATAAAGCAGTATTATTTTAAACTAATAAAGAAAAATCTCTTTCTGGGAAAGAGATGAAGCTATACAGGACGTACCACTCCATCTCTTTCTTCCACTGAAGTAATATTAAAATAATACTGCTTTATGAGCTGGTGGTAGCCCCCTTGACCGTTAAGTATGTCCTTAAAAGTTTATTTGGAGGATATGTTTTAAGAGGAGTGTACTTAAAACTTATCCTTACATAAGTATTTGATGTCTGTGGAAATAATTACTGATAAGGTTAGAAGAAAAAAAAACCAGCCAAGTGCGAGTCGGACTCGCGCACGAAAGGTTCCGTACCGTTATCTATACAAACAGCAAAAAAATCATGTCTGTTGTATGGGAGCCCCCTTAAATATTTATTTGATTCTGTTTTTTAGTATTTGTTGTTATAGCGGCAACAGAAATACATCATCTGTGAAAATTTCAACTACCTAACTATCACGGTTCATGAGATACAGACCGGTGACAGACGGACAGACAGACGGACAACGGAGTCTTAGTAATAGGATCCCGTCTTACCCTTTGGGTACGGAACCCTAAAAACGTTAAACTCTCCAGTCTTGGAACCTTCATTTTAACAATTGATCTAAGATTTGTTTGAGAACCGTAGCAGATGCAATAATTAATTTTGATTATGCTTTAAATAATAAACAGTAAATCAAATTTATAATTAATTTATTAAAACCACATGAAAGAGGTTCTTAACAGATTATGTTTGATCTTTGATAATACTTATCATCTTCATTGTGCTTGATACTTTGTCTGTGGCCTTAAGTATTTACGAGATTACACCATTTCAATTTATTCGCTGTATTATTTTGTGAGATGCTTCGAATGTGTTTTTGCCACTCAAAATGCTAATGGTACGAAATATATAGGGTGGGTTAGAAGCAGAGATGTACAAAATAGTTAAAAAAAAGTATTTAAATACAAAATGCAAATAGTTTTCAAATTTACCATTTCAAATACAAAATACTTTTGCTTTTTGTATTTTAAATACTAAATGCAAAATATGTATTTTCAAAATACTTTATTCAAATAAAATACTTATCGATGAAATTAGTGTTAAAATCCATCACTTTCTTTTTGATAATAAACACTATTTAACGGCGTCGAATCAGAAAGACCGGTAATCGAAATAAAACCAATCTCATTTCACAAGTATTTTGCATTTTACAAATATAAAATACACCTCGAATAGTATTTCAAATAAAATGCAAAATGGTTTTCTTTAAAGGTATTTAAATACAAAATATAAAATACGTATTTTGCATTTTGTATTTGCATTTTAAATACTAGTATTTAAAATAAGTCACAACTCTGGTTAGAAGAGCGCTGGTCGCCACGTAAATGCCGTCATGAAAGTGATGGCACCAGGGTTTGACTTTACGATGTCAAAAAACGCTCTATTGGAAAACATATCGACTTACATAAATAATGATTCAGTGACGTCATTCGCCGGTAAATTGCGGACGCTTTGGGGATGGCCACTGCGGTCTTAGGAAACCCTAGTTTTTACCCGGCTACGGTAAATCCAAAGGAAGGTTATGATTTTGACAGTTATGTATGTACATCTGTTCCCTCACAACTATTAAATTACTCGTCGTATTTTGATAAACGAGATATCGCTGGAAGCGTCATGTTGTGCGCGTGTTATAGGCTACATAAAGTCACATAAAATCCAATATGGCGGCTTATAGCGGATGTAAAATGCTACCGATTTTTATTTTTTTGTTAATATATCGTGTTTGGTATCTAATGAAAGGTTTAAGGCGAAAGCGTCAGGGTAGGTCGCGAAATTAAAATTTTCTTAAAAATGTCATGATTTCATAAAATTATGACATTTGACACCTTTGCTAACTTATGGAGTTGTATTGCTGATTGTAATGATTATAATTGAGTAAAACCATATTTGTTACGGCCGCGAATCATATTTTTATCAACATAAAACCTGACACTGACCTGCAAAATGCAAAAAATTAAAGAAAATTTGAATTTCGCGGGTTACCTTAACGCATCCCTCTTAAGGAGTACTTTCTGAAATATATAGGTTATGTGTAATTATTCATACATGTACCCCAAATAAGAATAAAACAATTATGTTTCACATTGACTGTTTTCAATAACACTAAAAACCCTTGTAATATGATCTGTATGTAGCTGTACAAATGGAATTTAATCCCTACCCTCATTATAAGTAACCCCAAAATAATTAAGATTAAAAAACAGTGGCACTCCGGAAGTGAAAACTTGAACAATATTATTGTGCAGGAAATACTTTTCTTTTTTGTAGTCGGTAAAAAAAAAGAGAAATGTCAATCTTGTCGTTGTCATGTCTCACAGTTTGGAATGTCATTAATCCCAAAGAAAATGTATCGCGCGTTGATGTCTTTTTAATGGTCAAAAGCTGGTGTCGGTAACAGTGTCGTGAGTTCAATTGTTTTTCCCATCTCAAAAATGCCCAACACGCCTAAAGAAGTTTTCACTTAAAAAAAAACTAAAACGTAAATACTAATTATGTAATATAAAGGCTGCATAAATTATACAGATTACGCGTGACTCGGGCTATACGAAAACCGATGTTATTTTATTACGATGTCTTGTTTACACCTTTTCAGTAGACGTTTTTTTCGTAGTTGGGTTTTAGTTCTTAACTTTTTTACATAATAACGATACAAAGCCAGTGACAATGAAGTTTAAAGAATAGGTTTAGTTTTTGTTAACTCTGCATAAAGTAACTCTTCATTTATACATCTTAGCTATTTGGCTACGAATTTGTCTTTCTGTGCTACCGATATTTTTATTTATTTAATCAAATATTCAACATCGCGTCGATGCGGCATAATTTACAAGCTCCAATGCATCGGCGGTGCCACGTAACTTAAATAATATTTTGATAAGTTAACTTTGCCCCGTCTGCGAGAGTCAACACACCCGGGACTCCATATTTTCACACCACTCATATATCGAATGATAAACAGCTGTCTATGCCAAACGATTACTTTTTCGAAGCAAATACGTAGGAATTTCATTTGACTAATGTCCGATTGCTTGTATTTACGAACCGAATTGTTTACGTTCTGGTATCTTAGACAATATTGAAGCTTTGTTTTAAAAAGCATTTTTTTCTTCATGAAATGCTTGCTTGCTATTTGACTTCAGGAACCAGGCATTATTAAAAAACATAACTGTTTAGTTTCTGTGACAGTGCACGAAGTTTCGAAAGCAATTAAGCGATGTTATAAATTAAATACCTGACATAACCGTTCCGCAGTCCAATATTTTGCAGGAAACAAATCAATATCAATTGACATGACTGTGGCAATAAACCCCAATATTTCCACTACATTTGTTTCATGAACGAAAAACTGCGCTTACTGTATTGGCAAACAATTCTATTAACAGTATTACAGTCAAGCTGTAAAATCCATAATAAGAAAAATATTCGAAGGACCTAAAAAATTCTAAAGAATATTAAAGACTGGTATTATACTTTCTCCAGTGTCTTCAAAACCCTAATTGAGTAGAAACCTCAAGTAGGACTCGAGAAAACGATCGGATGAAAGAAATTATATTCATACAGACTTCCAACGTATTACCGAATACTTCAATCGCCAATTAACGATCGATTTACTTTTCAAACCAATTTGATTTAAGAACACAATTCAATTAAAACTGGCATCATAAGCTTAGCAACCGATAAAAAGATTATCTCTTCATGGCTTTTGAATCTGGAAAAACCGATAAAGCCAATAAATAAATAAGAAAAAAAGTCAGTTTATTCCCTTTTCAAATGCAGGAATTGCTTTATAAATTCTTGGTCGGCTATAAATGATATTTCATAGCTAAAGTTGAAACGGGATTGCCAATCAAATCAATAGCGAGTCATCGAATCTACTTTGTACAAAGTGGGCCGGATCCGACGACCCGGAGTGAAATTTTAAGGGTCATAAATATAGTATGGCCTCAAAGCTCAGATCGATTTTATTACACTTATTTTTAGATAAAGATCTGGTTGTTTAACATTTAATAAATGGCAGATACAATGAGGTGATTTGAAGGTTAATTTTGTGTGTATAATTTGGTTTTAATGCAGTGTATTGAATATAGGTCGCTGACAAAAGGGTCGTAACGTTTTTGCAGTCATTATCTGGTGACCGGACCCTTATTGCCCTTTCGCAATATCGTTACAGCTGTCGCGAAAACGGACATATTAATTAAGCCTCTCATTGGCCCATTATCATCAATTGCCACATCCAAAAAATGCTGTCAACGTACATTCATAAACGTACTTTTGTATGTTCCTGATAACAAGCACCCTTAATGCACAACATATTTTGAACACAATGTCCGTAACACAATCCCTTTCATTTTGACAACAAAACAGAATCCACTGGTTCATTTGTTTGTAAAATGACGCATTGGATATTGTTGAATTGTGAAAGTTTAAGAGATTCTCTTTCCGAATCAAAATCAAAATCAAAATCAAAATCAAAAATCAAAATCAAAAATCAAAATCAAAATATTTTATATCACATAAACCTACATGGGCACTTATGAAACGTCAGAAGCTAGGTGCACGGTTCCAATTGGTCGTTTCCTATGGAGAAGACCCGGCAAGAAACTCCACGGTTACTCTTTTAAAAATAATTGGCTGTTACAATACTTTCAAATAACAGTGTTTCTAGGTATGGGAGGACAGTGTAGGTCTTTCAATAAGTACCAAGTACTTAACAAAATAGAAAATGGTCAACAGGTCTACAATCCACTAAGCCTACAGCGTTCTCACATTCACAAAATATGTAGAAAAGAATCTATACAAAAAAATTAATTAATTAAAAAAAGTAAAAAACCTATTTTAAATAAAACGCAATTATATGATTGCTATTACAACTGTAATCAATCTGAATAATTATCATGTCCACAAAACCCACAAAAAAAAAGTATATAATGTCAAACAATAGAATAGTAAATATGTCAAGGGCGAATGTAAAAATAAATAAAAATAAAGATTTAAATAAACATGGTAATTTGGGAGCAGTTAATAGACTCTTACTTATTTATGCCGTTAATGAGGTACCAGGGAAGCCACATGTGCAGAAAGAATTATTGCCAAATTTCCTTGTCTTCAACGTAGTCTTTAATTTTATAATATTAATTCTTGATAAGGACACGTTTGATGTGGGTTTTGAACTTCCCATCGCTAAGTTCTGTCACAGACTTTGGCAACTTGTTATAAAAGCGGATACTGTTTATAAGAAATGACTTGCTTGTTTTAGTTAATCTAAATTTGGGTATCACAATTTCATGTCGACTACGTGTATTTATATTATTTATAGTATGGAATGTTTTATGTACCTATATCATGTTGTGTCGTGTTCAAATTCTCACTTACTTAAAGTACTTAATACTTATGTAAATAACTTAACTCTCCCACATTATTGTTGAGAGCCAAACGTTGGTGTTTCTCTTTCGCAAGTTAAGTTTGAAGTTTAAACTTTGCTTATTCAGACTTAAGTCTGATCAATGAGCTGTGGTAAGTGGTAAGTCAATTACTAACTTAACTCGAACTTGATAACTTTGATGAAGAGGACGCTGACATCGCTTGGGAATAATGCATTGAAGAATTTAATCAGTTATTGAATTTAAATTTTTGTTTGCAAACAGCTATTTATTTTTTAAGGTTAAACTTTATATTATACCAATTTATTTACTGTCTTAAACATCACTAACCGAAAATTCGTTTTACCGCTTATTTTTTTTTTATAAATAATTTTTTTTTCTTAATAATAATATAAAATGTAAATTATATGTTTGTAAATGAAATAAAGGAAATAATAATAATAGGGAAGTCGAGCGAGCCTGCGATCCAATACCAGAAATGGGGGCTATTACCATCTGCCCCCAAGATGTAACACGTGCAGTTCGTCCGCTACCTAACTGGAAGTCTCCAGGACCGGACGGGCTGCACAACTTCTGGATCAAATGGTTTGTGAGATCGCACGCTCGCTTGGCGGCTCAGTACCAGACTGCTTTGGAGTCTGGGTCGCTACCCCATTTCCTAACAACAGGAGTTACCCACCTGCTCCATAAATCTGGTAGCACCGCGGAACCCAAAAATTATAGACCGATCACGTGTTTACCGACGGTCTATAAAGTTCTTACATCCATTTTGAGAGCTAAAATTAACAAACATATAGACACCAACTCCATCATGTCTGCCTCTCAAAATGGATGTAGGAACGGGTCCCGCGGTACTAAGGAGCTACTCCTCATTGATATGGCCATTAGCCAACAGGTTCGCCGTTCCCGAAAGGATCTGTCGACATGCTGGATAGACTATAAGAAGGCCTATGACTCGGTGCCACATACATGGCTCATGAGGGTGCTGGAGTTGTATAAAGTTGATACAACTCTGCGCACCTTTCTGATGTCGTGTATGAGGCAATGGAGGACGGTCCTTCGCTATCCAGGATGTCGAAATATCCAGAGGAATAGCGAACCGATAAGGATAGAGCGAGGCATATTTCAGGGTGACAGTTTGAGTCCGCTTTGGTTCTGCTTAGCCCTGAATCCTCTAAGCACACTGCTAGAGTATTCAGGTCTTGGCTATCGGTTGAGGAGAGGAGGTCAGGTTATATCTCACCTCCTATACATGGATGACCTAAAACTCTTTGCCCCCAACAATTTGCAACTGATGGAGCTACTGAAAGTAACTGAAACTTTCAGTAGCGCCATCAGGATGGAATTTGGTGTGGACAAATGTGCGGTCATGCATGTAAAGCGAGGGGAGATTGTGGAATCCGTGGGAGCCCAACTCTCGGATTCCATAAACCTTAGAGCCCTCTCCGCATCCGAAACCTATAAGTATTTGGGTATGTCGGAAGCGTTGGGCATCAATGTTACTGACATGAAGCAATCGTTGAAGGAGCGCTTCTTTGGCCGCCTGAAGAAAGTATTTAATAGTCTCCTATCAGGCGGAAACAAGGTGCGCGCCTTCAACGGTTGGGTCATGCCGGTTTTGATGTACTCTTTCAGCATACTCAAATGGACTCAGACCGAACTCGACGCCCTGGATAGGAGGGTCCGTACGCTGCTGACTGCATATCGAATGCATCACCCACGGTCATCGGTAATGAGACTGTATATCCCGCGAAAGTGTGGAGGTCGAGGCTTTTTAAACGCTAAGACCCTCCACAATCGCGAGATATGCAGTCTTAGGGAATATTTCCTAGATGCCGACGTGATGATGCATCGAGATGTGGTCGCGGTGGACAAGGGTCTCACCTCGCTCTCCTTGGCTAAAGAGAACTGGTGCAAGCCTGTAGTGCTTGACACTAACGATCGCAAGGAGGTATGGCAGAGTAAGGAGCTTCACGGACGCTTTTTCCGGGCCCTACATGGACCCGATGTAGATTTACTAGCGTCCGTGACCTGGCTACGTTTTGGTGACCTCTTCGGGGAGACCGAAGGTTTTATCTGTGCAATTATGGATGAAGTTATCATGACGAACAATTACCGGAGATTTATTGTGAAGGATGGCACGGTTGACATCTGTCGGGCATGCCACCGGCCGGGAGAATCAATCCGACACATTATCTCCGGGTGTTCTCGTCTAGCTAACGAAGAGTACTTGCATAGACATAACCTTGTAGCCAGGATTATCCATCAGCAACTTGCTCTGAAATACGGCCTTGTGGAATCGGAAGTGCCGTACTACAGGTATGTGCCCGATCCAGTTCTCGAAAATGGAAATATCACATTGTACTGGGATCGATCCATCATCACTGACAGGACTATTGTTGCCAATAAACCTGATATAGTGGTGGTGGATCGAGTAGAACGGCGCACAATAATTATTGACATAACAGTCCCGCATGACGGGAACCTCGTGAAAGCCGAGAAAGACAAACAAATCAAGTATCTTGACTTGGCTCGCGAGATTGTCGACATGTGGGATGTGGACTCAGCGATCATTGTGCCGATAGTCGTATCAGCCAATGGCTTAATTGCCAAGAGCCTCGACCAACACCTAAGGAGGCTCGCGTTGGGCAGCTGGATCAAGGGCTTGATTCAGAAGGCGGTACTCCTGGACACGGCTCGCATTGTCAGGAGGTTCCTCTCTCTGGAGCCCTGACCGCCGGTAGCTTGGACCCTGTTCCCGATACCGGTGGGCTACTATTTTTTATATTTTTAAATGTTTTTATACTTTCTTTATTCTAATATTTAAAAATATAATTTATAAGTATTTAAATGAAATAAAAGACATCATAATAATAAATAAGACCTGAATCCTCTAAGCACACTGCTAGAGGATTCAGGTCTTGGCTATCGGTTGAGGAGAGGTGGTCAGGTTATATCTCACCTCCTATACATGGATGACCTAAAACTCTTTGCCCCTAACAATTTGCAACTGATGGAGCTACTTAAAGTAACTGAAACTTTCAGTAGCGCCATCAGGATGGAATTTGGTGTGGACAAATGTGCGGTCATGCATGTAAAGCGAGGGGAGATTGTGGAATCCGTGGGAGCCCAACTCTCGGATTCCATAAACCTTAGAGCCCTCTCCGCATCCGAAACCTATAAGTATTTGGGTATGTCGGAAGCGTTGGGCATCAATGTTACTAACATGAAGCAATCGTTGAAGGAGCGCTTCTTTGGCCGCCTGAAGAAAGTATTTAATAGTCTCCTATCAGGCGGAAACAAGGTGCGCGCCTTCAACGGTTGGGTCATGCCGGTTTTGATGTACTCTTTCGGCATACTCAAATGGACTCAGACTGAACTCGACGCCCTGGATAGGAGGGTCCGTACGCTGCTGACTGCATATCGAATGCATCACCCACGGTCGTCGGTAATGAGACTGTATATCCCGCGAAAGTGTGGAGGTCGAGGCTTTTTAAACGCTAAGACCCTCCACAATCGCGAGATATGCAGTCTTAGGGAATATTTTCTAGACGTCGACGTGAGGATGCATCGAGATGTGGTCGCGGTGGACAAGGGTCTCACCCCGCTCTCCTTGGCTAAAGAGAACTGGCGCAAGCCTGTAGTGCTTGACACTAACGATCGCAGGGAGGTATGGCAGAGTAAGGAGCTTCACGGACGCTTTTTCCGGGCCCTACATGGACCCGATGTAGATTTACTAGCGTCCGTGACCTGGCTACGATTTGGTGACCTCTTCGGGGAGACCGAAGGTTTTATCTGTGCAATTATGGATGAAGTTATCATGACGAACAATTACCGGAGATTTATTGTGAAGGATGGCACGGTTGACATCTGTCGGGCATGCCACCGTCCGGGAGAATCAATCCGACACATTATCTCCGGGTGTTCTCGTCTAGCTAACGAAGAGTACTTGCATAGACATAACCTTGTAGCCAGGATTATCCATCAGCAACTTGCTCTGAAATACGGCCTTGTGGAATCGGAAGTGCCGTACTACAGGTATGTGCCCGACCCAGTTCTCGAAAATGGAAATATCACATTGTACTGGGATCGATCCATCATCACTGACAGGACTATTGTTGCCAATAAACCTGATATAGTGGTGGTGGATCGAGTAGAGCGGCGCACAATGATTATTGACATAACAGTCCCGCATGACGGGAACCTCGTGAAAGCCGAGAAAGACAAACAAATCAAGTATCTTGACTTGGCTCGCGAGATTGTCGACATGTGGGATGTGGACTCAGCGATCATTGTGCCGATAGTCGTATCAGCCAATGGCTTAATTGCCAAGAGCCTCGACCAACACCTAAGGAGGCTCGTGTTGGGCAGCTGGATCAAGGGCTTGATTCAGAAGGCGGTACTCCTGGACACGGCTCGCATTGTCAGGAGGTTCCTCTCTCTGGAGCCCTGACCGCCGGTAGCTTGGACCCTGTTCCCGATACCGGTGGACTACTATTTTTTATATTTTTAAATGTTTTTATATTTTCTTTATTCTAATATTTAAAAATGTAATTTATAAGTATTTAAATGAAATAAAAGGAATAATAATAATAATAAATTTATTTATTTTCAGATATTTTACAGACAAAAATACATTATTGTTGTTATGGTTCAAAATTAGGTAAAATATGGATTACAACTGGTTGGCATAAAAGTAAAGACAGGTATTTCATAATTATGCTGTGACCACAGGGTCTGTACATGAATTGGGTGAACCCTGCCTCTTAAACTAGGGTGACCTGTATCTTAAGAGACAGTGATCAGCTATATGGTATCACATAATGAATTCACATATGAATTTACTTTACTTGGCCTGGATATAGACACAAACATTAATTGGAAATCACACATCAAAAAGATAAAATCAAAACTATTCAAATTTGCATACGCCCTTCGTGAAGTCAAAAAAACCACTAACCTTAAAACTGCACTTGTTACATATTATGCCTACGCACATGCATGGCTCAGCTACGGCGTAATATTGTGGGGAAACAGCACAGACGCACCAACACTTTTCACATTACAAAAAAGATTAATAAGAATCCTTGTAAATATAGAAGATACCGACAGATGCAAACCTCATTTCCAAGAAAATAAAATACTTACCCTCCCTTGCCTATACATTTTAGAAATATGCAAATTCGTTCGAAATTACCAGCACTTCTACACGACAAGAGAAGACATACAGTCTAAATATACATTACGCCATAAAAATAGGTTAAACTTACCAGGTTCTAAGTTAAAAATGCACTCAACAAGTACACTAGTCATGTCAATTAAAATATATAATAAATTACCAGAATTAATAAACAATGAACAAAAATTTAATACATTTATAAACAAATTAAAACTATTCCTATTATCTAAATGCTATTATTATATCAATGATTATTTAAATGACAAATTTTAATTTACAAGTTTTATAAAATAATTATAATAAATAGGTACTAAATAAGTAATAAAATGAAAAGCCCTCTTCCTCTCTCCTACTTTTGCTGTGCCCGACAGGGTCCATAATGATCATATTATTTTGTTAAACCTACCACCTAAGTTCACATGTGGAAGCAATAAATATATTGAGTATTGAGTACATAAAATCATCAAAAACTGGTTTGTGAAGTGTGTCAGTTGCCATGTATGTGTCTATAAAATAAATTTCTTTTGTATTTTTCTTGCTTAAATAGGTATAGTATGTATTTCCTAAACATTTACTTATTCTAAAAAGGAGGAGAGGGGAGTGCCACTCAAGAATGTAGGAGAGTGGGTGTGAATGTATGTAACTGCACACCCATGTGTATATGGGGAGTGCGTGTGAGTGTAATTATGAGTGTGCAGCGAGAAACAGTTATAATTATTAAGCTATGTATGCAAGTAGGGACTCGGTTTGTAAATAGTCTTGTTGAAGTAGCCATTCTGTCACCTTAGACTTTACTTGATATCTATTGAAGTCGCGGATGTTGAGGTCTTTGTGAGTTTTTTTATAAATATATGCGCTAAGAGTGTGGTATTGGTGTCTGGCGAACGATGTTATATATTACAGATAAGTATGTGAAAATAAATCAATAATCGTATATATTATGTAAAAACTATGATTAAATAAATAATCACATATATCAATCATTTACTCCATTGTTTTTTTCTGAATCAGACAAATAACCTGTTCCAGCACAAATACTTCTTGAATAGCTAAACACGTAACGAACGGTTATAATAATGAGTTTTTATGAATTAATTTGAGCGCGCGCCCTCTGCCTGATATTCGTGATTTATACAGGCTCAAATTAATCGCGGTAAACCTCCCTGGCTATCTGTGTCGTCCTATTGTTTCTTCCCTTTTGTTGCGTGACATATTGTAAAAAATTAATTACAAATGATACTGTTCCAACGAATTGAAATTAACCAGGTCACGTTTTGTTTTTGGTAGATAAGATTTTGTTTGTAAATCCTGCAGGTTTGCGTTTCATTTGGTTTAGAATTCAGTTAGTATTTTGCATAACAACATAACATAAAGCTTATTTTCCCAATCATTGGTCTTTTTGAGAATTAGGTATTTATAGAATTGGCCGTTTTGCAAATTAGTCGGTCATTGGATTAAGCGTTTTGAGAATTAGCCATTTATAGAATTAGCCATTTTGAGAATTGGGCATTCTTCACCTAAATCCTGTAAACGCCTGTAAATAACACGCTAAAAGGTTAGTTAGAGGTGTAGCTATCTATAGAATACCCACATTTCGTCAGTTATGTTTAAGTCCCATACTTGGGCCTTAAACATAACTGGCCCCCTACTATAGGGGGCAGGCCTATTGCCATCAACCGGGCACAAATTCAGACTCCGGTGTTTTACTTTTGAAGTTATAATTTTGTTTGCATTTTTAACCCAGTTAGTCGGGGCTCCACGACTCTACTCAAGTTTGCAGAGCTTGGAAGTGGAAATGGTACCTATAAAATACTGAATCAATTGGGCCAATTCAATAATTGCACTTGCACGTTTGCTCTGTGGCTCTGTCTCGCATAGGGTTGCAGCATTATGCTGAGCGATGGCCGTTTTGCGTAGATGTGACACATATTTTCCCCCATTATTTTCTTGTGTTTGTTCTTTTTTGCGTCATGTTTACCGCAAATAAACGTATTTACTTTCTTTCTTTTTCTTTCTAATTGAGGGCAGTTTTCATAAAACTTTATCACCATATTTTTGCAGCACTACCATTATCAAATGCATTCTCCGAGTGGCCACATTTAATCACAGCCATTATAAAATCAATTCAAATTCAACTGCGACCATAAAAGCTTCAAAACTAGTTAGGCGCGCATGGAGTGCTCATACAGAACCATTGTAGATACAGTGTGTTCACAAAAGAGCAGATATAAATCTAGTGAGCCAATGCTCCAGACATAAAAGCTTTACGACGTATGACAGGGATTGTACTTTTTATTTGCATGCATGTAGTCGCGACAACGCCACTGTACAGACTTAATAAACAAAGAAATGTACGCTCCCTGTATTTTTATTGCGACGCGACATTTTGCAATTTCGTATTTCGTGAATGGAACTGTCAAAAGTGAATTACTTACGTGAAATGGTTTGATTTTAAAGCTTAATGCACTGTCATGAAGTTATAAAAACTTTTTTTTATTTTTCTTGGCTATTAAGAACATAACAACAAGATTGTATTCAGTAGTGTCTACTAACAATTTCGCCCTGTTGTCTGTAATCATCTGCATTTATCATTTAGGTAGCAACAAGTCTTTGAGATTAGAACCGTTCCAGGCATTAACATTAAAACTATAATAAAAGAAGATACACAACTAGACTCACTCCATAGTCTGAAACTTTTATCTCACAGTCCGAAGTTCTCACCGTTCCTCAAACAATTTCTTAGGCAGACATCTGTATTGTTTATCATGGCGTGTACTTAGGAAGAAAATATACACAGCATGAATTTCTGAGATGAAAATTCAGAGCGAAAACTGAAACTATGCATGGTAAATAGAACAAAGTGGTCAAAGAACCATGAAGATATTTTTTAAACAAGTTTGCATTTTCATACATATTGTGATTTATAGTTTAGCCACACTCTGTATTATTGCACTCAGTGTTGTTGAAGATACGGCTTATTCCCGAAATCCCCCCTGAAATCCCCCCTAAGGGGGAAAAGTGGAATCTATAATAAAAAGTCTAGAATTCCCCCCTGAAAATCCCCCTTAGGGGGGAAAACTGGAATCAAAAAAAATACTTATTCCACAAATCCCCCCTGAAAGTGTACTCTGAGGGGGAAAACTGGACTCAAAAAATAAAAGTCTGGAATTCCCCCCTGATAATCCCCCCTAGGGGGGAATAAACCAAAGTCCAGAAATCCCCACTGAGGTCCATAAAATTTACGGAGTGCCTCTGCTACCGGCGCCGGCGGATATTTTATTTAGATAACCTAGAATGCAGGAGCGAGCGAAGCGAGCTTGGGAACATTTTGACTTATTCCGTTCTAATACCACTGGTATTTGTTTCAACTCATATTTATTTTCTATTCCGAATGGATAACACATAAACATAACATCACGTCTGTAATTCCCGGAGGGTTAGGCAGAGGTTTACATATTGTAGACCCACATTTCGCCAGTAATGTTTAAGTCCCATGTTATAAGGGGCGAGCCTATTACCATCAACCGGGCACAAATCCAGACTCCAGGCTGCAACTGAGAAATTCCTGCTGGAAAAACCCAATAACACTTTACCTGACCTGGGAATCGAACCCAGGACCTCATGCTCAGCAGTAGCGCTTGCAACCACTAGACCAATAAGGCAGTCCACCGCACGGATACTTCTCTTTAAATAATTAATGTGCGAACAAATACTAACAACTTGAATTTGGTACAGTCAGCTCAGTCAAACCTAAAAAATAATAATGATTGTTCATTCTCGGTGCATACTCGTACCTATTATGATTTATTGATTGTTATTAGCAATACTTACATAGTTCTTTTTATTGTTGTACGTATACCTAATAACGTTTTTTTTTTTAAGTATTCTTAAACTGTCTAATTACTAGTCAGCCGTATTGTCGTCTACAAGTAATTGTTTTATATTATATTTTCTCTTTATCTTTGTACTTCATTGTTACTTTCTGCAAATTGCCGAAAAACTTGATAATTGTTACATATTGAAATATGTGATGTTAAGGGGGGGGGGGTTCTAGGTAGGTACTTTGTTTAAACTGTTTTAATCGACCGATTTCCCTTATCGCTGTTTGTTTGTTTTTACTCTTCATCTCATTTTATTACGTATAACAAAATTCTGTGAAAAATAAAAGACTGATTAAAGTGATTAAGTATATATTATACTGCCGTTTTTTTGTTTATTAAATTGTATCTAATCACTTTTTTTTACTTTAAGAGCGTAGAAATCAAAACTAAAAATAAGGGGGAAAAATGGAATAATCCAAAATGAAAAGGGGGATTTCTGGATTTTTATACATTAGGGTTCAGTTTTCCCCCCTGACGAAGATTCTCTCAGGGGGGAATTGTGGAATAACTCAAAATGAAAAGGGGACTTTCTGGACTGTTTTTACATTAGAGTCCAGTTTTCCCCCCTGAGGGGGATTCTCTCAGGGGGAATAGTGGAATAAGCCCAATTTATTACACCAACCGAGATGAAGTATAAGGTATAGTTGTCGCGTTTTAGCGTGGCAATAGTGGTCATTGCCCTTTCCATAATATCTCTCCGTAGGAAGCTAAACAATAAGCTATGTATAGATTTTTGTTACTGGAAAATGTTGAAGATCACGATTCATGACGTTAACGGACTATATTTCAGTTTTTGAAATAAAAATTTGACAGAAAATGTGAATGGGTCAATGACCGCTCTTGCCATGCTAAAACGCAAAACCTATAGTTTCGGTCTTATCCTTTGTAGTCCATTCACAAAAATTGCCCTGTATTTGAATGCTAGGAGCATGTAGCGAACTGCATAGTCGGCAAGTGAGAGACGATTCACAAAACGCCTTGTTTCAATAGAGATCCAAAATCTCGAATAAGTCTTTGTGCTGCGGATTTCGTCGACGACATTTTCCCGACGGTAAAAGCACTTAAGTTAAAATTGTGTATACGTAAAATAGTTTTGAGATGGTTTCTACACCTGAATGTAGTATTCACTGGGGTTTTCTTTTTAGTTCTTGTTAGGATTGAGATAAGTGGAGTGGGAGCTGACAAAGCTTCGTATTATTGTATTCAAAAAGCAGTATTCAATGCTGCTGTATTTTTATAAACACCCATACTTATTGGCGCTTGGTAGGTTCTCAATATACAATCATTTATTGGATTCCACAATGAGCACTTTAGTGGTAACTTAAAATAATGAGATAAGTCATAATGAGATCATTATAAATAGATCCTGTCAGGCATTAATAATGATCCCGCATAATTGTAGGAAAGAGGAAGTTTTAATTTATTTTAACTTATCAGTCTACATACTTGTGTCAAACATTTTTAACATGCTTTTATTAGGTCGACCTGTATGTAACTAACTATGTAATGGAATCTAAGGCAACTAATTGAACCATCTTCCAAGGGTCGTAGCGTAATGAAAATTGGCAGCTATATGTAATTCTGATGACAATAAAATAATATGGTACTGTGGCCTGATCTGATGATGGAGCCAGAAGATATGAACTGGAACTTCATGATGGAAAATCGTATCATAGCTGTTTTGAATTTCTTAGAATAGTCTTGTAATGAACTTTGACCACGATTAGGTTTCAAGATCTGATGATGAAGCCGGAATATAGGCACTGGCATTCCATGATGGAATATCGTAACATAGTTGTGTTTGCACTTGTGAGAAAGGCCACGTAAGTGCATTTATAAAAGCGTGTTTTTCTAGTGTTTTTTAAACTATTAATTTATTATCTATCAAGTTCACCTATAAACTCGTCTATTAGCTAATCTAATAATTATGCTCGTTGCTCGTGTTATGTTCACAAAAAAAGAAGGTTTTTCAATGCAATGAATGGCGTTCAAATTCGTTTTCATCTATTACTAGCTTCCGCCAGTGGCTTCGCCCGTGTGTTATCTTTATAAATTATAGCTTCCGCCCGCAACTTCGTCCTCAAGAATTGGGCTATCCAATTCAAACATAATTTTTCAAATCCGACCGGTAGTTCCGGAGATTACCCGCTACATACAAATAAATCTACAAACAAATTTTTCCTCTTTCTGATATTAGTATAGAAGTATAGATGGTATAAATTAAGCTACATATTAAAAAACTGAGGTTTTTTTAAAAAAAATATTCCTTGCCCTTTTTTCATACATTAAACGATCCTACGAAAAATAAAACAAAGTGTTTTAAATACTACACAGGGAATAAACTTTATCTCCTAAATTCAGTTTTAAATTACATTGTGTAATAGCTAATTAGTTAAACAGTAATTAAGTTCTGGTCGGTCGGGATTTGTTTAAAACGTTGTTTCAGTAGATACTTACTTAATTCCAAAATTATTATCATTATCTACTTTACAAAATCTGTTGCTAATTTATTACAGCCTTTTTTTTTTTCGGTTGGGAAATTATCAAATAACTTCTCGCTCTCTGGGTGGAGCGGGAGGGCGGGTCAGACTTTTACTGACTAAAACCCACCCGTGTTCCTTCGGTTGCCCTGTTGCCGGGGGCCACGATTTCCCTATCAGTTTTCTTCGAACCCCCGGCAGGATTTATTACAACTTTGACATATAATTTGTAAGCGATCTTGTGTTGCTTTTTGTATCTCACCGATGCATCAATAAAACTACTTATTATTTATTGTTCTCGATAATTTGAAAATGTATTTATGTGGTGAGAAATAAAAGCTTTAACATATCTCAAAAAAAAAAAACAATAATTGAAAACATTTGTTTTTTTCACATTTACCACTTCACTATTAAACGAGATGTAAATGATTTGAATAAAACAGCCTTAGCTTAGTAGCACAATGTTGTGCAACAGAATAGTGAAAGGTGATATGGTATGTACTGTACGTGGTAGCCATTGCA
Organism: Agrochola litura; assembly: GCA_949152395.1. Classification (NCBI taxonomy): domain Eukaryota; kingdom Metazoa; phylum Arthropoda; class Insecta; order Lepidoptera; family Noctuidae; genus Agrochola; species Agrochola litura. Next base: position 10,557,727 of record OX424512.1, read on the forward strand.
ATTCTTACTGCGTCGCAATCCTATTTGCAAAACACGTACGACTTTTGCTTACCTCCCGAGTGTGGCTTTGAAGATGGCGTTAGGATTTAAAATTAATAAGAGTTATATATGAATAAATTCATTCGAAAGAAAATGTGTAAGTTTATTTATATTTATTCATAAACATGAAGGAGAGTAGGCGTCTCTTTCGTTATTATCAGCCATATTTTAACTACTGTGGGCGTACTTTGGGTAGTTTTTAAAAAAGGAGGAGGTTATATGTTCGACGCGTATGTTTGTTTTTTTTTTATGTCTGTCTCCGTCATTTGTGGACCGATTTTGAAAATTCTTTTTTTGTTTGAAAGAATATGCTCCCAAATTGGTCCCATTTAAATTTTATTAACTTTGCTTGGGTAGTTTTTGAGTTAGCTACAAAATACGTATTTTTTTCCCACTTAGTATGTAGATGATATGATAAGTTCCTGTCACTGGTAGCAGGTAGTGGTATTCGAATCTGTGTGGGGTAGGTACCACAACTAAAAAGTGAAAAATAAAAACTTTTTACAAAAAAAAAACAACCGACTTCCAAAAAAAACACTACAAAGTGAAAAATAAATTTAATTTCGGAAGTCGGTGGCAAAAAACGAAAACACAAAACCCAAGACACCGACTTCCGAAATTAAATTTATTTTTCACTTTGTAGTGTTTTCTTTTGGAAGTCGGTTGTTTTTTTTTGGTTATTGCGCAATAGAAAAACCGTTTACAGTTCAAATCAAATTATAATTTACGATCACATTAATCCCACACTGTAGGTACACGACACAACTATTCGAAACGCGCGACAGTTTTTAAACGTGTTCACTGGTTGACCGCTACCGATGAATAGAACTCGGCACAGCTCCGGCCGGTCCGAGCGTTATGTTGTAGACTCTGTCCAGCGCCGCTAGGTAGCGCTGACGTCCTGATTAGTCATCTCAGTAACGTATTTCCGACATATATACATGGTAATATATATTATACACCCGGCCGTACTGTTCCTCGCCCGTCCGTACTATTACTCGCCCGTCCGTACTATTACTCGCCCGTCCGTACTATTACTTCGTTTTCGTTTGTTTAGCTCTCTGACTTTTTTCCTTTTGCTCGACTTTTAAGGGCCGTAGCGTAATGCGTGTGTAAATTATGTTAATCCTATAAAGCCCTTCAAGAATTGTCCAACTGGTACTTCCAGAGATTAGCGCGTTCAAATAAAAAAACAAACAAACTCTACAGCTTTATTACGAGTATATTATACAAGTATAGATAGTCCCTTAACATAGTGAATAAGAAAGACGTTATTAGACGATTTCTTAATTTTACAATTATATTGGTCTTTTTACTCTTGCAGTCTGTGGGTTCATTATACTCAGAAATCATACGGCGCCCTTCGCGTCTAATACATTCAGGGTGCTGATGGGGTTGCCTCGTTACTGCAGCGCATCAGGGATATTTGCTGAAGCACGCGTTGACTGCTTCTACACTGTGATGCGAAAGCGGTGTGTATTCCTGGTTAGTAGGGTGCGGGGCTGCACCAACAGCATCCTATCTATGATAGCAAGCAGGCTAGATTGTGCGTTTGTGAACTACTGCTGCAAGGTATCGGCTGGGCCTGTCACCTTGCAGCAGTGTTGTCACAAATTGTTTCTGTGTTAATGTTTTGTCACAAATTGTTTCTGTGTTAATGTTTCACTAACGTATTTTGTAAGTTACTAACACTATGAGTCTTGTTTATTGAATAAAATTATTATTATTATATTGTTAGCAGTTTAAGTTACATTTAAATTGCTTATTAGCTAATAGGCTTGATTGAAATGTGAAAAAAAAGAATCGATCCTTTGTTTTTGATAGGTAGGTAATGTATAATTTTAAATTGAAATAAAATAAAAAATGCTCAATTTTTGTTATTGCATCTACGAGTACCACTGTTTGTCTCTCTCCCAATGGTTGATTGATCGATTGAAAATGCTTATGACACTAATGCCCGTTTTCACCGACAGCTAAGTGATACTAAAATGAATCCCTAAATAAAAGTACATTGTTGGATTTTCAACTCTCTATGCTGAGCCTAGCGTTGAAAATCCAACAGTGCACTTTTATTTAGGGATTCATTTAAGTGTCACTTAGTAAAGGTGTAAACGGGCATAAGTCCACCTATGTACATTTGTGTGCATGAATTAAGTAAATGAATAAATATTTAGGTACATTGAAATTTGGCTGTAGGTGTTAAAATAATTTCATAGCGTAGATATTTTTCCAGCCCTAAAGAAAAAGAAACAATTTCAAAGTTCGATCACCGCATTCCATTTTTAAATCCGTTTGACTTACAACTAGCCAGTAACAATCTGGATAGTAACTTAAAACTGTTTATTGAGAACAAACGACTGTGGCGCCATTTACTCTTGTATTGCCTTAAATAGTCTCAAAAAGTTTAATCATTTGTTATTCTTATTATGTTATTATAGAGTTCAAATGTCAGGATATGCTAAAACGTTGTAGGCGTGGGTTCTAATTAATATTCCAGTATCCAATCTGTTATGATAATGTAAGTACCTACTACCTTCAAAGTTTAAAGGCAATTCTGTCGACATTATTCCAATAAAGGTTAATTTTCCTTTTATCTGACTTGTAATAATAATAACAACATAGCTTGCTTTACTGATCCAATTTAATACATACATAAACTCACGGATTCTTCCCTAGGGGTAGACAGAAACTAGAGAACGCAACCTGCTACGTTTACGTTCATAGGTACATCCAATTTAATGTAAACGAAATAACATAACATAATATCACGCCTGTAATCCCCAAAGGGTTAGGCAGAGGTGTACCTATAGTACACCCACATTTCGCCAGTTATGTTTAAGTCCCATGTTATAGGGGGCGAGCCTATTGCCATCAACTGGGCACAAATCCAGGCTTCGGGCTGCTACTGAGAAATTCCAGATGGAAAAACCCAATAACACTTTGCCCGACCCCGGAATCGAACCCAGAACCTCATACTCAACAGTAGCGCTTGCGACCACTAGACCAACGAGGCAGTCAAAACAAAGGGGCGTGTAAACGAGATATGTAAATAGTTGTATTACAACATTTTCACGACACAGCCAAAAATAATGGCAACAAGCTCCACATTTCCACAAGCTCACATATCATCATCATCATTTCAGCCGAAAGACATCCACTGCTGGACATAGGCCTCCCCCAAGCACCGCCACTTCGACCGATTCTATGTTTTCCGCATCCAGCGGATTCCTGCGGCCTTCACAAGTTCATCAGTCCATCTTGTGGGAGGCCTTCCAACGTTACGCCATGCCATGTATATAATCGTCTAAACTATTAATAACCATACTCTAATTTACTTTAATTTTCATTTAACCACATACAACACATTTAAATTAATTTTTCAATTTTTAAGAGATCTGTACCATTTTAAAAACTTCAGGTATACCTTAATTGGGCACGCCACAATTGCGGCGATAAGACCCCTCTTTGAGGAGTGGCTAGAGAGGCGCCACGGCGTCCTCACCTTCCGCCTGACGCAGGTACTCACCGGACACGGCTGTTTCGGGAGGTACCTGTTCAGGATAAAGCGGGAGGAAACGCCCGGGTGTCGTCACTGTGAAGATCGCCCGGAGGACACGGTGGAGCATACGGTGGAGGTCTGCCCGGCTTGGGCAGGGCATCGCCGTGTCCTCGTGGATGCGATCGGCGGCGGTGATCTCTCGCGTCCGGCCCTGATTCGGGCCATGCTACGGAGCGAGAGGAAATGGGAGGCCGTCACCTCTTTCTGCGAAGCAGTAATGCTCGCGAAGGAGGAGACGGAGCGCGTGAGGGAGAGGCAAATTTCGCGCCCTCGCGCCCCTAACCGCCGCAGCAGGAGACGCCCTGGGCGTCGGGAATCGCGGGAAGATTTCCGGCCACCGTAGGCGCGGGCTTGCGGACGGTGAGCAATGGGTAGCTCGCCGTCCGATAAGGACCAAGCCCGGGTCGACGGCGCGTTGTGTTCCACGCGCGCCTCAAAGAGATGTCAGCAGAATTGACGGGGTCCGCTAGGGCCAATGCCAATGCCGGGGGTTCGAAGAAAACCGATAGGGAAATCGTGGCCCCCGGCAACACAACATGGCATAGGAAGGAACACGGGTGGGTTTTAGTCAGTAAGAGTCTGACACGCCCTCCCGCTCCACCCAGAGCGGGAGAAGTTATTTGATAATTTCCCACCCAAAAAAAAAGGTATACCTTAATTAAACATCTTAATTTTCATCCTCATTCTAAAATCATTATAAACTACGAGTATAACTATTTATCTATTTACTATGCGGACGTCACGCGGTTTCACCCGCGTAGTTCCCGTTCCCGTGAGAGTACGAGGATAAAATATAGCCTATGTTACTCGCTGATAATGTAGCTATCCATTGCTGAAAGAATTTTTCAAATCGGTCCAGTAGTTTTTAAGTTTATTCGTTACATACAAAAACATAAAATACAAATCTTTTTTCTTTGTAATATTAGTGTAGATAAATGCGAAAGTGACTTTGTTTGTTTATTTGTAATGTTTGTTTGTTACGCTTTCACGTCATAACGGCTGTACAGATATCGATGAAATTTTGTAAACAGGTACACCATGACCCGGGTTAGGACATAGGATACTTCTTATCCCGGTAGTTCATTTCCGTGGGATAATTTCTTAACTCCACGCGGGTGAAGCCGAGGGCATAAGCTAGTAAAAAATAAATAAGCTAAACCTCTTTACTAGCCGCTTCCCTCGTGGCCGTAAACCAGTAGCAATGAGAACCTCTCTTGGGAGGCAACGGGCAACAACTTGCCACTAGTACCAGCTACTAGTAGCTATTTAGTATTGACGCAGGCACTCCGTGGTTCACCAGAACTACTTTCGTGCAATTGAATTTTATCAATTTATTGACTCGGAAGCACCTTGCAAGTATCTATGTTTGATGAGAAAAACCGAAACATTTTATATTCTTCTTCTTTTCGTGTGGTTAGTGACTAACCTGGTGTCAAAGTTTTAAAGCCGCCCATGGGTCTCTGACTTGGCTTCACATGCCGTCGAGAAATCTCTCAGGCATACCGGTTTCCTCACGATGTTTTCCTTCACCGTTTTTTAAGCAAGTGATAATTATACAATACACACACGAATCTGAAAAGTCAGAGGTGCGTGCCTTGGGTTCGAACTTGAGACCTATGACTTGGCGGTCCGACGGTCACACCACTAGGCTATCACTGACCACACATAACATCATATCATTACATTTTATATTAATTTTAATTAACATTCTTTTTTGTTTCATTGGTACATATTTTGGTAATAAGTTTGAGATTAATAAATTACTCGACTTATTAAAGTCTAAGGTCTAATTTTAATCAAATATTTTGACTTTGACTTTTAAACTGCCTAAAATTCATTGAATACTAATATTTGACCCAAAATTCTGACAACCAGTCTTACCAAAGGGTATCGTTTTACCCAGTTACTGGATTGTGGAGGTCAAATAGGTCGTCGCTCCATGTAAAATACTGGTATTCAGCTGCATCCGGTTAGACTGGAAGCTGACCCCAACATAGTTGGGAAAAGGCTAGGCAGATGATGGTGGCAAAAATTTTACACATCTATTGGCTATAGGTATTGGAGGCCATTGCTTCACATCAATCTTTAAAATAAAAACCGGCCAAGTGCGTGTCGGACTACGCACAATGAAGGGTTCCGTAGTTGAGATGAATTTATTTATCCCAAGAACAAACTTAACATTGTAGTTGAAAAACATGTTCTCCCATACATTCCAACTGCATATACATTTAAGAAAGAAAGAAACAAATCGTCGCTCGGCATCCAATACCGCAAATGTGACATTTAAAAAAAAAAAAAAATTGCAGGGTCACTTATTTGAACGTGTAGAATGAAATAAAACAAAAATCAGATTTTCGTAAAAAATTTCACATTCGCGGTAATAATATAATAATAACACCTTTAAACCAGCAATTCTTGTTGTATACCTATGTATATATAATCTGAATCTCGGAAACGGCTCCAAGAATTGTTATTAAATTTAGTATGCAGGGGGGTTTCAGGAGCGATAAATCAATCTAGCTAGGTTTCATTTTTAGAAAACGTCGTTCAAAAAAAATTATCATCCAGATATTTTTCTTTATTCAAGTAACAAGGACTCATTGCGTTAGTAAACTTATGAACTATGTTAACTTATTTTACGAGGTCACTTAGAAAGTTTTGCGACTAACAGTTTTTGTCTATAGAATACTGGCTGGTTTTGATGTCAATTAAAACGATGACTACTTATTACAAAAAAACATAACATTCCAAATTCGAAATTCCCTCCACATTTTTTTACGAGCAAAATCAAAATACTCTGTCTTACTGAAAACTGGATTTATAACGAGAACATTTTCGCGTGATGATTTTGTACGATTTCAAATGTCGACTAAAACCAGAAGAATCGTTTGAAAGACTTCGAATGGTGTTCATAGAAAAAAGCCCTTCTAAAGCGACTGTTTTTCGCTGGTTCAACGAATTTATGGGTGGTCTAGTAATTTTGGCAGACAAAGAAAGAAGTGGCCGCCCTATGACGGTTGTTACATAACAAAAAGTGCTGGCTGTGAAAAATTTAATTCAAGAGAATAGGCGAATTACACATGAAGAGGTTCAGCATACACCGTGAAATTTGAATCACAGTTTTGCTAGAACAAACGTTGTTCAGACCATGGTCTACTACCATTCTACAGCATCCAATAAAAAAAAACTTAATTAGTTTTTGAAAAAACACAAAAAAAGCAAAGTTTAAAATGTCTAGATATTTAGATGTTTACTGCCGATTCGATCGGGAAGTATGCATAAAATTATACACAGGCATCTTCGGTTATGAAAGATAGTTTCACGCTGGTACCGCAAAATCTAACGCAGGGTCAGAAGGAGGTTCGGGTAGAATGGTGCCGAGACATGATAGCAAAATTGGTAGCAGGCTCGTCTCGGCGCGTTTTAGATATCATTACGGGTGATGAATCTTGGATTTTTCAATATGATCCAGAAATGAAGCGTCAGTCGACCGTGTGGCTGTTTCAAAATGAACCAACGCCTACCAAAGTGAAGCGAACCAGAAGTGCAGGCAAAATGTTGACCGCAAGTTTTTTTTTTTCTACCAGTTTATCTGGTGTCAGTACCCTGACGAGATCAAAGAAGCATCAATGCTGAATGGTATGTTACCAAATGTTTGCCAGAAGTTTTTACTACTGCAAGCAGCAAGCGACCGAACACTGGGCTCACTCGGCGCTCAAAACAAGGGACTTTCTGGACAGCACACCGGTCAAATTTATAGGTCATCCTCCTTATAGTCCCGAATTGGCTCCGTGCGACTTTTTCTTGTTCCCCAAAATAAAAAATCAACACTGAAGATGCACTGGGTGCATTTGAGAAGGAGATTGGAGAGGTGTCTGATGCGGACTGGAAAATGTGTTATGAAAATTTGTTTAGACGCATAAAACTGTGTATAGACGCCAATGGAGAGTTCTTTCAAAAGATATAATAAAAAAAATTATACCTGTAGTATATTTTTTTCTAGTATCACAAAACTTTCTGAGTGCCCCACGTAATCTAGTTTAAATTTACTTCACCCCATGGGAGATGGCACTGCAGTGATTGATGTACCATCGAAGAAACCTATAACTAAGCAATTTGGAAACAAAATCCCGTGCACTCGACCCTTTTTTTTCCGTAGGTAACCGTTACTATAGTGGCCGAGCGCTGCAAGCAGAAATAGTCCTTACGGTGTATAGGTATGGGTTTCTTCGATGGTACATGCAATCCAGACTGCTAGCGATATTGTTGGAGCTGGCCCGTACTCTGCGTACCAGAGATGCATACCTCATTCGCATCGTTACGTAAAAGCAATTAATATGTGCGTCCGCGAATATTCCCGATGCGCTACAAAAACGGGGCAGCCCCACCAATACCCTGAAAGCGTTGTTGTATTGATCACGAAGGGCGTTGCATGACCTTTGGGTATATCTAGCCCACAGGCTGCACGTGTAAAACGTTGTACAATAAGCTCGAAACAGAGTAATTTTGGCTTTTTAAGTGAGCAGCGTGCAAACCTGCGAGCCAGCATGTTTGCCCTTACTGACAACGCCCTTCGCTCCCGCTCAATATCGAGTCCGTCATTGAGGTCAGGGGTCAATATATGACCAAGATATTTAAACGTAAATACTCTTTGTAGTGGAGTCCCATTGAGTAATACAGGAGGTACATAACCCGGTCTGCCCCCAGCCTCAAAGACCATGATCTCCGACCTATTGGAGTTATACATCAAACCATGTTTTGGCATACTGCTCATATTTGGCGACCAATTACTTTCTGAGACCACAGATTGACGCGCTCAGAAACACCATATCATCTGCATAGCTAATATTATTTACAAAAATACCATCTATATAGCAACCCACTCTGCTGCTGCTGAGCTCGCCAATCCTGCCTCACCCCGCATTCCAACCTGTATGGCTTGGAAAAAGTTCCAGCCCATCGTGCACTATTGATCTGGTTACCATACCACTATTTAAAGATGTTTGCTCCGTTAGCAACCTATCCTACTCCATCTTTCTCCACAATACGTCATAAGCAACCAGATCAGAAACCTTGAATAAATCGATGAACCTAGCATAAATCGGCGTCCCACGCTGTGTATAGTAAGTATGTGATAGTATGCTTAAGGCACAACACTGCACTTTCTGTTGACAAACCACGCCGAAACCCGAATTGGTTGTCATGAACATTCAGTTTTATTTATTTGTGTATTAAGCAGACGGTCAAACAGTTTTGATATTTTGATATTATAGTAGCTAGAGAGATGGGCCTTTTGGATGCCGAGCGACGAAATGTAAGTTTTTACGCACAATATTGAGAGATTTACCATGTTATTTTAAGACCATAGGCTTCTTATAGGTTTTCCTGTAATCTATGAGTAAAGAACCATACTATGTACTTTTTTCAAAATTTTTGGTTTAGTAGTTTCGGAGATGGAATGGGGGGGGGAATGGTCAATTTTCATTGAATTTATTAAATATCTTTAAAAGTATTTATTTTAAAATTATATAAAAAATATATTTAAGATCCTCGCAACAAGCCCTTTCATTTGATATGTCACACGGTACTGTCAGCAAAACTTTTTTTTTTAATTTTCTTGTTTGCGCCCCAAAAGTGACACCTATATTCAAAATTAAATTATTTACGTTACACATTCGTGTTTGGGTCACAGAAATACATATGTGTACCAAATTTCAACTTAATTGGTCCATTAGATTCGGAGTAAATTGGCTGTGAAGACGGACAGTCAGACAGACAGACAGACACACGAGTGATCCTATAAGGTTTCCGTTTTTTTCCTTTTGAGGTACGAAACCCTAAAAATAGCAGAAACATTAACTTATTTATATGAAAGGAAACAGGAAACCACATTGTATATAGGTCTATTGACTTAAGACAGTGTCATTAAGATTAAAATGTTACAAAACAAAAAGAAAAAAATAAGTTAACCATCATGGCCTGAATTTTAACCCTTCTTTCCCGAGACAGCCGAATACGGGCGCTGCTAAGCTTTTAATCCTCTCAGAGGTTTTATATTCTATTATGGTCTTTATTTTATGGGATTAAAGTTCATTATAATTTGTTGCTAAGGATGAAACCAGTGCCGCGATTTTGTGCCCATTTTAGACACTTTTATTATTATAATTATATTATTATTATGTAGTGAGATGCGATGCAAATAATAAATACGACTTAATTTTAGTTTTGGAAACAATTAACTTAAGGGGGATCTAATTTAGAGAGCTGTATTGATGTTTTGAATGATTATAATTCTGAAAATAGGTACATAATATTTGTTACAGTCATGAATCATATTTTGATCATCATACAACCTGTACCCTTTTTTTTGGATGGGAAATTATCAAATAACTTCTCCCGCTCTGGGCGGAGCGGGAGGGCGTGTCAGACTCTTACTGACTAAAACCCACCCGTGTTCCTTCGGTTGCCATGTTGCCGGGGGCCACGATCTCCCTTTCGGACTTCTTCGCAACCCCGGCAGGTATCGGCCCTAGCGGACCCTGTCAATTCTGCTGACATGTCTTTGAGGCGCCGAGACCGACCGAGGGCCGGACCGACCGAGGGCCGGACGCGAGAGATCACCGCCGCCGATCGCCTGCACGAGGACACGGCGATGCTCGGCCCAAGCCGGGCAGACCTCCACCGTATGCTTCACCGTGTCTTCCGGGCGACAACCTGTACCCTAATTGCGTAATATACAATCAATTACAATTTGTTTCGATTTGAAACAGATTCCTAATCCATTGCTTCATAAGTTGGAAAAAAAATCTTCTCAACAACGTAAATAACGCAATGAATGTTGTTGAACTGTCAAAATGGAACAAATTAGTCATAATCGTTTACGAAATTATACTGACCAGCAAATTGCAAAAAAGTATGAAAATTTTAATTTCACTTTGGCTTTTATAAACCCTTGGCTTTCTAAACGCGAAGACTTGTAATTGGCTTTCTGTCGACTATTGTTTCCTTTTTTGTTATTTTTAGGATTCCGTACTTCAAAATTTAAAAAACGGAACCCTTATAAGATCACTCTCTAGTCCGTCTGTCGTTGTGTCACTACCAATTTTCTCAGGAACGGGTGGACCTAGCAAGTTGAAATTTATACCAGATACTGAGGTCTATAGTCCCTAATAGGTGTATTAAAATAAAGGTCCTGAGTCAACACGATAAAAAGATACGAGTATAGGCAAATTTAGATTTTCACGAAAGCTTGTAAGTACCTACCAAAATTTACCTTAATTTTTAACTGTTTTTTTTTCGGAATTTTTCCTTTACTTGTGCTGTAAGGCCTTGCTTTTAACCAAAATTGACAACCCTAGGTCAACCGGAAGTACCCTATAGGATTTGGGTCGAAAACCTATATGGTAGTTCCTGTTGACCTAGAATCACGAAATTTGGCAAAAAGCAAGATCTTATACCACAAATATATATATATTATTATATAATAAACTGTACTTTAATTTTAATATTTCTACACCGGCAACGGTAGTATATGTGAAACTTTTAATATTAAGATCTTAATGTACCATGTACTTGGAAATAAATTACATCTTATCTTATCTTATCTGAAATAAAGGGAAAATTCCGAAAAATAAAAAGTAAAAAATTGAAGTAAATTTTGGTACTTACAAGATTTCGCGAAAATTTAAATTTGCCCATATCTTTTTACCAATAAAAATGATACCAATTTTATTATGGCGGTATAATGGGTAGGTACGGAACCCTCGGTGCGCGAGTCCGACTCGCTCTTGACCGGTTTTTTTTCTAGCTCTATGTCTTCCATACTGTAATAAATAAATCAATCAATTTTCATAAGTTAACTATGACATAATTTGGAAACTAATTGATTAAATAATATAAATGTTTTACTTTACTCTTTATACTAAGATTCCAATGAATATTCCAAAGTGCTTCAGAGACAAATAACAGATTGCCTCCATTTATTTAATAATGCAATCTTTTTAGAATTCTAAAGTAAGAAAGATTTGTCCATACCTAAGTAATTTTTATTAGCAAATGTATCAACGCGACGTCTGCATATTTAATGTGTATCGGGAGGCTTTGACTTACGGCTCGGGGATCGAAGAGGTTAAATATGTATTGAGGGTCATGACCATGTTCAGCAGATGACGTTTACGGGTCCGTATCGATGCTTACCTACTTACTTACTTGTTTTATCAATTAACAATTTTTGAAGAGAAAACTTCTTTAGGCGCGTTGGGCATTTTTGAGATGGGACTAAACCATTGATTTCGTGACACTGTAACGCAATTTACCGACACCGTGGAGTAAAAGACATCAACGCGTTGATTACCGCGGTGCGTGGAGTAAATGACATCAACGTCTTGATTACCGCGGTGCCGATTTTTTTTCAAGTTTTATCTTCTGTCGGCACTCCCGGAGAGGCATTTTTTTTTAACTTCTTTAACTAATTATAGGATGTAGACAAATTCTATACTTTTTTCCCTCATAGCAGACTATAGAATTATGATTACGAACCTTATAGAAACGACAATAAAGATTACTGATGTAAAATAACGAATAAAATCAAATAATTGTGAAAGGATAGTAAGTTAATGTCCTTTAGAGTTTTAATTTACTGCAATTACTTATATGTACATAATATCAATTATTTTCATTACAAAACGCGACAGTTTATAAATATAATAAATTTTCAATAATTCTGGAAAGTATAGTCGCAGAAAAGAATAGAATTTTCCTAAATTAAACGTCTTTCAAATCCTTCTTTACCGATGTCTTTTTGAGTGCTTATGGTATGTGCAGTTTAAATAATCGGGGGCACGGCATTGCCCCTGCCATGTCGAGCAAACGGCATTGCCCCTGCCAAGTGAAACAAACACAAAGGTACAGCCGTACCATCTTTTCAGGATATTTTTGACCCCCTGTAACTTCATTGTGGATAAAGGTAGAAACCTGATTCCATTGCCGTGTGCGAATGGGGTGTGTAATGTTTGGTACAATAACAGATAGTCTAATTTCATTATATAAACTGTTCATTATACCATATGAGATTAGGTAAAATGAAATTATATCAATAATTCATTTGATCGTTATATTAAAAAGAAATAAATGAAATTAAGTCTTATGAGCATTAGAACTTTTGTTATTGTATCAAACGTTACACACCCGTGCGAATACCAAGTTATAGAAATATAGATGTCAAATAGATAGGTACCTACTGAATAAATTAACAGACTTGGTTTTACATTAGATCTCACATCTTTTTACAGTAGAAGAACTGTGTTGCGAGACTTGCTTTTTTTACGTTATGTTTTTGGTGGGATTGGATTTGACTTAAAATAGTCGTTACCTATTCATTTGTTTATACAGTCCTTTGCGTGTCTGGGCTGTAGTTTACTTTTGATATATTGTATTCTGTCAGAACACACCTGTAGCTTATTAATAACTCAGTTCATAATAACATAAAGTAAGTACTTAGTTGCCTATATAATTAAATCATTGCATGTGTCATAATAATACTTAGAATTTCTAAAAGACTAATTACGTACGCATATTTTATTCAAGTTCATATAAAACTATAATTAAAACTAGCAAGAATTGTGAGGTATTACAGGGTTTCAATTTAATATTATGAATAGAGTTATGCAAATTGTAATTAGGTACCTACTCAGGAATTCGAACCTCCAAAATAAACTGTATTTCTCAAAAAATAAATAAAACTGTTTTGAGTAAAAAACAACTTCCCAGACCATGAAGTTAATTTAACCCTATAATGCATGGGACAATAATATGGTCTACCCATTTAAAGTGAGTAAATTTTATTTTGATGTCTGCCACAATAATTGAATATTACTTTTTAATCAAAAGAACAACGAATCACCTACATTAAAAAACAAGAAATTTACAAAACTAGCAGACAATATTGCAGCCCATAACGCTGTTCACAAATTAACTGTAGGATTTATAAGTGAAAATAATCGTTAGGGTTATAAATACATGACGATTTTTATTTCCATGAATAAGAGCTTATCAATTTTGCCTAGTTAACCAATTTAATGGTTTAATAATGACCAATAAGCATGAAAGATAAATAAACGAGAATGTGATGCATTGTGGTGGCCAGTCCAACGATCAATAGTGTTTGCTAATAGCCCGGGGAGCTCTCCAATGGGCTATACCTACTTATAGAGCTATGTGCAATTGTGTAATCGTTATTGGCATCTCGCATGCTCACTACATTTGGAAAATACATGGAATTGCTCTTTTTTAATGTCATCACGATCGTATTTGTGGAATGAATAGGCAGAACTACTATTTTATGCACTCGACTGTTTGTTAAACTTGATTGTTAATCGATTTCTAAATGCAGTACATTAAATAAGCCTATAAACGAGGCCGAAATTGGCGAGACAGAGTTTATACCGCATATACCACTAACTCCATTCAATTACCAGTTTAAGCGCGTGCAGTTCCCTGTGAGCGTATGTTTTACGATGATTATCAACAAGTCACAGGCGCTAACACCGAAGGCTGAAGGCTGCGGGTGTCGACCTCAGGACAAGCTGCTTCTCACACGGACAACTGTACTTCGCTTGCTCCTGAGTCACCATTATTGACTCTCTGTATATTTTGGCTGTTGAGAATAAAACTATAAACAGAGTATACAGGGAAGTATTGTAAAAGTATGGCTGTTATTGTAGTATATTGTGGTGCCTTACGACTTCTACGCGAACGAAGTCGCGGGCAGAAGCTAGTAAGCCTATACATTTTTGCTTAATGTGGGAATAGTATCTGGGGAATGAAGAAGATCGAAGGTGAAACTAAGCTTTCCGAGGTCGGTCTGTGGATGGGTGACCATCCATATCGAGACCCCGCCGTGCCCCCCTTGGTCCCGGCTGCCACTCCATGTAAAATACTGGTATTCAGCTGCATCTGGTTAGACTGGAAGCTGACCCCAAAATAGTTGGGAAAAGATTAGGTTGATGATAATGGTAAAATTAGGAGGTACCATCATTTACCGCCGCAGGAGACGCCCTGGACGTCGGGAGTCGCAGGCCGTAGCCCGGCCACCGTAGGCGCGGTCTTGCGGACGGTGAGCAATGGGTAGCTCGCCGTCCAACAAGGACTAGGCCCGGGTCGACGGCGCGTTGTGTTCCACGCGCGCCTTAATCTTTGTCAGCAGAACTGACGGGGTCCGCTAGGGCCGATGCCTGCCGGGATTGCGAAGAAGTCCGAAAGGGATATCGTGGCCCCCGGCAACATAGCAACTGAAGGAACACGGGTGGGTTTTAGTCAGTAAGAGTCTGACACGCCCTCCTACTCTGCCCAGAGCGGGGGAAGTTATGTGATAATTTCCCACCCAAAAAAAAGGGGGCTACCATCATTTATTATGTGCGGTGCAACTATCAAGTACCTTCACTGCACGTCAATTGCTCTGAAAATTATTAAAGTACAGGTCCCACCCCAAAGTTTGTTATAATTTGGCCAATTAAAAACCATTTTATATTAACTTGGTTAAAAACAGTTTTCAAGTGTCAAGATAGGTAATTATTGAGTCTATCTCCATTAGAATGGTGACATTGTCAAATGAGATAATTTACATTACTTATGAGTATAGTTCGACGTTCTAAATTACTTGTATTATCTTCAGGCTTTTGTCTCCTGTAAAATATTAATATTAAATAGTTCATTAGTGTGAACGACGGAGAATTTATTCTAGTAATTAGTTTGTTAATAACTGGGTGGGTGGTATTTAACTTAAGTTAGCTTTTAGATAATGATAATCTAACAACATCACGAGTGTATTTCTTGTAGGCAGAAATGTTTATTAACTAATATTATAAATGCGTAAGTGAGTGTATTTGTTTGTTTGTTACGTTACGGGTTTGAAATTTGGCACATCGGTAGACCATAACCTGGGTTAGGACATAGGATACTTTTTATGCCGATATTCCCGAGGGATCGAGATTTATGCGGGTGAAACCGCGGTCGCAGCTAGTATTTAATAAAAAGTCTTGTCTGTGTCAGTGTCTATGGTTTAGAATTTTCGTTTTTGCCACCGACTTCCGAAATTAAAGTTATTTTTCACTTTGTAGGATTTTTGGAAGTCGGTTTTTTTTAGTAAAAACTTTTTATTTTTCACTTTTTCGTTGTGGTACCTACCCCACACAAATTCGAATACCACTACCTGGTATGTAAATAACAGTGACAAGAACTTATCATATCATCCACATACTAAGTGGGAAAAAATAAGTAATATTGAAGCTAACTCAAAAATTACCCAAGAAAAGTTAATAAAATTTATATGGGACCACCTCTAAAGCATGACCTAACAAACAAAAAAATCATCAAAATCAATTCATAAGTCGTGGAGTAATCGCGTAACAAACATACAAAAACATACTGTCGAATTGAGAACCTCCTCCTTTTGGAAGCTGGTGAAAAATAAGGGCGAGCCTATTACACTATCAACCGAAAAATTACACTCCGAACAGCTACTTAAAAATTCCTGATAGATAAACCCCAGTAACACTTTATCGAACCTGGAAAATGAACCCTTAGAACCCCATAAATAGCCGTCGCTGCGCTTGTGACTAACAAGGCCAGCAAGCGTGACAGCGTTTACAAACATTCGTCTAGAAATATTAGCATTCGGGACAGGCCAAACAAATATTTTTTATCTTTCAGTCACAGATGAATACAAATGGTTCACTTTGAAAAATCATTTAAATAAAAACCAGCCAAGTGCGTGTTAGACCACGCACAATGTAGGGTTCCGTAGTTGGGATGAATTTATCCCAAAAACAAACTTAACTTTGTAATTGAAAAACATTTTCTCCCCTACGGAATGTATGGGAGAACATGTTTTTGCAACCGCAAATTTAAGTTGGTCGATTATTACTCGTTAACTTGTAAAGCCTACTTAGCTGTGACAGTTTTTCTTTTAATTTCATTATATATACTACTGCTGTGAATTTTTTCACATTTCCAAAACCAACCATTTAGCTGGCAGGGGGCTGGCACTTGACTCTAACAAAAAAAAAAAAAAACATACAGACGAATTGAGAACCTCCTTCTTTTGGAAGTCGGTTAAAAATTTGCAGATAAATATGGTTACAAAGTTCTTGTAATAGTATTGTGATAGTAGCTTAATATTTCGAAAATAAATTCCTGAATCCAAAAATGGTTTCACCTACTCCCAATATTTTTGAACGACCTTTCCAACGACACCCTACACTATGAGATAGATGAGAAAAAAAAAACATCCCCACTTTATGTGTAGGGGAGGTACCTTAAAAAAGCAATAGCGCGCTAGACATGTGTCGTGTCTGACTGGCAACTGCCCAACTGCCCGTCTGGTCGGAGGATCCTCCCTTTTCTATGGTGGATGAGTGAACTTTACACCCTTTTCCTCATAATCTCTAAACACTCACTGAATTGGCCCGACAAGACGGGCCCGCCGCGTACTTGTAGCCTTATACCTAAAATGCGGAGTGTCTCATCTGTATTCTTCTGTGTTTCAGTTCGAAAGGTTTGTTTGCATTTAACATTTTGACTACAAAAGGTCTAAGTCTATTTGGACAAATGGCGTGACATTTTGAATAAGAAAGTGCTAACCGAAATATTTTTCGAGAAGATAAAGTGGTTTATTATAACCTTTTGTGTTGTCATCGACTTATTTTTCAACAAGAAAGTGGTATTTGATCATTAATCTTTTACTTAAGGCATCGTTCGAACCATTTTTGAAATATAGATAAACCTTTTTTACAAATCACAATAGTAAATCGGATCTGTCATCTATGTAAATAAAATACCATTTATTTTTTTATTATCCAACTTCCAAACAATTACAAAAAACAATGTTCTATATACGTTGGATAGCATCCCTATTCTACGTATATAGAACATTATTTTAACTATTGGCGAGCGCTGTCATGCACTCATACAGGATGCACTAGTAAATGAAAGGAAAATAATAAAGCTTCCGAAAAACAAATTAACTTCCGACGATCTGTGGTTGACTGTAATACGATGTGTTAAAATGAATTACTTACCGAAAAATTATTACAAAATTAATCGACAAAAAATGTTGTATTTAAAAAACAAACATGAGCTTATTCAAAATACAATTCTACGAAAAATAATCTGTACTTTCAAATAATAAACTAAATTTCCGAAAAAAATACAAAGTTTCCGAAAACGTATGTTCTGCTAAAATAATACGGTCGTTCATGTTTTTGTTTACGTTTTGCTTTGAAAGGTAGGTTAGGTTAGGTTAGAACTGTGAAACCACAAAACGCACGAGCCGAGCGAGCGTAGCCAGCGGTGCCGCGGTAGCGGCTGGCGAGTGCCAGGGTCCGTTTCGGCACAAGAGAATGTAAAACACCACATTTCCAAAACATTACATTCTCTTGTACCTAAACGAACCTGGTCTTTGTTTGCGCCACAGTTTATAAAATGTGTAAGGTTAATTCTAAATTTATAATAGGTGAGTTACGATAAAAATTACTAAATGAATATTACGTCAGCAAATGCTGTATTGATTTTACAGAATTTTCAGTATTTTATTCGGTCGTTTCTTTATTTGTATTCGCTTAAAAGCTGTCGGAAATTTAGTATATTAAGCAGTCAATTTCATATTTTGAGAATGCTCATATTCTGATTTTTTTTCGGAGGTTTTATTACTATCCTAAATGAAATAACTGTTATAATTATAGTGAATGACATTCGATGTCTAGAGGCTGTTCCTGTAACGAGTGCCAATTAACAATCAAACTTCAGATATAATGGAAACAATAAGGATGATGACAAAAATGTTTTATCCGTCAGTTAGATTATTAAAATATTGGACACATGTTTTTTTTACGTAATCAAAAGATTACGGCGATACATTGAGTTAAAATGTGGCATGACGTCACGCCTTGCTAGATTTTATACGACGTTGTGACGTAGCGAGCCCCCACTCCCCAACTTTAATGCGTGTTTTCGAAGTTATTTTTGATTAATATGATAAAGCAAAAAATACGTGTCTAATATTTTTTATTATCTGAAAGACGGACTAAATAGAATTTCTTTTTTTTTACCTAGGTAACTACCCTATTATGAGTAAAAGTTATGAGGGAACAGATGAATGTACATACATACCGGTCAATATCATAACCCTCCTTTTTGATTCGCCATAGTCGGGTAAAAAGAAGTAGAAAACTTTAAGATTCGGAACAACACGTGTGTCCATCATAATCAGCGTTTGCCTAGCCTTTTCCCAACTATGTTAGGGTCAGCTCAGTATGGTTATACTGGAAGCTGACCCCAACATAGTTATTATATACGGTTGTATACAGATAAATACCAGTATATTAGTTGAGCGACCGCCTATCTGACCTCCACTATCCGGTTACTGGGTAATACGATACTACTGTATTTCTATTTTCTTAATGTCCCTCGGCAAACTTCGTGTTTCGTCAGTTGTCGGATTTCTGTCAGTTGCCCTTTGCACTTGGTGCAGACCGGACGCTCTCAATCGACTTGGAAGTATATAGAGTTGTTAATACTCTTTTGACTTAATGTAATTTATTTTAAAAATGTCAGGACAGCTGCTAAAGTCGCATGCACGAAAATAGTTTTACAGCTCTATGTAGCTCACACGGAAATCAAAACAAAACATTAATAAAGTACTTAGTTCTGAATTCAAATTATTATTACACGATAAATCTTATAATTGATGGACATGGAAATAAGCATTCGTTTGTATTCGGAAATCCGATGATACCCGAGGGTCATTAAGAAAATAGAAATACTGTAATAGACTCGTGTGTCCATTGGTGTCAATAGAAACTGTCTGAGATTTATAGTCCCCGGTTAGGCACCCTGAAAAAACTTCCATAAATTATTATTTGCTCAACTTATTTCTCCATTAATCTCAACCCACAATGAAATATAATACACAAGCTCCATCAATATATTATCGCAGCATAATAAGATTTTATTTTCTATTTCTCAGTTATTGCTCGGAGTTTTGATATACGCCCGATGGCAGCTGTCAAATCATAGCGAATACAAAGGAGGGCTCGATAAAGCAATATCGATTATTCAGTAATACGAATATTCGGTTTATTTTACTCGAATTTGCATTTGAATTGTGTTATTAGTTCGTTTTTAGGGTTCCATTCTAAAGGGTGCCAACAGGACCCTATTACTAAGGCTCCGCTGGGCGTCCGTCTGTCACAGGGCTGTATCTTTTGAACCATAATAGGTAAACATTTGACATTTTCACAGAGTGTGTATTACTATGGCCAGTACAACAACATATAAATACACGTATAAAATAAGGTTTACATTTAAAGAGGGACCTTATAATTTATTTTATGGACTTTATACTTTATTTTATAACTAGCTGCGCCCGCGGTTTTACCTCTCCGTGGGAATATCGGAATAAAAGTTACCCCTATGTCTTTCTCTAGGTCATGGTCTACTCATGTGCCATTTAATCCAAATCCGTTCAGCCGTTTTAGCGTGAAAGCATAACAAACAAACTCACTTTTGCATTTATAATAAATAATAAGTTAGGATAAGCCATACGAGAAACGTGTTTTTAGGGTCTTTCTAGTTTTTAGCGTAGAATAAAATGGAGAAAAAGATTTGCAAAGAACACCTTGATTCTAATATTAATAAAAGGTGTACTTAGAACAATGAATGCAAGATTTACATGTTTATTTCGCTTGTCAGCTGTTTTCAGTGCACGATCTCTGTTGTATGAATGCAAATGGTTTTGTTTATTGTTGTTTGTATGTTTTACAATTTGGTTCGTTGATAATTTTGTACGATGAAGTGCAGATTGGCCACTGGACCCCGCTCTGTTACATGATAGTTCGTTCTACTTCTTTGCGTATACATGACAAGAAAGTTTTGAAAATTCAAATTTTATGTTTAGTCACGCGAATTCCGTTCTCTGACGTAGTCATAAGATCCTCAAGTGCTCAGGTGACAGGGGATGCGGCGCAAGATCTAAGGTGGGTCTTTGCCTGCGGAGATACGCCGCATAAACACTTGAGATCCGAGTTGTTTATAAACCCCCATCTGTGGAGATTCTCTTTGCTACGGCCGACTTGGGATCGTAGTCTATTTAGGGATTTCCAAGTCGGCCATGTTAATGCGAGCCAGGTGGAAGGCTCTCAGAT
The DNA here is from genome assembly GCA_949152395.1 of Agrochola litura. Taxonomy (NCBI): domain Eukaryota; kingdom Metazoa; phylum Arthropoda; class Insecta; order Lepidoptera; family Noctuidae; genus Agrochola; species Agrochola litura. The sequence goes on from OX424512.1 coordinate 10,578,523, forward strand.
GTAGCCCACGGGTATTGGCAAACTATGTAAGTTGGGTGCCAATATGCATCAACCACACTTTTCGCTTCGGATCAACAGCATGCGAGATCTAGTAATAAACAATGACACATTTGTTCTTATACCCCACAATAAAAATAAAAAAATAAACTCGTTGAATATTTATGTACAGCAAAGACTTTGAATCCGCAGATCAAAATTCGTCTCAATTTTCTTGTAAAGTTTATTTACTAATTAAAATATTCAAAGGGCTTCTTAATATTTTTACAAAAACAATAAAATAACTCTTTAAACGAAAATATTACAAGCAAAAGTCGATGTAAGGTTAGATATTCAAGCCACAATAACTGAGTTCACTTTACAACAATAGCTGAACAGCTCTACCAGCACTCCCAATATTAATATCTAAATAAATGCAAAATGCATTTTTCTATCTTCATTTTCAGGGCATTGACATCAAGCCAACGTAGAAAGCTTAGTTCTTCAGACATTTTAGAGTCAACTTCCATTTTACAAGAAAAGTAGGAAATAAACTAAAAACTTCTGTTTTCGGGTTTAGGTGACTTAAAATTTGGCTTACGGTAGCGATATTCGATTTGATACACGATATACCTTATTGCCTTATTTATCCTAAGAATAAATTCTCGCTTCGCACGGTTTTTACGACTTTTCAAAACCTATAGATTTTTTTTTATGTGTAAGATGATGGTAAAAACCGCAGTAAAATCGCGTAGTTTAGAAGAACAACACGGTCACACAGACAGACACGAAAAGCGACATTAATTTATGTTATGTTTAAAAGAAAGAAAGAAAAATATTTTATTTGGGACACGCGCAGGAAATACAATCAGTAAATAGGAGCATTTAAAACTAACAAAATTAACAATAAAAACATTGAGGTACTCAGAGCACTGATTTCAACAGTCAATCAGGAAGAAGCTTTCTATTACTTCTTAGTGTTTAAGTTAGCCTATATTATATTTTCTTATCTCGTGTGTTAACTGAACATGCAAATCATATTTTCAAAAGCACTCTGAGCGATATACTAAAGCCATAGAAAATATAAAAAAATATTTCAAGAGATCCAACAAATTGTTCTGAAATAGTGTCGCTATTTCAGAACAATTGTTACAATATGTCTGTCAAAATCTACAGCCAAATACCCAAACAGATCACAGATCTACTTTAAAAATAAACTTAAGAAATGGCTTTATAATAATATGTTCTATAATTAATTGATTAATTGTTCTTAAATTATAAGCAAAGTTCGAAATATGATCTCACTAGTAATTTAATTAAATAACATAATTTTAAGGATTTTTAGTTTTTACGTCATCAAATCTTATCTTAATATATATATAAATTACGTGTCACGTTGTTTGTCCGCGATGGACTCCTGAACAGATTTTAATCAAATTTGCACACCGTGTGCAGTTTGATCCAACTTGAAAGATAGGATAGCTTACATCTTAATTTATAGTCGGTAGGTAGGGTAGGTAAGGTAGGTAGGGTAGAAATTTTAAAATCCTAAACATGCACATTCATTGACTGTTAGGCGGAACGAAGTTTGCTGGGTCAGCTAGTAGTATATAAGATATTTTTTGCATGCTGAAATTTGTAAGCAAAATATGTGGAACTTCTTATATTGAAGACCTTTTATGTACCATATTTTATGCAAAATAAAGAAATTCTAATTCTTTCAGCGTATTCCAATAGCACTGATTTATAAAAAAGAAAGATGATTTTTTAATGTGATATCTATTTCAGTCAGTTGTTTTTATTTAGCTAAAACTATTAAATTGTTTCATTGGTGTGACTTTTATGAGATGGACCTTGATTGTATGTATTAGAAGTATGTAATAAATATTGAACGTGAACTGCATCTGAGCTGTATGCAGGTGCCGTTCGGGGACTGAAAATAATATAATAAACTGTTCCACCGAACCGCACTTATCAATTTTTTTGTTTTAGTGCGGTTAGTGGAAGTGCTCAGGTGCGGTTCGGACAAGTGCTGTTGAAATCAATGCTCTGAGTGGAATACCCCGTTTTTTTCTTTTACCACGTTGCTGACAGACATAGATGACATATATATACTGTCAATTCAAAAACGTTTCGTTTGAACTGGAGATCAGTAGTAAATCAGTTCATGGCAATGTTTATATGTCGCAGTAAGATGGTTATAGTACCGTAACATAGTTATATGAAAGCGGTTCATAACTGTCAGAGTACCCTAATTTTGTTACTGCGACCAATTTCGACGTAGCGCTTTGCTCGGCTCGCGCGTAGTTGGTCACAGTTTTTTATTTGGTCGGATGCCCTAATAGTTATATTACTAGATCATGCTCGTACCATAGTTATATTCCTAGTAAGATATTATTAACCGCTTTCATATAACTATATTACGGTATTTAGCTATATCCCTAGGGATATAACTATATCACGGCTACAGCCATCTTACTGCGACATATATATCTAGTAGATAACACGACTCAACCACATACCTACTCCATTCGGTTTAGTGGTCAATGAAACTGTAACATAGGCTTTTTTGCAGGAACTGGGTTTATGCATTGTCTCTTCACAAATGTTGTGTTTTCCCTTTTATGGGACACATGAGCTTTAGGGCTCCGCATCTATTTTATGTTATATGCATAGTTATCTTAAAATTAATATTATAAATGCAAAAGTGATTTTGTTTGTTTATTTGTTACGTTTTTACGCCAAAACGGCTGAACGGATTTGGGTGAAATTTGGCACATGGGTAGACTATGACCTGGATTAGGACTTAATATACTTTTTATTCTGGTAGTTCGTTCTTGTGGAATAATTTTCTACTGAACAGCTCTCTGATCATTTCCGATATCTGTGTTTTAAATTAGATTGTTATTTAGAAATAATTTTACACGTACTTATTTTGATAATAATAAGACGCAATTTGTATTGTCTTCTATGGTCTTCATCCATTTGAATATTATATACTCTGACCCCAAAAACTAAAAGTTGACATTAAACTCATTAAGTATCATGAATTGTTAAACGTAGTTCAAGTTTTACTTCAAAAACAACGTAGTATTTACATATCTTTACATTTTACTATGCTATCAACGAGACTCATTTTTGCGTAGGTAGCATTATTGACTTACTAACTTAATTTGAAGTTTCATTCATAATCTATGCCCCTAAAATAACTTTGATTAACTGCACCTACGCAAAAACCATTCACATCGAACTATTTACCTGTCTGTCGTCGTAGCGTGGTTGTAGCTCCTACGTAGCACGCCTACGCAGGCCTACGTAGGCCTACGCGCCGACTGCTACGGGAACATTTATGATCTCATACATAAAATTAGGGAGTCAAAGCCAAGTTCAGGGTTCTGTTATTTGTACAAATAAAATTATACTTTGTTTACAATTACTTGCCAGATTTTCCTTGTAATTTGACTAATGTTATTCCGAGATCAAAGTTAAAATCTTTATTCTAAAATATTTTATTGTAAAATAAGAATAAAGAATGAAACAATATTTTTATTTATTAATTTTGTTCTATATACGGTACATGAAATCACTTTGACGGTTTCATTTCGCTTATGTTTGAATAATCGGCTATCGATATCTTTTGTGATGCAAATCTGAGTGTATTTCAATAAAATGCAAATGTTTTGCGATGTTATTACGGCCTGTGATTGGTTGGTTTTGTTCGTCGACTTAATATTTTAGCAAATTCTTTTGTATATTTTGGTTCAATCATTAAATGATATTTTGATTTGTCATTATGAGATTTCAAATAAGTTATATCATGTTGCAGTGGAACTAATAAATCTTTTCTTCTTCTTCTTTTCGTGTGGTTAGTGACTAACCTGGTGTCAGAGTTTTAAAGCCACCCATGAGCCTCTGACTAGGCTTCACATGCCGTTGAGAAATATCTCTCAGGCATTCCCTCACGATGTTTACCTTCATCGTTTTTGAAGCAAGTGATAATTATACAATACGCAAATGAATCCGAAAAGTTACAGGTTCGTGCCTTGGGTTCGAACTCGAGACCTTATGACTTGGCAGTCTGACGGTCACACCACTAGATTATTACTGCTCTCACTAAATATTTTCTAACTGATCACGTAAGCTTGACATACAGTAAGCTACTTGTATAAAAAAAATGTAATATGCCAAAAAGGCAAATCCTTTTTATTTGCACACACAAAAGTGAAAACCTGTGTACCAACAGTTAAAAACGTTATTTTAAATTTAAAACTACATTCACCCGATGGGGATTTTTGACGGGTGAACGCGTCCACGTCGCCCTCACAAAATACCAATAAAATTGTTTATTGACGGCGACGGAACGTTACGAATGAAAAAAAGGGAAAATTCCGACACTGGTGAAGGTGCTTACAACTTTTCTTGTGAAAATAAGACAGTCATAAAAACAAATTTATCACCCGTAGTAAATAAAGCGTAACATATTGCGCTTTCGAGCTGTAAAAGATATCGCAGTTGACAGATACAGTCGTTAACTGTTATCAATGCGGATCGTTTCAACCTACCTTCCTACCTTACTGCCTATACTGCGTGGAGGTATGGCTAAATATACAAAATATCTATTCAATTGAAGAATTTATAGAGACTAAATATGCTCCAATAACTGTATAATATTATGTGATGTAACGCATGCCGACAAGTTTGCATGCTAAGTATGTATAGCAAAACATGTAGCACTAATTTTAATGTAACATCTGTAATACCATGTTTTAATGCAAATAAAAATGATTTGATTTGAGGTAGTGGTGAACTAAAACACAATGTAGTTCCAAGTAGCCTCACTTCGACAACAAAGGTGCGGTGAAATTGGCAGTATGAATGTAATTAGTGGTGAGCTATTGAAATAATAAAAATTGTGAAAACAATACGACACTTGAAAACGATGAAAAGTTGGTTTATTATGTCTGTGTATTGTTAAATTCGTGTTTGAAAAGGCGCTGATTTTAAAATCCATTCATTAAATGCGAAAGTAATTTTTCACGAGCCCGATTTCGATGATAATGAAGTCTTAGAAGTTGACTTTATTTTGTTATGAAACATAGAAAACACTTCTGCACACCAGTAGACCATGGCCTGGGTTTAGAACAAAGGATACTTTTTGTACCGGTAATACGTTCCCGTGGTACAATTTTCTACTATTACTCAGGCGCAGCCGCGGGCAAAAGCTAGTTCTGAATATACGAGTTAAGATTTCGATAGCTTTTCGACTTCAAAAAGAACAGAAAATGTAATAGTAATGGTCTTGTAACTAAGTTTAAATTCTATCGCAAAGCAAAATGGGAGATCACCTGAGTTAAGAGGATTCAGTGAATCACCTCGGACCGAAAACATTCAAGTCTTTGCAATGCTTACCTGAGCATTAAAATAAAAGTTTAAATTGGATTTTTTGTACTTAAAGCGATCTCTAATTAGCCTTAGAGGTTCTTATTATTACAAGCTTTAATGCTCTAATTTGCACTTTGAACAGGCATGGGTTTTTTTATTTTTTGCTGAGTTATTATCAAATAACTTCTCCCGCTCTGGGCGCAGAGCGTGTCAGAATTTACTGACTAAAACCCACCCGTGTTCCTTCAGTTGCCTGTATGTTGCCAGGGGCCACGGTATCCCTTTCGGACTTTCCCGCGACCCCGGCAGGCATCGGCCCTAATGGACCCCATCAGTTGTGCTGACATCTCCTTGAGGCGCGCGTGGAACACAACGCGCCGTTGACCCGGGCCTGGTCCTTATCAGACGACGAGCTACCCAATGCTCACCGTCCTCAAGCCCGCGCCTACGGTGGCCGGGAATTGGCCTGCGATTCCCGACGCCCAGGGCGTCTCCTGTGGCGGCTAGGGGCGCGAAATTTGCCTCGCCCTCACGCGTTCCGCTTCCTCCTTCGCGAGCATTACTGCTTCGCAGAAGGAGGTGCGGGCTTCCCAAGGCACACAATTCGATGGTCAGCGTCATAGGTATTATTACTTAGGTACCTATGATACGGTCTAGTTGGTCTAGTGGTCGCAAGCGCTACTACTGAGCATGAAATCATAGGTTCGATTATCATATCGGCCAAAGTGTTTTTCGGGTTTTCCATTAGGAATTTCTCAGTCTGGAGTCTGGATTTGAGCCCGGTTGATGTCAATAGGCCCTCTATTACAAGGGATTTAAACATACCTGGCGAAATGTGGGTGTACTATTTGGTACATCTCTGCCTAACCCCTCAAAGAAAATTGGCGAGATATGTTTTTAATTACAAGTTGCTATTTTGATAAAGTACACTACATAAGGCAACTTTGCCTTGTGAAAATACTCGAAGACAACACCGTTAGTGAAGGACAAAGTTAGGTCTCAAAGTCTAGGAATTTTGCAATGAAAATTCTTATTTGTCGCTGTCTGTCCTTTTGTCTCAAGAATTTTACTCTGCCGATGAGACGACAAGGTATTTAGATACAGAGAATGAGTCTTCGAAAATCGGTGACAGCTAAACAGTTGTTTCTTTTTACATCAAATTGTACTATGTTTATACAATACCACAATACGCGAAGGTACATTTAAAAAAAACCTTTTTTTTAAATTACACACTTAATTAACATCATGCCTGTATTTCCCTGATGGATTAGGCAGGGCATTTTTTCAATTGGCGTCTGATTTTCCTTCAGAACTACTACGTGCAGATTAATTGTACCTACCTAAATGTCTTTAAATGGATTTCGTTCAACAAATCTTTTATTTATTTATCAGGAGTAATTTTATTGACCGTTTTCTGTTAATAGTCGCTCTGTACCTGTACCAAAACTGTATGCCTCAATTTACACGATTTTTTGTAACGAAACGTACTGTAACTTTATATCAATTGTATTACGTACAAGCTAGATACGAGTACGAGCCAAAAACAGGTCGCACGTCCAAAGAATTCTTGCGCATCCTCGAGAATTGCCGCAGCTTCAAAACCCCCATGACTTACCTACAAATTGACACTTTCGATCTATTACAAATAGATCATATTAAAAAGAGACCCTCTCCACCTTATCGGTGAATGGCCTTGGACACCTTGTTATATTTGTAGAAGGAAGGCAAATAATACGCATAGAAGTGGTTTACGCACTGACGCTTTATTTGACAACTCCAAATGATAACAGGGTGGGCTTATGTCATCCTGACAGTTGTGTCACATATCAACCAATTGCAGCTATGGCTGCGTTCACACATCATAACTTAATATACAACACACCCCAACTGTCAATAGTTTATTTCATTCATAAATTCTGATACGAGTGAATGTACGTACACACGGCTACACATCAAGCTATACATTTCCAGTTTATGTTGATCTCGCATTGTTTAGGATTTCCGTACAATGCGAGGTCAGCTTATACTGGAAAAGTATAGCTTAATGTGTAGCCGAGTGTACCATGTATGTACCTTCATCCAGAAAATCGTAGAACGTTTACACCCCGCACATCAGAACGAAACGGACAGAAATATGTCAATTTGTACGATCGACTCGGACGCGCCATTGTTAGGCCGGCTTTTGTTAAAACGTCACAGATGACTACGCACAGCCTCCGGTGGTTATCGGCTTCGGTAGGTTTTCCACAGGAATGGAGTGCTTAGAATTTTTTGACGTTGATTAGGAAACGGCTGTTTTTTTCGTGGTGAAATAAGCCCTCGGGGTGCTATATCTATACATATAATATAAACAAGCATGAAAGTAGAATAAATGCTGTGGAAATACGTTCCTTGCGAAGCATGTATGGTCTGTCTATGAATGATAGGCTGAGGAATAATGTGATAAGACAGAGATGTGATTTAAAAGATGCTGTGACATAAATTGAAAAGGGTATGCTGAGATGGTTTGTGCATGTTGAGAGGATGAATGAAAGGCGACTAGCAAAATGTATTTACAAGGCTGATGTGAAGGGAAAGGCCGGGCGGGGACGCCCTAGGAGGACATATACAGACCTTATTGGTGATGTTCTTCAGAAAGGCCAGGTGCGTAGTACTCGTAACCGTGAACGTAAACGAGGCAAAAGGAGTATCTAAGGATCGTAGCGGGTGGCGTTCTGTAGTTTCTGCCTACCCCCATGGGAAGAAGGCGTGAGTTTATGTGTGTATGTGTAATATAATCGTAGCGAAGTCAAAATTGTACATTGAATATTTAAAAAAATATATATTGCTACGAGTTCTGGGAACGATTCTAATGCCGAAAATATATTTGTCGATTTTAATATTTATGTCTGTTTATTTGTTTGTCTCTTTGTCTGAATGTATGTTCCAGCATCACGCAAACTACCGGATAGATTTTGTTTGATATTCCTAATAAAGTCTAGCCAGTCTGTAGGCCATAAATTTCAAGAAAACGGTAGAAGTACGTGCTCTTATTGCCCCATCTTAAAAATCCACCCTGTAAATGACATGATTGACTGCTTAGCTCCATAAAGGTATAGCGTGATCAAAATAACTTCAAAGGCAAATCTGCAATATTCTAGACTTTTGGCTAACCTTTTTACAATTTGCGGTATACTATTGAAGAATACGAACGAGAAGCAATATTGCTCATCGCCCATAGCAAATAGTGTGATCATTTATAGGCTAGACTACTTATATTGGTAGCTTTAAAAGTAACGATTTCAATAGATATGTGTTGCTCTCTAAATATTCAAGTGACACCAATCCAGAATATAAAATTTATTGCCCGTTTATTGCTTTTTCGAAGGTAATTTATGTGTACGTACGTGATCATTTTGGTAACACCCTCTTGCCTCGAAAGTGCTGGCCTTTTTAACCAACTTCCAAAAGGAGGAGGTTCTCAATTCAAGTGTATATTTTTTTTTTGTATGTTTGTTACGCGATAACTCGGCCAAATATAAATTGATTTTAATGATTCTTTTTTTGTTTGGTAGGTAATACTTCAGAGGTGGTCCCATATAAATTTTAATAACTTTGCTTGGGTAGTTTTTGAGTTAGCTTCAATAATACGTATTTTTTCCCACTTACTATGTGGATGACATGTTAAGTTCCTCTCGCTGTAATTTACATAGCAAGTAGTGGTATTCGAATTTGTGTGGGGTAAATACCACAACTAAAAAGTGAAAAATAAAAACTTATTACGTTTTAAAGTTTTTTTATCATATGGGTTATACCTACAGTTCTAGTACATTACTTATTAAAAATAGTCGTTATTAGAGCTTCATAGGAAGTAGTTCGTCCGTGCATGTACTTCAACCAACCATGTATATTTCCTATGTGCCACTTTCCAACAGAAGTCGTAAAAATAATATCAAATTTTGGGTCATCTTCCTCATCATTGGATGTTCTAAAAGATTCGGTCGATCACTAACCCAAATATTGATGATTATAACAACAATCTACCGTTGACTAGCCACAGATATCTCCTTGTCTATCTTATCTGTGGATACAGAGGCGCTTATTCCAGCTTTAAAGCTCAATTGACATTCCAATCATCGAAAAACGGGCACCGACCGCATTTGGCTGCCATCGACACAATCACATTTTCCAGGAATATTTTTTATACAGATGACCAAGGTATTTTTACCTTGATCCTACTAACATATTAGTTTTATTTTTCACATTTATTTATTTTTATTCTTTATAAAGTAAATGGGTCATTCTACCGAATGGATAAAAAATTAAATATATTTTCGTTTTTACAATATCAACTTTTTATTTTCTTAGTATAGTAAGCTTTAACCTAATTATCATCTTAAAAATAGAATGAGAGATCAATCACAATAATATTATGAAAAAATTGCACATTTTGTTTTTGACACATCGACAGGGATGATGTTAATTTCGTCATGAGTGACAGTTTTCCTAAAACTACTAATTTAATATTTAAGCTTACTTAAAATAATAATCAGTTCGAATTGATTTTGATGCCAACAGTCTTAATATGTCAATTACAAATCGTAATATCAAGTTGTAAAGTACTAACAAAAAAAATCTACAGAAATGACGCAGTCAGAACATTCCTGTAGAATCAACAGATTTGACTAGATTCATATTTTTCGAAGAACTTGCGAGCAGCTACTTTTACTTCTGCTTGTTTTCTTTAACGTCTTGTTACCATTAATTCAGCGGTTGGTTCAACAGTTAGTTCAGCAGTTATTTTATCACTACGAGTACGTTGGTTTGAGCGTATCAATTTCATCCTTTTATTAGCCAATGAGTTTTCTAATTGCAAAATTCTCTGCCTGAGATATATATTTTCTAGTTTAAGTCTCCGCCTTTTTTTTCTGCAAGTCTTCTACCCAAGGATAGAAGAACACAGTTATTTTCTCTGCTTCTTTTTTGTTTTTGTACCGTTCTCTATCTTTTCGTCGTCTTCCTTCCAGTTCAGCTTCAATCTTTTCTTTCGTATCCAGGCCTTTTTTTGCTGTTTCAAACGCTCTTTTTTCTTTCTCTGATCGCCTTTTACCCGCCATTACTGTAAAAGCAAAAAAAGCTGTGCATATTACTTCTATAGAGAACAAGTCACTTCTGTCGATAAAGATAATAAAAAAGCAGTGCAGTGTAGAAAATCATTACAGCGTTATAAAAAAAACAGTATTGTACGATAGTTAAATTATAAGCGTAATTGTGTATTTCTAAAACAAGAAAAAATATATAAGGAAAACCAGCAAATCAACACTTCTGTAGAAATACATCACAAGCTACATCGACAGGAGTGAGTTCTACAGAAGTGAAGTTTTCACATAAAAAATACGTAACCGGTGCAAAATTTGAGGTTATGAAATCCGAATTCACTTGATTTAGATAACTAACCAACTTATTAATGAGGCCATACGTAAACTAGATTTTTAACCGACTTCCAAAAAGGAGGAGGTTATACGTTCGTCGCGTGTTTGTTTTTTTTTTTTTTTTTTTTATGTATTTCCACCGAATTCTCCGTCATTTGTGGACCAATTTTGAAAATTCTTTTTTTGTTTGAAAGGGTATGCTCCCAAATAGGTCCCATATAAATTTTATTAACTTTGCTTGGGTACTTTTTGAGTTAGCTACAAAATACGTATTTTTTTCCCACTTAGTATGTAGATGATATAAGTTCCTGTCACTGGTAGCAGGTAGTGGTATTCTAATGTGTGTGGGGTAGGTACCACAACTAAAAAGTGAAAAATAAAAACTTTTTACAAAAAAAAACAACCGACTTCCAAAAAAAAACACTACAAAGTGAAAAATAACTTTAATTTCGGAAGTCGGTGGCAAAAAACGAAAACACAAGACACCGACTTCCGAAATTAAAGTTATTTTTCACTTTGTAGTGTTTTTTTTTGGAAGTCGGTTGTTTTTAAATTGTTAACTTACTTTTTCTTGTTGAGTACAAGAGTGAGGAATGAACTTTGACACTGATGTAGAACGCTTTTTTAACTTTCAAAATCTCTGAACTGCAATCACTTGCGAAATTATGGCCGAAACTATTATGATATTACATCGTATTGGGTTGCCAGGTATAGAAAATAATGTTGCTTGAAAAATAAAAAGTCTACAATTTGTGTAATTTATTTCTACAGGCGTGATTATTTTGCACGAACTTTGTAGAATGTTTTATAACTTTTTAATTAATAAGACATATTTTTTAATATTATACTGGTTGTTTCTTTGTCATATAATTAACACGTTAATTGTTGTGATTTAACATATCAAATACTTCTAAAATTTTTTAGAGACTCTTCAATGTTACAACCTAGGTTGCGAACATTCTACAGGACGTGAGTAATCACGTACTGTACTGCTAAAAATAAAGAAAATTTGTAAATTAATATTAAAACTGTTAATTGAGATGTTAGATAAGGTCATGAAAATGAAAAATTTTGGTTTTGAAAGTAGTTGAAATTTATGGAGCTACGATATATTTGAAACGAACAAAATTTTTGTGTTTCGGTAGAATTACCCAAATGTGAAAGTTGGATGTTTCGATGTTTTTTTACTCAATTACGCAAAAATGGTTGAACGGATTTGGATGAAAATTGACACACAGATAATTTATATCCTCTCTTCTTCTTCGCTTTGCTCTCGACAGAGCGGTTGTGGTCAAAATGAACTGTGTCCAATCGCAGGTGTAGTCATTGCCCACCTCACGATCTCCCTCCATCTGGTTCTATTACATGACAGTCTGGCGCATTCATTAACAGGGCCTCCAACCACGGATTTTATTTGATTAGTCCACCTCATCGGTGACCTCCCGCGTGGCCTATTTACCATTCACTCTGCTCTTCTAAATTCAACTCAAAATATTTTATTTCACATAAACCTACATGGGCACTTATGAAACGTCAGAAGCTGGGTGCACGGTTCCAATTGGTCGTTTCATATGGAGAAGAGCCGGCAAGAAACTCCACGGTTACTCTTTTAAAAATAATTGGCTTTTACAACATTTTCAAGTAACAGTGTTACTAGGTATGGGAGGACAGTGTAGGTCTTTCAATAAGTACCAGGTACTTAACAACATAGAAAATGGTCAACAGGTCTACAATCCACTAAGCCTACAGCGTTCTCAAGTTCACAAAATAGAAAAGAATCTTTATAAAAGATAAATAAATTAATAAAATAAAAACCTATTTTAATAAACGCAATTCTAAAACTTCGCCAGTTTACGCTCTATGAATTAATTATTCCGTCTGGAGACAGGACCAAAATACTTTAGAATTCGAGAGTGTACTGATAGACGCTGTTTGATGCCGAGTTCTTGGAGTATGGAGACGTTTGTGCGGAATTATTTTCATGATACCCCAACCATTCTTCTCCAGCACCACATTTCTAGAGCTTCTACGTTTTATTTTCTAGTTCTCATAAATGTCCACGTCTCTGCTGCGTACAGTAATATGGGGAATACAAGTGTACGGACGAACCTGATCTTAGTGGCCTGTTGCAATTCCTCCATATTTTTTTAGCTTGTCCATTGCCCCTCTAGTCAGAAAGTTAATGGATTCAGATGTGACCTTGCGGAAATCCATTATAAAATACAATATACGTGGATATATTTAGTAACCTGTTCCGCTTAGCTATTTTTAAAGTGCCATAAAAAACCCTGAACGAAATCGACACGTGTTTCACTTCTCAACGAGACATACTCAGGATGATATACTGCTTGGTCCACCTCGGCTCAGCAGCATATAAGCAGTATATGAGCAGTATATAAGTGGGTTTGACGGGCGATAAGGTTTACTCTACGTTCAGCGCTCGGTGTGACAACACACCGTGTATGGGTTCGCGACAAGTCAATCGTCATCCTGAGGATGTCTCGTTGAGAGGTGAAACACGTGTCGATTTTTTTCAGGGTTTTTTATGGCTCTTTAGAAATAGCTAAGCGGAACAGGTTACTAAATATATCCACGTATATTGTACTCTCTAGCCAGCTTTATATACTAGATTAACATATAGAATACTTTTTTGTACCGGTAGTACGTTCCCGTGGGATAATTCGACCTCCACGTGGCGAAGCCGTGGTGGGCAAAAACTAGTATTTTAATATTAGTATAAGTATGATTATTTTTTTTTTTATTGAATACAATGGCTTCATTCTGTTTCATCTGTGCAATGTGTTGTAAGTTTTAACGTATCTACGTAGTTTTTAGACATTTATGACATGTGATGTTCTAAAAATAGACCGTTTCTACCAATTCCAATGCGTAACAATCCCTTGGACAGGTACTAAAGACATTTTTTCGTCTCGGAAAAGGTCTCTTTTTCTAAGCTACACAGACTTTGGTGCGATATGCGAAGATAAAAGAATCCAATAAATACTTTTGCCGAGATGGCAGAAAAAGATTAGGAATCTGCCGTAAACCGGTATTCTTACGAGCTAATTTTACCATCAGTATGAATGGTATTAAATATAATAAATATCCACATCAAATTATCAACAATCAATAGAACGCTTGCTCCACGGATCTTGACCTAACCTTAGACTAGAAGCGGCAACCCAAATCTATACATCGTTATACTAGCAATTTATTTGTCCCAATCACTTCTAGGCAAACAGTGCACTTTCGATATATCTTGGTGAATTTACGTACAGACCGTTCACTATAACTTGTCCCTTGCCATCAGGTTGCCACCATTGCATATCAAGCTTAGTTTCAATACCAATAGAGTTCAAAACGGTGACTGACAGAACAGTACTACCAATCGCGTCACAGGTCAAGATATAATGAACGCACAGTACTCGGCAAATCTGGTTGTCAATACTGGTGATTAGGGCAAGTCGCCAAGAATCCGTTATGCTGGTATATGTGGGAGGATCGTGTTGGGTAGTGGTTGTGTGTCACGTTAATCAGTCCCTAATAATGATGATAATGACGTCAGCTAGGTTATAGACGACCTGCATATTGTATTTTGATGGAACGAATTTAGTTATGTGTTGTTTATAAATTATAGTCTCGATGATGATGCTATTATCACATTAATGAATATTTAAATGAAAGATGCTAGGCCTGTTACATCTGATTTACGATGTTAGGAAAATTATTAGTTATTTATTATTTTGAACTTAATTAATATTGATTATTCTAAAATTAAATGTTGGTTGTATTATTATTATTTAATTTAGTTATTATCGATTTATTTTAAATTATTTTTTTACTGTTTTTAATGTGATTTATTGAATTTAGTTGACATTTTATTGATAGTTTTAAATTTTATTACACTATTTGCATACCCATATAATGGTAAAATATGGAGAACTTTACTATAACGAAAAATATCTATGTATCTCTTACCCATGTTTGCAAATAAATAAATGATTTGATTTGATGATTTGATTTGATGCGTAGTTTTCTAGCGTTAGTGAATATGTGTCTGTTATTTAGGATTAGGTTTTTGGCAGCTGAAAACATGTGAAGACTGTTTCTTACAACGCCTGCAAAAATCTAGCTTGAAGAATAGAACTGGCTAGCGAAGCAACGGACACTGCTCACAATATAGCATAGTTGGTATAAACATGTGTCCTGCCACATAACGTTAACAAAGACGATTACTTAATTAACATCGAATGATTAATATTACAATACATTATACTTTATGCAAATAGAAACCTTCATCGTTTTCTCACACGATTAATTTTACTTGAAAAATCCTGCTACTGACAGATGCCAGAGAGATTGATTGCAGATCTAAAAACAGTTGGTCTATCCTACATCAGGCACAGATCTAGCATTTCGGGTTCGGCTTAAGTACGTAATTTAGGTCTAGCTTTCAATATAGTAAAGGATTCAATATGTAAAATGGAATTGGACAAAACAGCTGCGCCACGATAATATTCGTCTAAGTTTTCAACAGAAGACAAAATGGACTAAGAAGTAGGTATCAATAATAGTATCAATTTAACTCCGTACTCAAAAAACGATCACACTCAACTAGCAATCTCATCTCAGCGACAATCAATGCAAAAACTTGTCAGAAATGTGGGTAGTTAGGTAAATTTAAGGTATTTTGCCTTTAGACCGAGATTAAAATGCTAATTGTTCTTAAAAATCCGGGAACTTATACATAACATAACATCACGCCTTGTTTCCCCGAAGGGTTGGGCAAAGGTGTCCCTGTAGCAGGTACACCCACATTTCGCCAGTTATGTTTAAGTCCCATGTAATAGGGGGCGAGCCTATTGCCATCAACCGGACACAAATCCAGACTCCGAGTTGCTACTGAGAAATTTCAGATAGAAAAACCCAATAACACTTAGAACACAGATATATTCAGATTAATATTGTTATTAACCACTAACAACTTATGGACTAATTTCGGTCTGAAATAAAGATATTTTATTTATTGAATACTGCAAAGAATCATAGTCAGCCTATAATGTTCCTAGGCCTCCTCTCCATCCACCACGTGGGCTGAGTGTGCAAGGGGTTGGTAGATGTCACATGTCTTCGAATTTTTGGTTCTAGGACATGCCGGTTTCCTCATGATATTTTCCTCCACCGTTGAGAACAATGGTGATGAAATAATTTACACAAAGTAAAGCGCTTGTCAGGGTTTGAACTTACTACCTACAACTCGTAAGTCGCGGCCGTTACCACTGGTCACATCTGCAAAGAATAGGTACTTAAAGTAAAATACAACAACATAACAAAATAAAATTAAGTCAAAACCAATTCAATCATCCTTCACCGTTTCCTGAAGCCTTGCTTTAGTGAGTAGTTCACATAAGTAATTAACTATTTATCAATCAGTATGTTCACAATGCGTCGCCTGTACACTGGTTAATATTTGAACGTGTGTTTACCTATGTCCGATATTACGCGGTGGGTATCTACAGAATTGCAGCCGTGCTTTGTACATGATGTAATCAGACGAGTGTTCACGGCTGGGTTGAGTAAAACAACGTGACAGGATGTGACAGGAGACAATACTGGTTTATCATCAGCCCTATTGTCTGGCCATCTAACGGATTACAAAGATATCGTCATTTAATCAAATTAGGCTGAGAATCACACTTTTCTAACGTCAAAATTACATAAGACAGTCCCCCAAAAACGGGCGCCCTTCACCACTTCCTAGCGCTTTAGCTGGGAAGAAGAAGTGGCGCAACAAACTCCCCAGCAGCACAGCTGTCTATTTAGTTAGAAAAACTTGATTCTATAAAAGTAATAAAAGCAACACACAAAGTTTACGCTATTTGGTTATATTGACAATCGGTACCTACAAAGCGGGCGTCGGCTATCGGAAATATTGTTGCAAACTTCAGGCGGTTATTAATCCTGCTATAGACGTGCGATAGCCGAGTCTATATTATTGGTTTTACATGCTTGTTCAAACAGGTGTTCGGAAATGATAGTTTTTTTAGTGAAACGTGGACTATGGACATGTTTCGATTGATTTGGCTATGAACATAACATAACATAACACCTGCATTCCTCGAAGGGTTAAGCAGAGGTACACCTATAAGTACACCCACATTTTGCCAGTTCGCTATGAATTAGTACGTCATAATGAAATGGGAAGTATTGGAAGTTCCTCGACGAGTGTAATGATGTTTGCTTACTGTATGGTTAATCTTTTCACTTTCTTTGATCGCTTGATCTCTCTCCGGTCGTGTAGGATTGCCTTCCCATCGGACTATGAGAGTGAGAGAAGAGACAGTGCACCTGTGTCTGCGCACTTGTGCACAATATCTCCCGCGCCGAAGGCTGGTCTTGGCTGAGATTGGCCTGGCTGAAATTCTGTCTGGAGGACTTTTAATCTTTCCACTATTCTCACTTACTTCCCTACCTACACGGAGGAAGCAAAATTCTCAATTAATGGTCTTCATTTCTTCCATTTTTGAGCTATACTAACAACGACTCTTTAGTTATTGTCGGCTTTAACTCGTGACACTTTTTACGCAAAACAAAACACAATCAAACAGATTTTTTGTTAAGCAAGGAATACCACTAGTAGCACTATAACTGGCACAAAAATGTAGGTTATTCAGTGTCAGACAAGAACACTGAAATGACATCCCACTACGCATAGGCATTCAAAAAGTAATCTAAAAACGTACAGAGACTGAACATTCCCATCTGTTATTCTGTGATGAGATGTCACAACTTAAATAAGCTTGCTATAACGGATTATATCTCCGCTCGGGTTTATTTTTAGGATGTAAGAGAAACGGAACGAAATAAACATTATAATCACGGTAAAATCTTACCTCTGGTGGTCTCTGACCTCAGGTAAGGCAATATTATCAACTTGAGGTACGATTATGGAGTTTTTTGGCCATATTTCTCCATACCTTTTGGAACGATCAACAATTCTATTTTCTTGTAAATTTTTATTTTATTAAGATCTTTTTAATAGCCTACTTGAAATAAATGATTTGACTTTGAACTGACTCATGAGCTAAGCTTTACCATAAAAGAGTTAGTTCTCTACTCATCAATCTGTACTACTCTAATACCTGTATCTGTACTGTATCTGTACTGTATTTGTACCGTATCTGTACTGTATTTTTACTGTATCTGTACTGTATCTGTACTGTATCTGTACTGTATATGTACTGTATATGTACTGTATCTTTACTGTATCTGTACTGTATATGTACTGTGTCTGTACTGTGTCTGTACTGTATCTGTGCTGTATCTGTACTGTATCTGTACTGTACTGTATATCTGTAATGTATCTGTACTACTTTTAGGTAACTACGCGAGCGTTCGTCCAGTGCGTTGAGTTGAGTTGACTTTCAGACGAGATTATGTTCCACCCTGACTTTTTGCTTATCAAAAGTTATCATGATAACTTTATGACAGCAGATCTATTTGGCAGATCTACAACAAAATACAACACCTATGATATAATAATCTCACGATACAAAAAGTATACATGTCAATTTATAGAAATAAGAAATACTTATCCTTCCATCTGCCTAACTAACAGTACAGTCTAGTTAAGTATTTGGGAACACCAATATTTCCCGAAGGCACGCCGATATTTTAACGAATCAACTTAATGTTACCGTCGCAGATCGACTCTCAATTAAAGGCGTCGCTCCACAGCAGCCCATGGCTAAGCTACGTACGTGAACAATCACGAGTTTAAATACCTTACAGTTACGCAAAATTCAAAAGCGATTTTCTCGTGAAATAAAAATTTAAATTTTGAGAAAGACCTATTTTATAATAGTATATATCTATTCTAATAAATGAGATAAAATTTGTTTGTTAGTTTGTATGTAGGGGTAATCTCAGGAAATAACAGTCAGAATTAAAAAAAAAATTTTTTTTGTTGGAAATTATGAAATAACTTCTCCCGCTCTGGGCAGAGCGGGAGGGCGTGTCAGACTCTTACTGACTAAAACCCACCCGTGTTCCTTTAGTTGTCATGTTGCCGGGGGCCACGAGATCCCTTTCGGCCTTCTTCGCAAAACCCGGCAGGCCCTAGCGGACCCCGTCAGTTCTGCTGACATCTCTTTGAGACGCGCGTGGACTCTGAATCCCCCTGCGCTGAAATTTGTCATCGGTTATTTAAAAAGACTGCTGTTACATACATATTATTTATACACTCTGTATAAATATACGTGGCTGGCAAACGAATGAACTGCGCAGCTAAGATGGTAAACTTCTCCGTGCACATCCTACATAGCTGTGGACGGTCGACTTTACGAAGTATTCGACTTGCGGTAACAAATGAGATCTTTTACATATGGGGTTGAGTTGGCTTGGAGTTTGTCTGTGTATCGTAATGATGGAAGCGAATTTGAAACATTTGGCAATCAATTACAGTACCTGATATTCGATATTTGAATGTTTTGATATTGATACCTGCAATTTCGACTTTTAAACTTCCTGACTTCAGCTATTTGAAAGTACAAGTATGGTTTCTGACGTCGGGTTTACGGCGCGTAAGATGCTTCGTTTGTGTTGCATAGACGCCGCAAGTGTCACATACAATGAATATATCGAAACTAACTTTGCGTTAACGCCATGTTACCGCAGCAGTTACGTTTGACGAACGCCTACGAGACCTACGTAGACCAATTTTGTGTTAGTTTTATTAACAAAATGGATTTTTCTCTTATTATTTACAACACCGACGCTCCGAAGCCTCTCAAATCGTTAAATGGTAATTTACTCAACAATTTCTAAATTGGGCAGAACTTATTAACTAGCCTTCCAGTGAAGCTGTAAAAATCTCATTACCTACATAAAATATACCCGGTAGGTTTCTACCTACACTAAGAATAAAATACAATTTTATTCTCAACTTCTATATATTTATAATTACAGGTAGATGTGGGTGTTTTGTCCAGGAGACCATATGTAATTTAATTATCTTATACTATTAAATGACCAATATTTGTATATCTATATATTTGTTATCACTTTCTCAAAAACGGCTCTAACGATTTCGATGAAAGTTGCAATTAAAACTTTGGGGGCGAAAAATTGATCTAGCTAGGTCTCATATCTGGGAAAATACGTTTTCTCCGTATTTTCACCCGAGCAGAGCTCGGTCGCCCAAAATTTAGAACAAGATGGCTACCTTAGAGTAATGACATGGCAGCATGGAATTAGTAAATACCTACTATCATCGCTAGCATGGAATTAGTAAATACCTACTATCATGGCAGCATGGAATTAGTATATATAAGCTTTCCTATACTATTAAATGAGCATTTTCTATTTTCACCAGAGCAGAGCTCGGTCACCCGGGTACTAATTTGTTATAAGGCAAAAAATCTTCTGAAATATTATCACCCTAAAAGTATTTGGCGTGAAATAGGATATACGGTCTAGGAATTCTGTCGTTTCCCAGTAAATGTGAAAGTAATTTCTACCGACTTATATGAGTCTGTTTAATGTCTACTGATAATGAGTATCTCTTAATTATCTTTACTGACGTAATAAAATATCTTGTCTTTATGAAACCATGCTTGGCAGGTTAATAACCGTATACCTACCATGTCAGGAATATTTGAAGTATGAATGTGGATGGCTATCGAGGAGAATTTTGAAAATTTATCAGTAGGTAACTTGTGTTAATAAGGGGGTCGATCGATAGTTAAGCTACGTTTGCCGCGGTCGGTTCATGGATGGGTGACCTATCCATTACATATCGAGATCCCCTCCGTGCCTCGGAAAGCACGTAAAGCCATTGGACCCGGTCTTCATTGATAGATCTTTGACAGTCGTTACGGGTAGTCAGAAGCCTAAAAGTCTGACAATCAGTATTACCAAGGGGTATACCATGTTACCCAGTAACTGGGTTGTGGAGATCAGATGGCAGTCGCTTCATGTAAAATACTGGGATTCAGCTGCATCCCGTTAGACAAGAAGCCGACCCCAACATAGTTGGGAAAATGCTAGGCAGATTGATATATTGATTTACTCTTTACAATTAAAAATAAATCAAATTAAAATGTCTGTTTGTGATGTCAAAATAACAGTTATTTACTAAATGCATAATAACGGTATTTCTAAAAAAAAACTGTTTTAAAAAAAATGTCTGTCTGTTTGTTCCGGCTAATCTCCGAAACGGCTGGACCGATTTTGACGCGACTTTCGATGGCAGATAGCTAATTTTATAAGGAGTAACTTGAGCTTTTATTTTAGAAAAATAATTAGCGGTGCGGGTAGTAACTAGTTGTTAATAAAATCGACCTTAAAGTTAGACTAATTAACTACATTTTTCGTTTCTGCCCTTTGTACGGGTTTAAACCAAATGACAGGATTGTCATTACAAATCTAAGTGGATAACAATGATAAAATGTCCACAAATAACACTAATCACGAAAGCACCGGCTCCTTTGTCGATACACGGTGCCCCCATTTCCAATTATCACAAAAACTAATCGAACAAAGTAAATTAAATTAAAGTTAATTTCTATTTCCATTACGTGTTCATGTAGTGACTAGTGACGTGGTTACCACATGTTATCGATCAGCAAACCACGGCGATTCACAGAAACACTGTTTAAAAATTATTTACCAGGAATTTCTATAATAACCCTATAATTAGTTTCCTTTTTATAGCTAACGTGGAATTGAAAGCTTTCTTTGTTGTAAACATTTATTTTATCTATAATTGAGGTCTAAATTCTATAATTGACTTTAACTTTCTATGGCTGACCGATTAGGCTGACCCAAATTAGTATAATGCCCTACCTGTCAGTTATAGAATTCATCATTCAATTCATTTCCATACGACGCCACGAGGCCCTTTTGGTTTAAGTGCGGGTTTTACCAATGAAACTGAACGCGGTCAGCACTTCTAAACTGCGTTCAAGAACTGTCAGTGTCAATACCTATTCTACAAAAAATTTGACACTGACAGTTCTAGAACGCGGTTTAGATGTTCTGATTGTCTTCAGGTTCATTGGTGAAATTCACTTAGTCATAAACCGATTGTAACCACTTTTCAGTGGTTACAATCGGTACGAGAATTGGCCTTCTGGTTCGAAAGAACCAGAAGGCCAATTCTTGTACTTAAAAACGTTCACATTTAAGTCGCAATTTGTCAAACTTGTCAAAAATGTTGGTAAATTGATTGTATTTTTGACAGATTGCAAATGAGGTTAAAATGCGAGCGTTCTTAAAAATTACGGGAATTGCCCCTCTGATGTCTTTCCGATTCCTTACCTCGAACACTAATGTTCTTAACCATTAACATTAAACCCTTATCTAAATATAGACATGCAAAAAATGTTGTTCCTACTTACAGTCGGTTTAACATTTGCGGCATTACTCCGGCTTTGAAGAAATTTGTACCAACATTTTCCTTTTTGTGTATTGTCAGTGACACTGAACCTGATTTATGATAGTCATTCCGGAAATGCTAAAGATTCTTATCATTCGGTTTAGATATATTTTAGGTTAGCCTTGTTTACTTGCACGTGGTAGAAACCGCGGGAATAGTGTGTTTAAGAATCCATACTAATATTATGAATGTGAAGGTCTGCCGCTTGCGGACGGTGAGCAATGGGTAGCTCGCCGTCCGATAAGGACCAGGCCCGGGTCGACGGCGTGTTGTGTTCCATGCGCGCCTCAAGAGATGTCAGCACAATTGAAGGGGTCTACTAGGGCCAATGCCTGCCGGGGTTGCGGGTTTATCCGAAAAGGTTACCATGGCCCCTGGCAACATAATAAGCAACTGAAGGAACACGGGTGGGTTTTAGTCAGTAAGAGTATGACACGCCCTCCCGCTCCGCCCAGAGACGGAGAAGTTATTTGATAATTTCCCACCCAAAAAAAAGGTTTCTGTCTGCCCGTCTGTCTGTTACATTTCTACGCCTTAATGGCTGAACGGGTTTCAATGAAATTTGTTACACACTACAAAGATAGACCAGGGCCTGGTTTAGGAAAAAGGTATTTTTATACCGTTAGTGCGTTTCTGTGGGATAATTTCCGACATATTATGCAGGCAAAGCCGCGGGCAAAAGCTAGTATGACATAATTATCCAAATATGTACATACCTTACGCGAATTTTATAACAACTTCATTAAGATTCGTTCATCGTGGCATCTTTCCACGTAGTAATTCCGACCGCCTTTCCTCATTCAGTGACGTTTGCACCGCTACAAATCTGCACAATGTTTTTTCCATTTGTATATTGTCAGCAGCACCGGTCAGGTCCCGCTGATGAATGATTCGACTTTGATCGATGTCTCGTTCACACGTTTCACGGGAACCGAACAACTGTTATGACCTTCCACGTATCTGATTGATGGCTTCCGGAGTTTCGTGGTCGCCGCGCCTTAACAAAATGGTTTGGGTACCTACTGTGGAAGTTACTTGAGCATGTAAAGGCGGCAGGAAAAAATAATCAACCATACCATATTGGGGTCGAGTAGGTACAGTACAACTCTGTTCTTAATGTCCCTCGGCAAACTTCGTGTTTCGTCAGTCGTCGGATTTCTATCATTTGCCCTTTGCACTTGGTGCAGACCGGACGCTCTCAATCGACTTGGAAGTATATAGAGTTGTTAATAGTCTTTTAATTTAATGTAATTTATTTAAAAAATGGTAGGAAAGCTGCTAAAGTCGCAGGCACGACAGATAGGAAAATAGTTTTACAGCTCTATATAGTTCACAATAAAAATCAAAACAAAAAAACAATAAAGTACTTAGTTCTGAATTCAAATTATTATACAAGATAAATCTAATAATTGATGGACATGGAAATTAGCATTCGTTTGCATTCGGAAATGCGATAATTCCCAAGGGACATTAAGAAAATAGAAATTGTATTGACGTTTTGTATGGGACCTCACTACCTCATTTTTGGAAACCCGATTGTGCTATTTATTTATATTACGTTACGGATCAATGTTCTATGCAAGTATTTTTACTTTAGAGGTTTAAGTATTTTTTTTTAATTGTTCTAGTTTTCACTTCTGTCGGCACTCCCGGAGTGCTACTATTTACCAGGCGCACTTGTTTCACAGTGCGTTAGAAACGTCTATAACGTAGGTGCCGTTCGTGCAATAAACATAAAATTTCTAAACTCTTCCACCGAAACCCACTTACAAAACTTTGTTTCGGTGCCGTATGTGGAATAGCATTGATAGGTGCCATTCAGTCAAGTGCCGTTCAAATCAGTGCTGTGAGTAGAATACCTCGTTTATGTTCTGGTCAGGATGTCAGGCACTTGGACATATTACGTAGGTACTCTTTATCTGATGCATCTACGCTCATATTGTTGCATCATCTTCCAGCGAGATCTTGTGATGGCTAGCTTCTTGAGCTTCTTATACTTAGGTACGTCGTGACCTTTACTTTCCTGTTACATGCAACATGTAACATCACTATTAATGACAAAGTACATTTGTATTTGTGACATTTAATGAGGACATATCCGACCGCAAGATGAGAGTGACGGGCGCTGCGCGGGCTTCACTATCAAAGGTGCACCATTCAAATTTGGAACGAACTGGGTGTGTTTTATTACTGCATGCAATAACGATGTATGCTCTGTGTAGCAAGACATTCCGGCGTTCCTTGCTCGCGAATGTTGTCCTAAACTTTATAAATGACAACTCGTAAATTAAAGATTTTGTAATTAAAATGGTAGGTACTTAATTTAAAAAAATTATATATTTGGTTTTTAGGGTTCAATATGAATGACTAATACAAGTCATACATAATCAATAAAAAAATCTGAAAAACTACAAAATTAGTAACCAAAAAAAAATTATAATAAAATTAACGTATGCTTTAAAGTCAGAGTGAGAAATTGGAGAGAAAAAGCTGGAAGGTCATGTTGGAAAAATATTCTTGACCAGGCTAAGGTCCACCCGTGGCTGTAAATCCTCAAATGAAGATGATGCTTTAAATTGGTATGATTTCGCTTTTTACACCTTATCACCAAAATACAGGCGTAGATAATAAAGGGGGACAAAGGGAAGAAAGGGGAAAAATGAGGGGGAAATAAGGGTTACAGGATTACCTTCATTTATATCTGTAATTTTTATGGTTTACATAATAAAGAATTTTCTATCTATTCTATCTATACAGGGTCAAATTAAATTATCTAGCGAAACTCCGCAGATGAGATGGGTATCAATATCTAAGCACGACAAAATAAAAATATAAAAGACTAGCAGCGCCTCGTGGTTTCACCCGCATAAGTCTCGATCCCGTGGAAATATCGGTATAAAAAGTATCGTATGTGTTAATACAGGTTATAAACTATTTGTGTGCCAAATTTCATTTAAATTTGTTGAGTGGTTTTTGCGTGAGAGAGTAACAAACATCCATCCATCCATCTTCACAGTTACTTGAAGTATGAGTTGAGAAAACTTGTTTTTTTTTTGTTTCATCGCGTTTAGATATCAATACACATCACGTCAGTGAAGTTTACACAAACAATTGTTTTTTAAACAGATATTCAAGAGACTAAAAAAACTCATTTTTTTATTTATTTTTTGTTTGATCATGTTTAGATATCGATATCCATCACGTCTGCTGAGGTTCACTAGCTCGTTTATTTTGTCCCTGTATAAATAATAAATAAAAATGGCAGGGACAAAGACGAAAAAAAATCTGCTGTTCCATACGTTTTGACCTCGTACACTTTTTTATAAAACAGCAGTTCTTTTTTTAAATAATTGCCGAAAAATTTTAATGCAGGGTTCAGAATCATGTACCTACTGAATTAATTATAAGAGTTTTCGCGTCGATGTCCTTGCCACCCTGTATTGTTAGAAAAAGGCTCAAGGAGCACTTATAAAAAGGGAAACAGAATCGAAGCAAAGACATTGTTTCTTTTTCCGCCAAAGTTTGAACACCGCCATTGCAACACCGCCAGCGGCCAGTCAAAGTACTTAATCCGATTTCTACAGAAGTGCCCTTAGTTTTTCCTCCTGATAATATTTATTTTTGCTCGCTCTTTTAACGAGCAGGTAAAAGAGAATATTGGTAAAGTATTTTGTGCTGTTTTGTGTTGTTTATTTATCGACTTTTAATAATCTCGTTTGATTCCATTCCATTCGTGTGAGACACTAGCTGCGTCCCGCGGTTTCACCCGCAAAGTCTCGATCCCGTGAGAATATCGGGATAAAAAGTATCCATGTCCTAAACCCAGATCATGGTCTATCCATGTGCCAAATTTCATCCAAATAAGTTCAGCCGCTTTAGTGTGAAAGCGTAACAAAGAAGCAAATAAACAACAAACAAAGTCACTTTCGCATTTGTTATTGAGAATGAGAAGATAATATGGCAAATAAAACGGCATGCTTTAATATGAGACGACAATATTGTGTAAGTTAGTATATAAAGAAATATTGTAATTAAAAACTCAAAATAATTATTTATATATTTTGAAATATTTTAATCACTTCTAAATTTAAAAAAATATAGAAAACACCTGTGCTGAAAATAGATATTTACTTACACGAAAGTAAAATAATTGTAGGCGTACGCAGTTTGTGTCTAAATTATTTATAGATCTCCCCGAACACAGCGTTCAACGCATTCACTGATCACATCGGCTAATTACAGCGGTTAACCACTTGAATTAAAAGCTTATTTGTGGCACATTAGGCGAGGACCCATCTCCGGCAAAATATTGCAAATGAGACTATGATTCAGATTTTAGACTCAATACCTATTCTAAAACGTTCTGGGATAAGGGGCCTATTGTCAACAGTGGCTGGACCAAAATACTGATCTGAATGTTAAATATTGATATTAATTAATAACGAGTGTCTTTGTCTATGATCTGTAATCTTGTACAATGCTCAATTTTGAATCTTGAATTCAAACTGACAGATGTCTTAGTAATCATAACTCAAATCTAAATTTAAATCATACCTAACCGACCCAGTATCGTTCTAGAATAGATACTGGCCTCAAGAAATTGCTTTAAGGCACTGGTGTATTTGAAAAACGAACACGTACCTATTTGAAAAAGTTTGATTGATGGCTGGCCAGCCATGTTTAGGGAATGATCATGAATTGTAGAATTTACATATTGAGATTTTTCAGTTTTTGCGACCTATCTATTTCTTGTAGACCCCAGCTGGATCCAGTCACGCAAAAACAATATTTTATTTGAAACCTATTGCCCGAATTCAGATTAGTTAGCAAAGGTATTCAAAATAAAATACAACAACTTTTTCTACCACGTCTTTATGGCCGCGATGTCATTTAGATAACCCAAACATTAAAAAACGAAAGTGCCAATGATATAACGAAACCTTAATTTATTACGCGTAGTAGGTAGGTATAGTATCCGAACGTAAATCAGTATGGGACATCGCGTTTTAAAAAGAAGCTGTCGTACTCAATGATATTAGTAACAATATAGCTGTATTTTTTTTTTTTACTTTTCCTTCCCTTTTTTTATTTGGAGATGCATTAGATAAATATTATATATCCTATGTCACTCCCACAATTAAGACGAATCTAACGACACCTCATTATAATTAAATCCATCAAGCTGTTTAGGCTACCGAGCGTGCCAAAGAAATATACATACATACAAAAAAGAACATGTTTATATTGTACGCCGTTAAGGCAAAACATGACTGTGCTATAATTTTAAGTATCATCTTGCATGTCATGTGTGTATACTTATGTTTTGGACAAATAAATCTTATCTTTTCTTACATATTCTCAAAAAAATTACCCTTCTTCTGGGGCAGTCGGGTAAAAAACGAGGTGTCAGGTAGGAAGATACTCTACTTTTCGTTACAAAGTATGCCAAAAAAACCTGTTCAGATAATTAATTATATATTACAAAGTGCTAAATGATTCATTGTTCCAACCAAATATAGGTAATTAATGCAGTTGTGGAAATATGATTATTCAACGAACAAACAATAAAACTGTAACAATCATATTTAATCACAAATATTTGTTAAATTCGAAAGTACTTCGACACGAATAAACAGTGTTATAAAGCAATTAATTATATTTTAACGACGTTCATAAATAAAACAAAGTTATTAACTGCTTGTCATCTGATGCAAGTTTTGAGTATCCACTCAAACTTTATGATTAAGTGTTACATTATTATATTGGGCAAATAAGCCGCGCCTAATGCGATAGAATCGCAGTCTGAAAGATATTATTAATTACATTTTCGACCGAGATTTTTGATTCGGATTTTCGGTTTTAAATCAAAGGAAAGGCACTTAGCCACTTCATCAATCATGTCCGGAAAATGGGCGGTACCATCAGGTTTCGAGATGTATTCAACAACTCACCTTAGGCAGTTGTCCCACCACCGGCGAGGAACCGACTAACTATCGGCTATTTTCTCGCTCAAGAAACGTACAATAGATATACATTCCGTGTAAACAAAAGAGATGCAAATATTAATAGTTGATCATTGACTGTTCACACCGCTCACTCCCGTAGTTCGTCGCTGAGCGACGAGAGCTATCAAAGATAATACTCGCTCAGCGATACTTGCTCAGCGATGCTCGCTTGGTGGTCAGAACTCACGCCGAGAGACCAAACAGCAGTAATTTCGCCCCGAGCGAGTACCGTAGCACTCGGACACTCGCTGATAGCCCAGCGACAAAACTATCGGAACTACACACTCACTGCTCGCTGCTCGTTTTCGTGTTAATCTCCGGCGGTGAGACAACTACTTTAGGCACCTGTCCCCACCGCAAGAAAGAGCTACCTAACTAGCTATCAACGATTTTCTCGCTCAAGAAACGTATAAAAGATTGTGCGATGTAAGTAACAGAGATACATATTAATAGTTGATCGCTGACTTTTTACGCTGTCGGCGAGTACTCGTTTGTGGCAGCGACAAGAGCTATCATAGAGAGTCCTCGCTGCGCGATGCGCGCTTGACGGGTAGAACACTCGTTCAGACTCACGCTTGGTACATACGTATACCAGTGAGTCATCGCTCATCGCTGTCGCGCACTCGCTGCTCGTAGCCCACTAACTAGTTTTTAGGGTTCCGTACCTTAAAGGGAAAAAACGGAACCCTTATAGGATCACTTCGTTGTCCGTCCGTCAGTCTGTCAAGACCCATTTTCTCAGGAACGCGTGGAGGTATCAAGTTGAAATTAATATTAAATACGTATATGTATGTTCCCTTGGAGTTTAAAAAAATGAAGTTTCTAAGTCAACTCAATAAAAAATACGGCCATTTATGTAACATATTTTGATACTCGCAAATAAATCAAAGCCTACAGGGTACTTCCCGTTGACCTAGAATCATGAAAATTGTCAGGAAACAAGGTCCTCACAGCACAAAAAAAGGAAAAAATCCGAAAATTGAAAATCTGTAGTTTTATAACATTAAATAAAAATGCGATTACAAACTTACATTTGCATTTGGAGAATTGACCGTGACGTATATTAATGTATGGGACAACATATGTCTCAACTACTAAGTTAGGTTTGTTCTTGGGATAAATTCATCCCAACTACGGAACTCTTCATTGTGCGTGGTCCGACACGCATTTAGCCGGTTTTTAATTACTAGCTCTACTCGCCGACGAATGCCTGAAGGGAAAATATTTTGCTCTCGACTAGTCATCGTCGTTAGATGCATTTTAATTAAAATCCAATCAAACCATCCGCTGCAAGTGACTTTAATCAAAGATGTTGCCCCCAGAAAGAGGTCACGATAACGTAGTTAATATTTAACAGGTTAGAAAGAATTAATTATATCCTTTGGCTGATAAGTAAACATTCATTAGATTAGTCTAAAGTTTCTTGCCCGTTCTTCTCCATATGAACCTACTGCGCTTTGGAATAGGCAACTAGCTTCATCTTTGTAACTGACCGACCCCTTGACAATTCAGAAGTGCCTGCATGAATTGGTTTTATTGAAATAAATGCTTTAAGTTTGAGATTGAGTCTCTTTTAAAAATGATATTAAGTTACTTAAGGATTGAAAAAAGAAGAAAAGGCGATTTTAACGACAAATAAGAATCTCAACTTGTGTCAACCTTCAAGTTTTTTTGGTACCTACTCGGTTAACAATAGTTTTTCTTTCCACGAGTTTTTCTCATACTTTGTCATCCCTTCACGGACAAAGAAAGAAAAAAAGGTTTATTCGTCACAGTGCATACAAAAAGATGAATTATCCTGAATAGTAAAGAAAAATGTAAACAAAATAGATCTATAAATTCAAAATTTTTGGCCTTCGTCGACTAATTTCCCAACACTAATAAACAATAGACGATCATGTAACAGCTGATGGCATCGTTATACTATATTTAATGAGAAAACAATGATTCAGCAAGCAGCAATCAATACTGCTCTTAATGAAGTTCCTTGTCTAACGAGGAACGTCATGCACTGGCACACAACATGGACGGAGTGTTGCCACTGAGAAAATTAATTGCCTGCGTGCAGCGCCGTGCCGTGGAAATGTGACATAATTAGTCGGCACATTTGGATGTAGGTACTTAATTATTATTCCAATAATGTTGTATCGAAACTAAGATTTATGTGGTTTAATAAATGTGATTAGCGATCTTTAAAATTATAGACTTATTTTTGATGTGTGCTTTCCTGCAATCTGTGGAGTGGGAAATCTGTGGGAGAGATTTCTTGAATAGAGACGGAAGTGTATTACAGGAAGCCGGGGAAGCGCGCGCTATTTGATTTGACCAATGAGCACGCGCGGTGCTAGAGTTGGCCGTCAGAAACGACCTTGACGAGGCCGCCCCTTTAATGTTGTTTATAACCAAAGTTAAATGTCAGATATTACACATCAAATGCGACTACTGAAAGGCTCGCTCGTTTTTTTTCTTACCTGCCGTATTTTTGTAGAGAAATTTGTTTTTTTACACACAACAGTAAAAGTTCCTGTGTTTGATCAACAAAACTGCAAATATACTATCTGAAAATATCATCAGTTATTGCAGAAAAGGGTTTTTTTTTATGATTTTCTTTTGATCATTATTGTAACAACTCAAGTAACACGCACCATAAATTCATGAAACCAGTTCTTCATATACCTCTACTTTTTACTTAACCTGTTAGTTGATAACAAGAAGGTAGAAAGCTCTAATAAACCATTGGACCATAGTAACTTATATCATTTTATATTTGTCGAAACTGAAGGAGTTGCCATAGTTCGGAAGTGAGAACAGTTGAGCGACCCAGTTCCTTGATGCAAGTAGTTGTCAACTATATCCACTTCGTGTTTGTTCACCGCGGAAATTGTGTCCTCTATTGTAAGTCTTGTTTTCACCTCTTTACAACTTTGGATATAATAATTGATATTGTTGATGACATATTGAGTGTCGATTGTTTTTGTGGTGTTGATATAGAGTGAAGTAGCTCAGAACAATCAATCTGCCTAGCTTTTTCCCAACTATGTTGGGGTCGGCTTCCAGTCTAGCCTGATGCACCTGAATACCAATATTTTACATGTAGCGACTGCCCATCTAATCTCCACACCCAGTAACTGAGTAATACGATATATCTTGGTAAGACTGGTTGTTCATTCCATTCTGATATGTTCTGATTTTTTTTCATTTTGCGGTTCGGCGCCGGTGCGGCTCCGGCGTTATGTACAGGAAGCCTTAGGTGTCTGCTAACCCTGGGTTTTCTACAAGCCAACTCGCGGTAACTTTAAAACAAAAGAAAAGCAATAAAGTAGTAACACATTTACTACTTCAGATATAGTTCCGAACATAGAATGATGTATTATTTAGTTCCGATAATAAAATTGCTTGTTACCCTCTTCTGTGGGCCTAACACGAACGCGTGAAGTTAACGTAACACAAATTCGATCGATTTTTGAATCGAAAACACTAGATGCTCAATAAATACCAATCGCCCATTTACGAATAAAGTCTTCAAACGAAAAAAATATTATGTGCAAAGCGAGAATATCCAATTCAAACATCGAATTTTGATTTACGTACGCAGCACGAACGGGTGTAGTAGACATCGTAGTATTTTGTGCAGGGCTTAATGTTTTTTAAATTTAGAGGGTTACTCAATGGAAAATCTACTCGTTTTTTTTTAGGAAAGCCTTTGATTTAAAGCATAGCAAACGTGTTAGATTTATCTTTAGACATCTCAGCCCACGATGACATATTTTTCCACAGTTCCTGAAAATATCTACTTTCATTACTTTACGAGGAATGTACTTTAGTGTATTACGTCGTCTCGATAGTAAATAGTGATACGATCAAGTCATTAGTCGTGTCCCCCGAGACGTATCACAAAGGCATGGCACATAAAAGGTACCTCGTTACGCCGGTAATCCTTAAACCATCTTTATGTTCTCTAGATGGCTGACTTTTAGAGCATTTTAGGTCTTAATACACGTGTATAAAATAAAACTTATAATGCGAATGTACATAATGATGTGATGGTAATAATGTTAATATTTAACCATTATTGTATTATAATGTAAATCAATCTGCCTAGCCTTTTCCCAACTATATTGGGGTCAGCTTCCAGTCTAATCAGATCTGCATCTGGTTAGACTGGAATCTGAACCCAATACCTGAATACCAGTATTTTACATGGAGCGATTGCCTACCTGACACCCACAGCCCAGTTAATGGGTAACACGATACCTTTTCGTAAGACTTTTTTTTTGGGTGGGAAATTATCAAATAACTTCTCCCGCTCTGGGTGGAGCGGGAGGGCGTGTCAGACTCTTACTGAGTAAAACCCACCCGTGTGCCTTCAGTTGCCATGTTGCCGGGGGCCACGGTATCCCTTTCGGACTTTACCGCAACCCCGGCAGACCTATTAGTAAGACTGGTTGTCAGACTTTTGGGCTTTTGACTACCCCCATTGAACTGCTGCATACCGTGGTAGTTTCAAATTCACTGCCTCTTGTTGCTGGAGCAACTTGCGACCTCTTTTTCGCGCTATAAAGACAGTTGGTACTTTAAATTTTTTAAATAACACTTACTACTGCTTCAAAAAGATACCAAACTTTGAACATACCCTTGATCTGCACGCAGCTGCGTGCAGATCAAGGGTATGTTCAAAGTTCAAAAGCGATGGTGGCGAGCGCTTGGTAGCGATTATTCACTGATCACGCGTATCAGTTATTTCAATACTTTATAAAGAGATTAAAGATACTTTTAAATGTTTGTGTTCATTCCACAATTTTACTGACAGCACCCACAGGCAAATTGTTATTTTTGGCTTATAGCAGTCTTTGTGTTTTTGTGGTTTTTTATATTTAATTTTTGTTTTTTGTTTTTGTTTTTTGTTTTTAATTTAGTATGTGATCTTCCTGTCCGAGTCAAAACACAAGTTTTTTCTTTCTTTTGCCCGTGACTGTCAAAGATTTACGAATGATAACTGGAACCAACGGCTTAACGTGCTTTTGGACAGAGGGGTCTCATATAATGGATGGTCAATTGGTCACCCATCCACGAACCGATCGCGGCAAGCGTAGCTTAACCTTGTATATCCAAATACATATAAATCATGTTTTTGTTTAACTGTTAAGTTCATAGCGAACAAACGTATTGTTGTTAGAATGACCCTAGTTAGAATAGAAGCAATTCATGAATTGTACTTCGTGAAACTTTCTCATTTTCGTTAGAAAAGCTTTTGTTTTACGATTATTTTACTCTTTGTTTTTACAGTCAGGAAGTTAAATACGTTACGGTCTAGTTTATTGAGTTTATATCATTGTTAGAAGTACTTACATCTCACGGCAGACATTTTAACTGATTCTATTCAGCAGAAAGTGTTAATGTGTTAATGGCTTGATGAACACGGATTGTAACAGTTACGAAAACTCTTTTTTTTATAAACTTTATGGCAGTTATGAAAATACATTTTTAACACCCTTATTTGAAAGCAAATCAGCATCTGCTTAGTTTTTTCCTAACTATGTTGGCTTCCAGTCTAACCGGATGGATCTGAATAGCACAAGCCCCATGGTAAGCCATGTTTAGAAATTTAATGGCTATATACGCTCTTATTTGGTCAATATTGCTATTTATATAAATGGTAAATATAGTAAAATTTTACCATTATTACAAAGGGAAACGATGTGGAGTCTCGTTAACAACGCGGCAGATACATCTCAAGTCCAAGCCCCACCATAAAAGAGCCTTAAAAAGTTCTAAAAACGATTGTAAAAACGACTATCAAATTGTTTATACTATTTATTTAAAAAAACATCTCTTTTATTCGTTGCATAATGATTTTATTAACTTTCGACGTCTATAAAGTTTCAAATAAACAAGAACATTAAAATGAAGTTACTGTTGTGACGAATACATATTCCTACTCATTTTTAACCGACTTCCAATAGGAGGAGGTTCTCAACTCGACTGTATGTTTTTTTTTGTATGTTTGTTACGCGATTACTCCGCCTTATGAATTGATTTTGATGATTATTTTTTTGTTTGGTAGGTCATACTTCAGAAGTGGTTCCATATAGATTTTAATACTTTACTTGGGTAGTTTTTGAGTTAGCTTTAATAATACGTATTTTTTCCACTTAGTATGTGGATGATATGATAAGTTCCTCTGCCTGCCACTGTTATTTACATAGCAGGTAGCGGTTTTCGAATTTGTATGGAGTAGGTACTACGGCTAAAAAGTGAAAAATAAAAACTTTTTACAAACAAAAAAAACAACCGACTTCCAAAAAAAAACACTACAAAGTGAAAAATAACTTTAATTTCGGAAGTCGGTGGCAAACAACGAAAATTCAAAACCAAATACACCGACTTCCGAAATTAAAGTTATTTTTTATTTTGTAGTGTTTTTTTTTTGGAAGTCGGTTGAAAAGTTTTTATAATATATCTTTATTTACCGTAAGGAAAATTAACAAAATGCACTAAGCCTAAGCTACATTAACAAACAAAATTAAGGCACTTACCAGATGTATGAACGTAAACGATGCAAAAGGAGTACGAGTATGTAAGGGGCATAACAGGTGGCGTTTACAGAACGCCACCTGCTATGCCCCTTACATACTCTGTTTCTGCCTACCCCCATGGGAAGAAGGCGTGAGTTTATGTATGTATTGAGGCACTTTATGAGGCAAGCAATTCGCCTTTCAAAGCTTATGAGAGCTAGTTTCAACAATAACGCAAATTATTTAAAAAGTCATAATTTTAAATTGCATGGTTATCGTCGCCTTAAATAATTTTAAGTTAGTATACTAACTTAAAATTATTTAAGGCGACGATAACCGACTTTTAATGATTTTATACTTATGATCACGTCTAAACGAGTAGTGTTAATGATTTGGAAAAAATATATGTTAAATTAAAGCATTTTTTAATAACTTAATATTAGAATAATTTAGATTATGTTTATATTACACAGAGAAATTCATTTGTAAAGTTATGTCTAACGCGGATGAAAAACTGAGAATCACGCAAAATTTATCAAACGTATTTGTTTGAAACTATCACCATTTTAAAGATAATTTAATAAAAGATAATTAATTGATTCAGGCGTGACCTTGCGGAAATCCATTATAAAATACAATAGACGTGGATATATTTAGTAACTTGTTCCGCTTAGCTATTTCTAAAGAGCCATAAAAAACTCCTGAAAGAAATCGACACGTGTTTCACCTCTCAACGAGGCATCCTCAGGATGACGATGGACTTGTTGCGAACTCGAACACGGCGTGTTGCCACACCAAGCGCTGAGTGCAGACTGAGCCTTATCGCCCGTGAAACCCACTTATATAGTGTCGCCGTTATCAGTGCGACCGTTATTAGTGCGATAAGGGGCGAACAATCGCAGCAAAGGTGACCTAGGCATACTCGTATTTAATTCGTTCAACAGTGTAATGTTTCCGGTATTATTTTTGACAATTTCTAAACTCTCTAATACTGACATTCTGAAACCTTTATCACATGTGTGTAAAATTTCGAAAGTGTTATTATTATTTAACGAATGACCTGTGTAACGGACGCCGAGTGTTTCGCTATAATATGTAAGAATAAGTTCAAAGTCAGTAAAAGTGTTAGTAAATCGAGACCCTATCTGTGCACCATAGCGCAAGTAGCGGCGAAACGTAGATGAGCCTTTGATACATTTGTATAAGTTTTCATAATTTCTAGTCAGAATTTAGTGTTTTATAATGTCCTAATTGAATTTAGTCATTAGTCTCCTTATGAGAATCTGATAAGATAGAATAACTATGCAAATTGTGTAACTTTAAAACGTAAAGAAAATATCCAGTATAATTACGTAATTTGAAAATGAGGTTTTTTGTTTGCAAAGATATTAACGAAATGTTTGTTCCGGGTAAGGGGATTGGATATAAAAACGCTTGCCACGTTTGAATTATATAAATCGACCCACGGGTTTGGAAGATATAAGCAATAATGTATCAAGGATAATTTTAAACATAGTTATAAGTATAAATAAGCTAATAAATGGTTATTTTATAGTAGGAACGTCACAAATTGTTTAAAATAGGGCTACATTATTTTAGATATAAGAAAATGATTGTAAGAGGGGCTCGGAGCACGGTCCCAACAAGAACGGACAAGTCTGAACTTGTCCGCCATACACGCGCAAAGGCAAGCTACGCCGCGCTCTGATTGGCCGACTACGGCGAACGCTCTCCGCGCCTCCCACTCCGCCCGCACTAAGCGGCAATTGTATAAAAATGGGCCGGCTTGCCGCGAGAATTCACTGATCACTCGACCGTCAAGCAGCAAGCCGCCCTAGGAAATAAATCAAGAAAGAAACAACTCAAAATAAATGAGAAGAAGTCTACAGAATCTTTTATTTCTACAAAACAGACAAGTCTCATTACAACAAAAATACAGTCCATTACAGTCTGGTCCATCGAGCGGCGGATATCAAGATCCGAAGATACCTGAAAATCACGAAGATTCCCGAAGAAAAGTGCCAAGGACTTAGAAAATGGTGATCACAAGAAGCCAAGGAGACTCAGCAGAGATGGAAGAACAGCGACGCATCCAGTTGCAGCAAGAGGCGCGACGAAGGGAAGCCGAGCTGATCGAACGAGAACGACTGAGAAGACTTTCCCTGGAGCCACCAGCATCACCATTCTCCAAGCCAGCAGACACCAGTACAGCGGGACCTTCCGGAATTCAAGCAACAGCAGCGGAGCTCAAGAAGAGACTAGGATCACCGTCCAGATCAATCAGGTCAACAACAAGTGTTACTACGCGGCTACGGGTAGCGGAATTGGAGGCAGCAGAGAAACTGGCTACAATAAGAAGAAGGGAATTGGAACTAGAAGCGGACCTAGTGAAGAAGCGGCTAGCCGTCGAAGTATCAGTCATCAACGATGAAGAAAGCATACATGAAGAGGAACCGACTCCACCTC
This sequence comes from Agrochola litura, assembly GCA_949152395.1. Taxonomy (NCBI): domain Eukaryota; kingdom Metazoa; phylum Arthropoda; class Insecta; order Lepidoptera; family Noctuidae; genus Agrochola; species Agrochola litura. The sequence goes on from OX424512.1 coordinate 10,615,715, forward strand.
GTGAGGAACCACATCAGAAGGTGGACGAATGGCTGAGGACAAACCCCCTCAGCACACGGGGGGAGGAGGCACGAGATCAAGAAGGAACTCGCGAAGAACCGAAGCAGCTGCGATTCGAGGTTCAACGAGCAAGATCGCCGACTCCAACGAGGAATAGGAATAGCATCGAGCACCTGGCGGCCACACTAGAGAAGATGGCCAGACCCAGGCCTCGACACACGGATCTACCTACTTTCTCCGGAGCGGCCAACGAGTGGTTACCGTTCAAGGCAGCAGTACGGGACACAACGAACATGTACCAGATTTCGGCAGCAGAGAACATCCAACGGTTGAGGAGCTGCCTCAAGGGAGATGCAAGAGACGCCGTGGCCGCCCTCCTGCATACGGCCACCGATCCAGACATCATTATGAAGACCCTCGAGCAGTGCTTCGGAAGACCGGAAGTGATCATCGACAAGGCGCTGGAGGACCTAAAGAAACTACCGAAACCTGGAACATCGGCAGCTGAACTGAACAACTTCGCGATCAAGCTGCAGAACATCATCTGCGTATTGAAGACAATTGACCGAAGAGGATACTTATTCAATCCCCTGATGACAAGGGAAGTGTTGGACAAGCTGAGCCCGCACCTACGATCAAGATGGTGCGACTACGCCTACGACCACGAGGGAACGACGGATCCGGAGATTGTCGTCATGTCCCGCTTCTTGATGCGTGAAGCGGACAGGGCGCTTCGGTACACCTACGCTCCAGCCACAGCTACAGCCAGTCAGAAAAAGGAGACCCGGCCAGCTGTGACACTGAAGAAAAAGGTAAGTGTGTTCAACACGACCGGGGGAACAGAAGAAGAAAAGGATAAGTGTCCCAAATGTGAACAAGCTCACATACTCACGCAATGTCCTAAGTACAAGGCGCTCGCCATAGAAGATCGATGGAAGTTCTTGAAAGAAAAAAGAATATGTTTCCGGTGCGCCCTGAAGCAACATAGGCGCATGAATTGCAAAGCAAAGGCGTGCGGCGTGGATCAATGCAGTCGTCCGCACCATGCAACTCTCCATCAAGAAAGGAAGGAGGACCCGAAGCCAGCTGAGCTGCCCAAAGAAGAGACTGTCATGTCGGTGGCACCACGACCAGCTGCTGGAACAAGGACGGTCCTACTCAAGATGTGCCCTATCGTCGTATCCGGACCACGGGGGGAGGCGAAGACATACGCCCTCCTGGATGAAGGAGCCACCATCACCCTCGTCGATAAGGATCTGGCGGAGAGCATCGGAGCAGAGGGACCATCACAGCCGCTTCACCTGAACGGGGTCAACATGTCGCAGCAGGAGATGGAGAGCCAGCTGGTGAACGTCCATGTAAGAGGACTGAAGAACGAGGACGGCTACAGGATCCGAGCGAGGACCATGAAGAACCTTCGCCTGCATCAACAATCTATCCCGGACACTCTGCTGGACTACGAGCACCTACGGGACCTGACGCCAGAAGAGGTGTGCTACGAGCAGGCGCGCCCAGGACTCCTAGTGGGAACGGACCATTGGGAGTGCATTGTCTCCCGCGAGCTCCGAGTCGGTGAACCAGAGCAACCAGCCGCTTCGAGGACACAGTTAGGATGGGTGGTGCACGGAACCGCGCCACGTAACGTCATATGTCAACAAGGAAACGTGCTGCATGTATACGAGCCCGACCGGACGACGGAGACCAACAATCAAGAGCTTCATGACTTAGTGGATTGCCATTTCAAGATCGACGCGCTCGGCATACAGGGGAAGCCGAGGATCAAGGACGCGGATCTACGGGCCATCGACATAGTAAAGAAAACGATCAGGAAGATCGACACCGGGTACGAGGTCGGACTGCCGTGGCGGCGGGACGACGTCACCATGCCTTCCAGCTACGGGCAAGCACTTCGCCGGTTGAAGAAGATCGAACAACGGATGGACGCTGATGCAGAGTTCGCAGCAGAATACTCCAAACAAGTCAACAATCTGGTTGACAAAGGATACGCAGAGCTGTGCAACGGATCTGAAGAAAGAAGCCCCATCTGCTGGTACCTGCCACACTTTGCCGTGCAGAACCCGAACAAGCCCGGCAAGCATCGACTGGTTTTCGACGCAGCGGCGAAGAGCAACGGCGTATGCTTGAACGACGAGCTGCTGGAAGGACCCGACCTGCTGCTGTCACTGCCGGGAATCCTCTTCCGGTTTCGAGAGAAGGCGGTAGCGATCACTGCGGACGTGCAAGAAATGTTCCTGAGGATCAAAATACGGCCGGAAGATCAACCAGCGCAGCAGTTCCTATGGAGAGGCAACGAGAGGGAAGAGCCTCCAAAGAAGTACAAGATGACCAGCATGATCTTCGGCGCCGCGAGCTCCCCGTACATGGCTCACTACGTCCGCAACCATAACGCAGACGTATATGGGCAGGAGTGTCCACGCGCGCTGGAAGCCATCAAGAATAGCCACTACATGGACGACTTGGTGGCCAGTTATGGAACCAGTGAAGAAGCCTGGAAAGCAGTGGAAGAAACAAGAGCGGTACACGCAAACGCCGGGTTCACGCTGCGAGGATGGAGCTCCAGCGACTCAACGGTGCTACGCGACGTGCCAGCAGAACTTCAAGCCACCTCTCCCACACAACTGGGGGGAGAACAGCCGGAGAGCAAGATACTGGGGCTGTATTGGAGCTCGGAAAAGGACGAACTAGGGTTCAATACGTCAATGAACCGAGTTCCGTCTGAAGTGCGTGCGAGAACCCGTGCGCCAACCAAACGTGAGGCTCTCAGTGCAGTGATGTCGATATACGACCCACTGGGGTTACTAAGCCACTACACTATACGCTCTAAGATAATTTTACAGAGCTTGTGGCGGCTGCAGATTTCATGGGATGAACAAGTACCTGACGAAGAGAACGAGCTGTTTGCCTCCTGGCTCGCCCGCCTAGGCGAGCTCACTCAACTCCGACTGCCGAGGTGTTACATGAAGAAACAGTACGAGCGCATCGACCTACACGTCCTGTGTGACGCCAGCGAACAAGCCTACGCAACCGTGGCTTACTGGAGGATCCAGAACCAGGATGGAAGTGTCAACGTCGTGCTGGTAGCCGCCAAGGCCAAGGTGGCACCTCGTCGAGTCCAGACAATACCACGCCTGGAGCTGCAAGCGGCGGTCATCGGAGCAAGACTGGCGGACACCATAAGGAAGGAGCATCGCCTCGACATCGGCCGGACGACCTACTGGACCGACTCAACGACGGTCGTGCACTGGATTCACCATGACATGCGACGCTACACTCCGTTCGTCGCGCACCGACTGGGAGAGATCGCCGAGCTGACCAAGAAGGAAGACTGGCGTTGGCTGCCCACAGCCAGCAACGTAGCCGACGACGCCACCCGGCTTGTCGATACACCGATCAGCGAAAATGATCGATGGTTCCAGGGGCCCGATTTCCTGTTCCTGCCAGAAGAACAGTGGCCTGCAGCGGCGACGAGCGAGCCAGAGGACGAGGAGGTCCTTCACATCACCGAAGAGAAACAAGACAGCTGGCTGCCCGATCCAGCCCGCTTCTCCAAGTACGAGAAATTGGTGAGAACCGTTGCCCGAGTAATTGCCTTCACCGATATTTGCAGAAAGAAAGCGACAGCATTAGAACACCGCCACATCCAGCGAGCCGAAGCCGAGTTAACGAGACAAGCTCAAGAAGACAGCTTCGGGGACGAACTGAAGAGAATCCGGTCTGCTCGTCCACTGATGAAGACGAGTCGACTGTATCGACTGGATCCGGTACTAGAAGATGGTGTCCTGAGGGTGCGAGGCCGGATCGAGGCCTCTGCCGCACCCACAGAAACGAAGCGGCCAATCATATTGGACGGCCGCCATCAGCTGACCAAGCTCCTTGTTTTGCGGGAGCACTGTGCGGCGGGCCACGCCAACAGAGAGCGCGTGACAAACGACCTGCGGCAGCGGTACTGGGTCATCCACTTGCGACCCACGGTGCGCGCCGTAGAGAAGAACTGCACCTACTGCCGAAGACGCCGAGCAACACCACAGCCACCAGCTACGGGGGACCTGCCACACGCCCGCCTTGACCCGTTCCACCGCCCGTTCACTAACTGCGGTGTGGACTACTTCGGGCCGATGACGGTCAAGATAGGACGCCGCCGAGAGAAGAGATGGGGCGCACTCTTCACGTGCCTCACCTCCCGCGCCGTGCACATCGAGCTCGTCGCATCACTCTCCACCGACTCAGCAATCATGGCACTGAGACGAATGGCCGCTCGCAGGGGCTGGCCAAGAGTGATGTACTCCGACAACGCGACCAACTTCCGCGGGGCTGATCAAGAGCTTCGCAACGCCTACACCGAGGGGATGCCTGCCCTGCAAGATGAGGGGCTACTGCATCGAATGGAGTGGCGCTTCATACCTCCTGGCGCGCCCAATCAAGGCGGCGCGTGGGAGCGAATGGTACGCTCCGTGAAGACAGCTCTCAGCGTCACACTGCGAGAGAAGGCGCCACCAGAAGAAGTCCTGAGAACTCTACTCACTGAAGCCGAGTTCTCCATCAACGCAAGACCGCTGACTCATGTCAGCGTGAACCCCAGCGATCCCGAGGCTCTGACTCCCAACCACTTCCTGTTGGGGTCATCAGACGGGCTGCCAACGACGGGACCCTGCGACGAAGCGGACAGAAGAACCTGGCGAGCTAGTCAAGCGCTCGCTGACCACTTCTGGCGACGCTGGCTGCGCGAGTACCTCCCCACATTGGTACCTCGCGGCGAGCCGCAGAACGACGCGCGCCCACTACAAGCCGGCGACGTGGTCCTCGTGGTTGACAACACGCTGCCCCGGAACACCTGGCCTATGGGAGTCGTCGAGCACACACATCGCGGACCGGACGGCGGCATCAGGGTCGTCGAGGTACGCACCAGAACCGGCACCTTCCGACGCCCAGTGAGCAAACTCGTCGTCGTAATGAAGAGTGAGGAGGCTACGCGAGCTGCGCCGGGGGGAGGAATGTAACGGACGCCGAGTGTTTCGCTATAATATGTAAGAATAAGTTCAAAGTCAGTAAAAGTGTTAGTAAATCGAGACCCTATCTGTGCACCATAGCGCAAGTAGCGGCGAAACGTAGATGAGCCTTTGATACATTTGTATAAGTTTTCATAATTTCTAGTCAGAATTTAGTGTTTTATAATGTCCTAATTGAATTTAGTCATTAGTCTCCTTATGAGAATCTGATAAGATAGAATAACTATGCAAATTGTGTAACTTTAAAACGTAAAGAAAATATCCAGTATAATTACGTAATTTGAAAATGAGGTTTTTGTTTGCAAAGATATTAACGAAATGTTTGTTCCGGGTAAGGGGATTGGATATAAAAACGCTTGCCACGTTTGAATTATATAAATCGACCCACGGGTTTGGAAGATATAAGCAATAATGTATCAAGGATAATTTTAAACATAGTTATAAGTATAAATAAGCTAATAAATGGTTATTTTATAGTAGGATCGTCACAAATTGTTTAAAATAGGGCTACATTATTTTAGATATAAGAAAATGATTGTAAGAGGGGCTCGGAGCACGGTCCCAACAAGAACGGACAAGTCTGAACTTGTCCGCCATACACGCGCAAAGGCAAGCTACGCCGCGCTCTGATTGGCCGACTACGGCGAACGCTCTCCGCGCCTCCCACTCCGCCCGCACTAAGCGGCAATTGTATAAAAATGGGCCGGCTTGCCGCGAGAATTCACTGATCACTCGACCGTCAAGCAGCAAGCCGCCCTAGGAAATAAATCAAGAAAGAAACAACTCAAAATAAATGAGAAGAAGTCTACAGAATCTTTTATTTCTACAAAACAGACAAGTCTCATTACAACAAAAATACAGTCCATTACAACCTGTATCTATTAAATGTTGTGCAAAATGGGATTTTTCTGGATAATTATTCCTGTACGCTGCAATATGTTCCTTATATCTTGTCTGAAAATTACGACCAGTTTGACCTATGTAAATACCATTACAATCATCGCAATGTAACTTGTATACACCTGATTTTTTGTGGTTTTCTAATCGATCTTTTCCGTTACAAATCTGTCTTAGTGAATTATTTGTTTTAAAAGCTACCCTTAATTGATTTGTTTCGAAATGGATTAAGGGTAGCTTTTAAAACAAATAATTCACTAAGACAGATTTGTAACGGAAAAGATCGATTAGAAAACCACAAAAAATCAGGTGTATACAAGTTACATTGCGATGATTGTAATGGTATTTACATAGGTCAAACTGGTCGTAATTTTCAGACAAGATATAAGGAACATATTGCAGCGTACAGGAATAATTATCCAGAAAAATCCCATTTTGCACAACATTTAATAGATACAGGTCATTCGTTAAATAATAATAACACTTTCGAAATTTTACACACATGTGATAAAGGTTTCAGAATGTCAGTATTAGAGAGTTTAGAAATTGTCAAAAATAATACCGGAAACATTACACTGTTGAACGAATTAAATACGAGTATGCCTAGGTCACCTTTGCTGCGATTGTTCGCCCCTTATCGCACTAATAACGGTCGCACTGATAACGGCGACACTATATAAGTGGGTTTCACGGGCGATAAGGCTCAGTCTGCACTCAGCGCTTGGTGTGGCAACACGCCGTGTTCGAGTTCGCAACAAGTCCATCGTCATCCTGAGGATGCCTCGTTGAGAGGTGAAACACGTGTCGATTTCTTTCAGGAGTTTTTTATGGCTCTTTAGAAATAGCTAAGCGGAACAAGTTACTAAATATATCCACGTCTATTGTATTTTAGATAATTTAATTTTTTTTTTTTAGTATACGTGTTTTATTAAAATACGTTTTGTTTTATGTATAATAAATAAATAATGCGTTTAATTTGGGACAGTGCTCCTTGATGGGCGAGTCCTATTACTGGCTGGACGTAAGACGCGTTGCGTGAGCTCAGTACAGAACACGCAAGCTAACCACTCAAGGTCACTGGCATATATCTGCGTCTTAAGTAATATACTGATCGCACGGTGTACGTATGTAAATACTGGCAGTATTTACCAGTCCAGACCAGCATATTCTTACTGAACGCTTTCGCGTAGCTCATCAATATTCCAGTGTTTGATATGATAGTGATCAATCATGTCTTGAGCGTTAGAACATGGTTTCATTAGTGATATAGTCTACTAATGACTTGGCATGCATTCTCACAACCGTGTATCTTTCGTCACTACCTATATGAAATGGATAAAAGGAAAGTAGAACGTAGATTTGCCTATTATAATACCACGTTCGATCAAGTTTGCGCATATTTCCTTAAATGTATGTTTTAATACACTTTACTTATGTATTCCCCATATCTCGTGCATTGTGGAGTAATGGTCCATTTCAAGCAGTCTTGCATCACTTTAATATATTCAACAAAGAAATACGTCTGGCACAAATATCGGAATATTTTTATTTGTAAATGGAATACAACAATTTGCATTTGTTTCTAAAGAAAAGAACGAAATATATCCCTATTTAGACCACAATCCTGTAGTCAATTTATGCATGCTTGTCCCACAAAGAACTCTGTATTTCATTAATACGGGACTAATTCGCCTTGTGCTGTAATTCCCTTGAAATTTACATCTTAATTACTCTCATTCCCAAAACACTTTTTTATTTCTGAAGAGAGCTCCTCATTGCGCTCAAAATTTTAGCATTCTATGCGGGAAAACATTATTCAAATTCATCTTCAGCTAATTTTAAATATTTTAAACTCCAACTTAATTAATATGCAATTAACTTTGGAAATGATAACTTGGGAAGACAAACATTTTGCCGATTCCAAGTAAGATATGCTTAAGTAATACTTAGATATTGTGATAGAAGGTAGTTTTAATGAGTTCCACATTATAGGAATCAAGGTTATATTGCCAATCAAATTAAAAGCCGTAATTTATTCACTGGTTGCGATGCTCTTGACACTTTTCTGACAGTCTTCTTGAAAAAAAACTTGTTTGCGGAACTCGATTAAGTTATGGATTTATTTAGCGATACCGACCGGAGGCGGCTGCAGAGCACGCTACTTCAATATATTATGATTCCTAAAAACATTTCCAGAATTTCTAATAGAATTTCTACATAATCCAGTTAGTTCGGCATTGGAAATGCAACTAGGTACTCCATATCAATACTCAACTTAGTCAAAATTATTATCCAATATTTTAAGATGAAAACCAATCATTCCAATGCCAAAATTCGATTGTTTTTTTAAGAATACAATACAAGAATGGACATGTTTTCTGCCTACATTACGATAAATCACAGAACTTCCATTCGAAGACGAATCGACGAATCGAGTTTTATGACAGGATCAAAATATTAAATCAAATATTTCCTTAAGAAAAACCTGAAGGGAACAAGAATTCAATATTTTGATGGCACTTTTTGAATATTTAGCAGTCAGCAAACGTGAGGGAATGGCGTTCCATTAATTTGGACAGGACTATTCAATGACTCGGCACAATCGAATTTCAATTAAATGAGTTGACGAAGAAAGAACTTGAAATTAGAACAAGTTCCTTCAGCAATACCAGTTTTATCAGGCAGTAACTGTAAAATTAAATCAGAGAGCTTTATAACTAAAGGGTGGAGTTATTCACTGACTCAATGCCTTGCCTCGACCTCGATAAACCAATGTTTTATGTCACAACTTTTGCGAACACTCAGCACAATTTGGCAAGGAACGATCACTAATCTTTTTATAGTGTTTCTTTACTCCAAGCGTAGATTATTTTCACTAAAAAGAAAAGCAATAAAGTCCCAGTAGCAGTATGTTACGCGCAAACAAAAGTGAAATTTCTCAGAGATTTTAGGAAAAAATGGGTGGTGTAAAAAGAAAATCATTGTATCGAGGGGAGCGAATTCACTTTCCGTTTTATAAACAAGTCTATTACGTTGTTTCAGACCTTTGGCGTGAGGCGACACGGTGGAACACGTGGCAAATGGAGTTTTCTACTTTGCATAATGTTTGCTATCCTCTCGTAACGGGGTAGGTGCCGCGGTACATAGCTGCGTGCCGTTTATTGCTGTTTTATTTCATTCACGGGAAAACCAACATTTTACGGCAGTTTTATGGCGGTTGCGACTCAAATTCTATACAGAATAACACCGTTTGAGTTGAGTTTTTTCGTTATAATGACGACTATTCATTTTGCGGCCGCGGCACCACTTACCGCGAAATTAGCTGGCAGCTATTTGATATATTTTATTATTAATTTTGCTTACAAAAATGTGTTAAAACGTTAATAGAACTTGTTACTTGTGTTTGCATTATTTTTAACTCTACAAGACATTGGGTTGTTAACCCGTAAGCCTGTTATTTACTCTGCGACGTTTTCCTCAGATAAGGTTCTCATGCACGTATAGCTGTGTCACTGTCTTTGAATATCCGTTAATTGCATTATGCAAAGTACCTTCGAAATTAGTTAGAAGCATGAGAAGCGTCCTTAATTAGACTCAAGAACCGTACATTTGGGGATAAGTAAGTATCTTTAATTTTAGTGGTTCGATGTAATTTTGTGATAGTCAGCAATTTGTAAAAGATTTATAAAGTGACAACCTTTTAACTTCTATAAATCAAGTGCCTATAAATTTAACTCTAATGATACCATTATAATTTACCTTTTTAATTGATTTCAAAGAAAGGAGAAGAGAAAGGAAGGTGTTGTTTTTATAATTATTTTGTTTTGAATTAAAAGTATTTGCTTAACGAGTGTCTGATTTAAAATAAATTGATACCCGATTTATGTGACATAAAATAGGCGTTTTAGGCCTTTCAAGCAGCTTCGTAGTTGTCAATTACGAATAGCAATTAGGAAGGTACACGTTATAAACAGCTACAGCTTTGTATTATAGATTTCAATGCAATATAGATAGATACCTAAAGGCCTCATTAGGCGTCTACTGTTTAGATTCTTATTACATTTAGTGCCTGAACTACTGCGTGTCGAATTAAGACTCATTTACCAGCCAGTGGAGGTTCTCATGAAAACGTCCATGCGTCCAGTTTCGTAGAGAGACTCACCAAGAGATTATCACACTCAAGCGAGAAACAAACGTACAAAATACTACTTTATCATACGAGACACATCAGGCTATTTTCTCGAACATTGATTTGAAAAGTCAAAATAACGGTCGAAGTGACGGCTGTCATGAAAATAATTGCAGCAGGGTTTGACTTTACGGTGTCAAAAACGCTCTCTAGGAAAACCGTTTCAGTGACGTCATTCACCGGCGCTATGAGGCAGACGCTATGTGGCAGTCATAGCAGAGCTCTTCTAGGAAACCGTAGCTTTTGTATACGATTGTTTGTTTACAACGGACGCTTCCAATTTTAAAAAGCAAGGATATTCTCAAACTAGTTTCGAACGTACTGTTTAGGTATATGGCGGCATCTACATCGCCACATGCGATCTACGCATCAAAGACGTAACGTCACACTAAAATCCTGACGTCACACAAATCCTGCATCGCGCAATTAGAGTTCTGCACGAACACCATAGGTATATATATAGGATAAGTTTTTGTCCAGTGCGCAAACTTTATTACGTGACTTTACTCATCATTATGAACAACTATTACTATGGGACCAAACCTGAAATCGAGAAAAAAAAAATCTGCTGTTCCCTACATTTATATTTGCATAACTCGTCAAAATGTAGGGCTGTTTCATACATTTTGACGAGTTATAAAAACTTACCCTTTATAACTTACCCGACATCAATCGTTGGGCAGTTGCCCGCCAGACACGATACCCGTCTAGTTGGAGGATCCTCCTTTTCTATAGAGGATGAGTGAACTTTACACCCTGTTCCTCTTACCTCTAAAGGTACACGTGTCAACTTTTTCATCTCATTTCATACATACATACATATACTCACGCCTTCTTTCCATGTCGGTAAGCAGAAATGACAGCTGACGCCCTAGAGAGTCATAGTGACCTTATTGGTGATGTTCTTCAGAATGGTCAGGTTCAAAGTGATCGAAACCGGCGTGCGTGTATGACCAGATGTTTGCACGTAAACGTCGTATCAGGTGGCGTTCTAAAACGCCGTTACGACACGAATGTTACATACTCCTTTTGCTTTGCTTACGTTCAAACATCTGGTCATACACGCACGCCGGTTGCGATCACTTTGCACCTGACCATTCTGAAGAACATCACCAATAAGGTCACTATGACTCTCTAGGGCGTCTCCTCCCAGCTTTTCCATTCCACTCACATCTGCCTTGTGTACTTTTTGCTAATAGCCTTCTGATCATCCTCTTAACATGACCTAATCCACTTTCAGTACATTTGTGACAACTTTAGTAAAAATCTACGGTCATCAAATAATTGCGTTCTTCAATGCCCCTCTCACCGCACAGACTTCATTCACTCTTCCTTCTTCGTTCAGTCTATCTCTCTGTAGAATGCGCTCCCCCTGGAATTCAGGATGGTAATCAACCGATTATCCTTTAAAGTTAAAGTTCGCGAGCACATTTGTAAGAAGCTGGCAGTATCATCACAATGTTAATGTTTTCCCATTGTTTGTCTTATTTCATTTAGTAAATTCATGTTTTTATGTATATTTAATTGTGCTTATTTTTTAATATACAATTAGGCATATATATGTCGGAGACGGGTGTGACTTTGTTATTATCAGCGATATTTTAACTACTGTGGGCGTAGTGTGGGTAGTATTGGTTAGTGCGCATTAGAAAAACAGTTTGCAGTTCAGATCACATTATAATTTTCTATCAAATTAATCACACTAGCTAAATTATACACACACTGGGTGCGACGGTGTTTATTAAAATCACCAATTAACACAATGATCACAAATTACAACTAACACAATAACTGAGCACCACGAATCGAGAACAGTTCCGTGACGTCTTCACTCCGATGCGATCAGAGGCTGAATGCCACCTCGCCGTGGCCTTAAAACATCACGACTCTGTAGAAGCGCGCCATTTGGTGTGGGTAGATCACTTGATGTCGCCAGTGGCGCGCTTGCGATTCGTTTCGTGTCCGTACTAATGACCGGATCCGACATATATTATATTTATAGTTTGTAATAGGAATATGTGTATCTTGATATTTGAATATTTTTTGTAATCCACAATTTTTCGTAATTGCACCTACCGCTGTTTGTCTCTGTATCACCCAAAGGTTGACTGGTAGAAAATGCCTTTGGCATTAAGTTAGCCTCTGTACATTTATGTGCTTGAAGTATTAAATAAATAAACCATCTAAGCATTTTTGTCCAGAGGTACATTTTCTTTTTAGCTCGTTTCAATAATCACCTATTTCACTTTTGAGGCAAGAAACTGTGATCATGTAAATGATTCATAACGGTGACAATAGATGGACCTAATATCAGTTATTATCCGCGAAACTAACGCTCCTGTAATAACAGGGACCAGTCTATTAGGGCGCCATTATGCGGGAGCCCTACTGTATTTATTAGGCACTTGATGTAAATGACTTGTGACTGTGACCTACTTTATTTGGGACTTATAGGTGTTATTAGTTAGGCTAGGAGTGGAGATAAGGTGTGATTAAACATAGAATTTTATTATTGAATACTTAATACCTTAATGCCTCCTAATTGGCCATCGCTGGTGCGATGATGCGTGCGTCCTAAGAAAACGTACGCACTATCGTGCGATCGAACATCTGGCATCTACTGAAAGTCCTAATAAACGGTCGCGCGATCAAGCCATTTTTTCTTTCAAATTAAACCATGAAATCGCATCGTATCATCGAGCGAGTGATGGCCAATTAGGACGTCGCTTAGGCTCCCACAGACAGACGCGAAGCGACGGTGTGACGCAATTCTGGTAGGTAGAACAACTTTCTGATGTTTTCATAGAAATTGTTCTACTAGAGCCGCATCGCACTGTCGCGTCGCGCCTGTCTGTAGGAGCCTTTGTTTGATTTCAAATGAAACATTTCCACAAATGTCTCATATAAGCACAAAAACTCAGTCCTTAATTTGAGTAAATAAAATACCTAGGTACTGAAATATTGGTATAGATAAGTACTAGAGGTTATAAAAAATATCTATCGGGGCGAAAAAGTACCCGTTAATTAAGTACCTACCTAATAAGTACTTAAGACTGAAATATCGAAAATATACTACAATATAATAAACATCGAAATAAACAGAGTATTAAAATTTAAGTATAAAAGTAAATATACCTAAACGATATAAAATTGCGTACGAGTATACGGTTATTTCAAGGTTACAAAGCGTCCCGTTACCCCATACTCTCTCACAATCATGTTCTGTTTAGAAACCTTAAAAAGAGAGTACCTATAATAATTACTTTTCTATTCATAAACCATTTCACTAACGTAGAAAATATTAATTAGTACACAAACTTAATTTTTCAGTTGGCCAATTATTTCTTCGTGGGAAACACTGAGGTTACTCCTATAATAAATAATTATTAGAGCTTGGAATATTTATCACGCAAGCCTTTACCTGTTGTTATTTAATTATGGTAACACATTACACGAGGAACATTAATTTTAGACGTGTAAGTTATTGAATAAGTTCATTAATTTTGGTTATAAGGGCTAGGCATGTTTTTATTTTTCAGTATTTAGAAAATAGTTTATTGTCCGTAAGCAGGTTTACAAGTTGAGACGACATGAGTAGCTTAAAATATTACCTATAGCTAGGTTACAAAATATTATTTACCAGTGAGCCCCAAACTAGACAGTTAGTCTGTATCTTAGAGATCTTTTTCGGCTTTCACGAGGTTCTCGTCGTGCCGTATAACATTAATCATTGTGCAACGCTCTAATCGATCTATCACTACTATGTATGGCTTATTGGCAATTAATTGACGGTCCCTCTTGTTTAAATGCCAAATAAAATCGATTGGGGTAACCTTTAGATTAGTTACACAACCACGTTATTGTATTGAGTATCTACGTCATTGTTACGAGACTTGACGTAGAAATTACTTGGAAATATATATTAGTTCAGTGTCTTAGTAGTTGTACCTAGCAGTTTATCTATAGTATTTGTAACTCCACCTACATATTGTGGACAGAGAGTTCAGATTTATTAAAACATTTTTCTTTGATAGAAAGAAACACCACGTTTAAAATGTTCTCTATGATAAATAAATTGCTCTGTGGAGGTCAACGTAATACTGAACTTAATCAGCAGTAATGCAAAGCTTAAGTCATCATGTTCTCGTCAGAAAATTGACAAAAAGAATTGTCTATCACCATCATTAACATAGTATGCACGTTTACGTAACTGGATTTTGCCTCATTCCTAATTAATCCTTCTTCAATCACTCCCAAATCCCGTGCCCCGTACCGTTCATTACAAAAAAGGCGGTATTCAAAGCGGATGATTAGTTCACCGTAATTAGACCGGGTTCTGAGAAATAGGTTACCCGAACAGGTGGGGCAACGAATTGGCAAGTAAGGGGTTAGGGTCATTAATCATAATATTCGACGTTAGTTCCAACTATGCTCTGTCACAGAGGTTACCTTTTGTGTGCTTGAGTGCATTTATGTGAGGAAAAACGATAGGTACTTAAAACTTTAATATGATTTAAGAAAATTGGCCAAGTGCGTGTCGGACCACTCACAATGAAGAGTTCCGTAGTTAGGACGAATTTATCCCAAATACAAACTTAACATTGTAGTTGAAATACATACATTCCAAATGCAAATGTAAGTTTGTACACACAATATTGAGAGATTTGCCAAGTTATTTTAGGACCATACTTCTTTTAAGTTTTCCTGTAATCTTTGAGTAAAGAGCCATACTATTTTTTTTTTTAAATTTTAGGTCCAGTGGTTTCGGAGATAAGAGTCTGTAATGATCAATTTTCATCGAATTTCTTAAATATTTTTAAAAGCATTTATTTTAAAATTATATAAAAAATATGTTTAAGATTATCGCAACAATTATTTCATTTGATATGTCACACGGTAATGTTAGCAATTTATTTTTTCTTGTTTGTCTCTTAAGTGACCCCTATATTCAAATTTCATTTATTTACGTTAGACGTTCGTGTTTGGGTCACAGAAATACATATGTGTACCAAATTTCAACTTAAGATCGGTTCATTAGATTCGGAGCAAATTGGCTGACAGACGAACATACAGACAGACACAAGAGTGGTCCTATAAGAGTTCCGTTTTTTCCTTTTGAGGTACGGAACCCTAAAAAGTACGGAAATGAAAAAAAATAGGTTTTCTGGTTTTCTGGCCACCTCCTTTTTTGTACCTACTTTTAGTTTTAAGTAGTTTTTTTTATATTTCAAACAAGTTAATATACTTGACAGTATTTGTCCCTATTTACCTACTGTCAGTGCAGAAGTAAAAGTTCAATCTATTTAAGTTAGGCATCAAAATCACAAGGTCACAAACAAAATGCTGTAACCAGAAACGCCATGATAAACAACACTCTCAATTTAAGTAGAATGACAGCTTTTGATGTAGTTGCCTTGTTAGTCCTTGTTCCTACGGGTTCCTTTATAAATCATAGCAAGGCCTCCCCTTGCCGAAACTGACAGATTTGTTACTGTCTCGGCCGGAATGAGTGGACTCGGATAAAAGACACGCTGAAGGGGAAAAGAAATGTTCACAATAATTTACGACAAACTAGTTTGAACTGGTTATTGTTGAGATTTCATCGAGTAAACAGTATTGTTACTGATTTTATAAGTTAATATTATTTGTTGACTTCGGTGTCAAAGTTTTGGTGTCAAGGCAACCGTTGCTCGTTCCATTTACATCAGATTATAGGCGTAAATCAGTTTCAATCTGCGTGGGACGAGTGTCGAATCTGCTCGAGTTATCTACGCAAATAGCCATGTAAAGACACTTGATCAGACTTGTGAGCTAATTTTGGAGACTTTGTCTTAATCGGCATTGGCTTAATACGAAATATACAGATTGTTACATCATCCTCTGTAATCGACTACAACCAATTAAGATATTGTCGACGCCTATTTACAGACGAATCACAGAATAGATTACAGTACTGATGCATTTACAGCTACTGCTTAACTTACCACGATTAGTAAAGGAAGATAAATCAACCACACTTTAAAATCCTAGTACCCTTGACTCTCCTTTAATCTATAACGGAGACTATGAAACTTAAATCTCCAACTCTATTACCAATTTAGCATCTTGATGGGTGGTAGAAGATTTATTTTCTCGTGAAAGCTGGGAGTATGCGTGACCCGTCGTTTCAATAATTACTGGCTCGCCTCTCGGAGTGAAGGGACACTCAAGATCGAGAGAAGTGCACACGAATTAGCGCTAAATACTACCACGCTCGAACGGGATGGATGGAGTTGATGCAATGCCGGATCAATAAGGAAGGAATTTAATTGAAAGAGTTATTATTGAAGATATGTTTCAACATTTTCCTTATTTTCCACAGACATATTAGATAAAAAATAATTTAACCATCTCATTAGCTATCGTTGTCACTTTAATAACATGTAAAACCATTTTAATTGAGGCTAACTTTATAATCCAGTGCATGATTAAATACTTAAACTATAATTTGACACCATTTTAAATTAAATACTTTAATCGAAACAAAAAAAGTATCGATACCAAAAATTTTACGAAACTATCACTAGCATAAAATACTTTTAAAACATCCCTAAGCGTAACTAGGTAGGTACCTAATTACTTCACGTAAGCAGAACGCTCATGAATGCCAGTCGCCTTCAACTTTTTGAGTTTTTAAACTAAACTCGCCTTTCATTGCGAGCACTCTTTGATGGAGCAGATAAGAAATTGAATAAAGTGAGTGATATACGTATGATCATATCTCACGTCCGTGTTATGTAGGTATAAAAGTAGATCAATGTTTTGTCTTACAATACTAATATATGAAAATATCGCTTTTAATGTTATAACCGCTTTCAATTAAAAATTGTGGAATAGAATATTATTACTGTTTATAACACAGTAACATTAATACAATGCAATGCAATTATGTTTGAGGTACACTTTACCTTCCCGTTCTGTCTGTTACAAAAGTATTAGACGAACATGTAAACAGATGGGGTGGGTACTGTGGGTGCTAATTTGTAGTTTCACTTTTAAAGATTCAAGAAGATTAAAGGTTCAACCTTAAAGATGGTTTTCATAATTTAATAACCTTTTTTTATTAAATGAAAGATATCGATAAAATAAATTTCGTATTTACGTAAGTATGTGTAATTAATAAACATTCTAGTGATTTTTATAGATATCTTTCATTTAATAATGTCCTGTAAAACAAATACATCTCAGCAGTAGGCTGCTGAGTCACAGGTGCTATTCGGACGGGCGCTCTAAGTGGACTACTTCATTACAATGAAGTAGTCTTTAAGGTTATTTAAAATCAAACCAACACTCAATTTTTAAATGGTACCGACAGTTACGTTTTCTGATCCATTTTCAAATATTATTTGCAATATTTGTCGGAAAAAGGTGGTGGGATATAAAGTTGAAACCTTCTAAATACAGATGAATGTCTTACTAATTCCTTTCAGTGATTGATTGGGTAAGAATTTAACTTGAACAGGGTGTATTTATACTTTCATCAAATATTTTTAAACAGACTGTACAGTACTTACTTACGACACAAAGAGTTTCCGTCGATATCCAGATCTAACGACCAAAACCATTAATAGGAACCGCTTATTTTCGCTCCACTTGCGAGTTATTAAACGTTGGATTTGTTTGGTTTCCGCTCGATTTCGTATTCCCTGGTCGCACAAGCTGGCAGTGTTCGTGCTTGACGAATTTTGCCGAAGTTGAAAATAAAATCATTGAATTTTTTTATTTGGTACGTGCATCAAACTGAAAGATTTAATAATTTTATTTGTTTAATTCATTCTGATAATGTTTTAGGTAATCAAAGAAACAGGTTATATAATACGGTGAAGAGTTTACCTGTCACATCACACGCAAAGAAACAGAGGCCCTAGCACGAATGCGCGACGTAAACGTTACGTACAGTATTTCTATTTTCTTAATGTCCCTCGGGAATCATCGCATTTCCGAATACAAACGAATGCTAATTTCCATATCCATCAATTATTAGATTTATTTTTTATAATAATTTGAATTCAACACTAAGTACTTTATTGTTGTTTTGTTTTGACTTCCGTGTGAACTATAAAGAGCTGTAAAACGGTTTTCCATCTGTCGTGCCAGCGACTTTAGCTCCTTTCCTTCCATTTTAAAATAAATTGTATTAAGTTAAAAGAGTATTAATAAGTCTATATTCTTCCAAGTCGATTAAGTGCGTCCGGTCTGCACCAAGTGCAAAGAGCAACTGATAGAAATCCGATGACTGACGAAACACGAAGGTTGCCGAGGGACATTAAGAAAATAGAAATACTGTAAATTCGTACGATTTTTAAATCTAAAATACAACTATGAGGCTAGGCGCAATCGAGCCACTGCCTACAACCACCGGTGGCTGTCGCTTCTTGCTGCGATGTTGAGTGCGACGTGTGAAAAAGCATACTCAATTCTTTATTGCATTCCATATATATTACATAGATGGTATAACAAAGTAAAAGATCAATATGGACCCTGTCGGGCACAGCGAAATTAGGAGAGAAAAAGAGGGCTAAGTAGAAATTCAATATTATTATAAATTATTAGATGTGTTTAATTGGGTAATATACATACATACACATTATTGCATTGTTAACATATTATTTGGTTTGTGTATATGGGTATAGTATATATTAGTTATTTTTATCACATTCCCGAGGCTGTGAAAATAGAGAAAACGAATTTTCCCAGATATGAGACCTAGCTGGATCTATTTTTCGCCCCCGCAAACGGCTCTAACGATTTCGATGAAAGTTGCAATATAGGGGATATTGCAACTTTCATCGAAATCGTTAGAGCTGTTTTTGAGAAAGTGATTACAAATATATGTTAATACAAATATTGCTTATTGAATAGTATAGGATATTATGTTATTAACGTCAAATTTACGTCACGCGTTTGTGCTAGAGCTTCTAAACGGCGCGCGCTTATAAAAAACAAAGGAAGAACACTTTAACCTAATCATGGTGCTGCAAACGTAAAAGACACTGACAGTAATGAATGGCACGCATACCCTCTTTCAAATTAGGACGTCCTAGCGCCGCCGTATCGGTGTCGACCACATTGTCTTCCACCACCATAAGAATGTAGGACCATCAATCATTTGGGGCACTACCACGAAGGGGAAACTCGGTGCTGTCTCACGTGTAGGGTTTTTTTTTATACTACTTTGACATCCAAAACATTGGAAAGATTGTTTAAATCTCTCCCATAGACGTTTTGTATTAGCAGTCTAAAATAATTCAGGTTTCACAAATTCTGTTACGGTGTGTAAAAATGACTGGTCTGATACCGAATACTAAAAGTAGAATTAACACTGAATTTGTGGAAAAGGAAACTTAAATAAATAAAGAGTATGGTACATTTTGTAAGCAGAGGGAAAGCAACTCTCAATTAATGTTTTAATGACAGAGCGAGTGAAATAAAACGTGGTTATTCTAAATGTTGTCGACACAAAATAAGCCTTTGGGAACCGTGAAAGAAAAAGCTGCACTTTGATTGAACTGACATATCGAAAAAACTCCGAAAAACTCATAAAACTTCGCAGAACAAAATAAGAAACGAATAAACCAAATCGTAGTTGGGTATTCCGTGATTGATAGCTTGTTCGCGTGTCGTGTGTAAACGTGCCTCACTTGGGCGCATTCGGAGAACTTCGTGCAATGTCGGGGAGCTTCGTGTAATATCGGGGAGCTTCGTGTAATGTCGGGTAACAACGGGAGCAGGCGGGTGCACGAGACAGCGCTGTGTGTTGAATTAATGGTCCAGACGGTTTCCTTGCAATCCTTGGTCAAAGTGAATTTTGATGTTCACTTTTGTGTAATGTGGTGTTTTGATGTTTGTAAAATAAACTGTTCTTGTATTGAAGCGACAGATGAGCGATGCTAGATTTGTGAGCGGTTTTGCTGGCGAAATATGTTAATAACTAATATTATAAGAGCGAAAGTTTGTTTGTTACGCTTTCACGCTAAAACGGCTGAGCAGATTTGGATGAAAATGGAACCAACAAAGTCTTATTATACCTACATAATATGTAACAGCTACGAAGATTATTAGAAAATACCCTATGAAAGAAAACAAAGAAAGTAAGAAAAATAGGTTTATTTGTCACAGAAACACGTGCATACAAAAATACAAGAGTAAACAGAAAACAACAAAATAAAGTACATGAACGAAAGAAGAAAGAAAAAAGATACGTTTATTTGTGGTAAACATGATGTAAAGAAAGATAAAAAAACACGTAAATAAAAAATTGGGGGAAAATATGCGTCACATCCACGCAAAACAGCCATCGCTCAGCATAATGCTGCGACCCCATGCGAGACAGAGCCTCAGCGCTGGTTTTCAGCGACAGCCGGCGCTGACATGATGACGTCAACTGGTGCAGCATTTAGTGAAATAACAAATCAAAAATAAAATAAATACAATACTTAGTCTTAAAGGTTGTTGTGAAATCACGACCATAAAACAGAAATAGACGGCAGCTGCACGACATGACTGTGACAAGAAGGCTTCCACTCAGCATCAGGCTGTGCTATGGGGGACCCACAGCACAGAGCTGATTTTCAGTGGTCACCCGAAAAAGACGTACTGAAATCAAGTCAGGTTCTTAAAGTTGCCAGTACGTTTGGACAAACACTTTCCGAGAACACCATGTTAATGACGATGAAGACGGGTACAAGTTATTTTAAACTATAAAGAAGTCCTAATTATTTTGAAAAGTGGAACCATGAACGCTACAATCACACTTAGATCCGACTTATACTGCCAACGTGATCACTAAATAATTATATTATCCTGTACTCCACAAAATGTTAACTACTGACCATGACCACTCAAGCCATACAATCAGCTGTTAAGTCATTGACAGCTTCGATTAGAACAAAGCAATTATGCTTATTAAGTCTCAAATGAATGTTGTATCAACTTCATTCGTGTAGTTGTTGTATCGAGTTGAATCGAGTCAACAACTCGATTGCTTAGCTGATTTGACCGAGTGTATAATTTATGCCGGACCCATTGTTCCTTATTGTCTTACTAAACCAAATATGTTTGGGTTGGCTGGCTTGTAGTCTAATTTAGAGGGCATGGTTGCTGCGCTGAGTGGTATGCTTTTGCATTGTTGATGGCGAGTTCTGTTCTCGGGAACGATTTTAACTTAGAATAAATATTTCGGGTTTAGGTGTCGCTTGCCGGGGTTGGCCTGTGGATCTTTAGATAACAGTTCAACGGTCACGAGGACTCATTGAGATCGATAACAATTAAAATTCTATTGTGTCTCATTAATGACCGTTAAAGGGATATCGAGACTCCTCCGTGCTTTGGAAAGTACGTTAACCCGTTGGTCCCGGCTGTCATTCGTAGATTTTTGACAGTCGTTACGGGTCATCAGAAGCCCGAAATATGACAACCTTACCAAAGGGTATTACCCAGTTACTGGGTTGTGGAGGTTACGCAGTCGCTCCATGTAAAATACTGGTATTCAGCTGCATCCGGTTAAACTGGAAGCCGACTCCAATATAGTTGGGAAAAGGCTACGCAGATTGATTAAGGTGTTTGTTGATGTGTGATTTGTGTTTGTAAATGCCCCTTCGATACAAGAGACAACATCACAATGCCCCAAACTCATCTCGGTTCACTCGTTTCTAATTTCCACTTCAAGACTCAGATGTACCTATTTATCTATATTAATTTTTCTTATGTAATAAATGATTGATTGATTGATATGTTTTTTGTAATTTGCAGGTCAGTTTTAGGTTGTATGTGTGTAAAAATCATTAATATAATCCTGACGCTTTCCCCTTAAACTAAAGAGAATAAGAAAATATAACAAGAGGCACTTTACTTCGTTTATTCTAGTAATGAATTTGATACTAAAAATATTGCTGATTAAACAGTATTTAATTAATTCCAGTGCTTCAACTCAATCAATCTGCCTAGCCTTTGCCCAACCATGTTGAGGTTGGCTTCCAGTCTTACCGGATACAGCTGAATACCAGTATTTTACATGGAGCGACTACCTATCTGACCTCCACAACCCAGTAACTAGGTAATACGATACCCTTTGGTAAGACTGGTTGTCAGACTTTCGGGCTTCTGACGACCCGTAACGACTGTCAAAGATTCACGAATGACAGCCAGGACCAACGGTTTAACGTGCTTTAAAAATGGTCACCCATCCACGGAACAACACCGGCAAGCGTAGCTTAGCTGAAGGATCGACCCGTGCGGCTGTTAGTGCTTAGCCAGTGCTTCAACTGTCCACACAAATATTCATGTTTCAATCAAGGTACCACCAGCCCGTCAACTTACCGCAGGAGGAGACGCCCTGAACGTCGGGAATCGCGAGCCGATTTTCGGCCACCGTAGGCGCGGGCTTGCGGACGGTGAGCAATGGGTAGCTCGCCGTCCGATAAGGACCAGGCCCGGGTCGACGGCGCGTTGTGTTCCAAGCGCGCTTCAAAGAGATGTCAGCAGAATTGATGGGGTCCGCTAGGGCCGATGCCTGCCGGGGTTGCGAATAAAACCGAAAGGGAAATCGTGGCCCCCGGCAACATGGCAACTGAAGGAACACGGGTGGGTTTTAGTCAGTAAGAGTCTGACACGTCCCCCCGCTCCGCCCAGAGCGGGAGAAGTTATTTGATAATTTTACACCCAAAAAAAAAAGCCCGTCAACTTAGAAGTTACAAAAGCTATAACATTGGTAGGTAGTTAGCTTTACTTGTGTCTTCAAGTCGAAACTAATCTAAAGGGGACTGGCGGCCATTTAACACTAGTAAGTAGTTAGCTCGAGGCATCCAAACAGGATATCCGTACGTTACGGGTCGGTAGTCAACGGTTACAATATTTAAACTCTATTTAGGTTGGGCCCGGCAACTAAGATCGGCCATATTCCTTAGATCCTTGGTCAATATTATTTTAGAAAAATAATGTAGTGTTGTATTCTAGAATGAAACCCTGTCCAAAATAAAAGAAAATAAACACTTTTCATTTTTTTGTTGTGACAGGAAGTTATAATATCATTAATATACTCGAAGTGGATTCAATAATTATGTATTCTAGAAGCTAACAAAAAACTGCTTATGTAAAATTAATATGGGACCACCGCGGCTTCTTCTACCAAATGAAAAAGGATGTACATACAAAAAAAAACGTGTGCGGTCGGGGGACCCCCGTGAGGAACGAAGTTCTTTCTCACGTATGATTTAAAACAATAACAAAATTTTCGCAGCTGCCACTCATCGGCTTACTATCGACTTTAACACCCTCGAAAACTATGAAAACAATACATATGACGAAAAATTTGAAAATTTTCGCAGCCGCCATATTGGATTTTTATTTTGACCTTACTATCGGCTTTTGCACCCATGAAAACGATGCCCATGATAAAAAAAAAATCATTGCCGCTGTCTTGGATTTTTATTTTGACCAATTTCACACTTTCTCTCTCTCTCTCTCTCTCTCTCATATGCAGTGTACTTGGGCCGATGTTTAAAATTTTATCCCACGACACTGTAATCACTTTACTCTTTTCTTTTGGTTTTTTCTGCCGGCGCGCGGCGTTCTCTCACTTTGTTTCTCTTTAAATTAGAAGAAGACAGTTGCAAGTATTAACACTTTTTAGCGTGTCGATTTCTGAAAGTTTACAAGCCGCGTTAAAGAACTTCGTTCCAAAAAGATGCTCGCCGAATGCATAACCTCCATCTTTTTTTTAGGTCAGTTAAAAATATGACGACAACGAGGGCTGCGTAGCAATTGGCGTAGCGCGGTGTAGCAAACTGCTACGCGATCGTAGCAACCACGTACGCGCGTACTGTATATTTACGATTTAACTAATAATTATTTAATGAAGTTATTTATCTCTGGCAACTAACAAGTCACGCCTCAGCTAAATATATTTGTGTTTACTATTTTAGTTCATAAATCGTAAAACAACAAGATTAAATAAGTTTACTTTCGACAAACTTAATAAGTGAACTTTAATTGCTTTTGAATAATTAATAATTATATTATTTTTAGGTTCGACTTAGCTCTAGTTACAAAGTTCTTTGTTTTCAAGTTAAGTTTAAATTGACAATTATGTATCATGAATAAGTTATTTAACAGAGTTTAAAAGTTGTTCAAATGAACTTTAAAACTATTTTACTGTTTTCCCTATTTTATTTGTTTCAACTTACTTCAAAATATATTATTTCACATAAACCTACAAGGGCACTTATGAAAAGTCAGAAGCTAGGTGCACGGTTCCAATTGGTCGCTTCCTATGGAGAAGAACCGGCAAGAAACTCCACGGTTACTCTTTTAAAAATAAATGGTTTCTATAATGTTTTCAAATAACAGTGTTGATAGGTATGAGGGGACAGTGTAGGCCTATCAAAAAGTACCAGGTACTTAGTAAAATTGAAATTGGTCCACAAGTCTACAGCCTACAACGTTCTCACATTCACAAAATCTAAAAGAAAGGAATCTATATAAAAGATAAACAAAATAATAAAAATAAGGACATATTTAAACCAAATGACATGAAATGAAATTTGATAAAAGTGAGTAATAAGTACCTAGTCTTTGTAATACCAATTTTGTTAGTTTGTCAGTAATATCATCATTCTTCCTTTTCGTTTTAATGTGGTTAGTAACTAGTTTTTATGCCACCCATGGGCTGACTTGGCTTCACATGCCGTCGAGAAATGTCTCTTAGACATGCCGGTTTCCTCACGATGTTTTCCTTCATCGTTTATGAAACAAGTGATAATTATGTAATACGCACATGAATCCATAAAGTCAGAGGTGAGTGTCTTGGGTTCGAACTCGAGACCTATGACTTAGCAGTACGACGGTCACACCTCTAGGCTCATCATTAATTTTTCACAAAAATGCTTTAACTTATTTTAAATGATACGTCGTTAAACCGAGTAATAAAAATAATAACCCAACGTCGCCCCTGTTAAATATATTGAGTTAAGAATTTAATAATATTTTCTCAAGTCCCTCTTCTAACTCGTAAATTGTCAATTAGAAGTTTATGACGATGTTTGCTTTTTTCGTCAACTTTTACCAAAATCGAAGAACTCCTATTAAAACATGAATATTTACGAGGAGTTTTAAAGGTCCTGTTAAAAATATATTATTAGAGAGGTAGATTTAGAGTTTATAGAAATAATTAGTTTTTTTTTTCTGGCTGACCTTTACACATTGGTAGCTTTAGCCTCGAAGGCGTAAACTTTTCTCTCGGTATCGTTGTCAATAATCACAGTCAAAATATTAGATTTACCAAACAGCTATGAATATTAAAAGGTCTGAACGTTACGCACCCATTGAGCACCGAAAGCGGTCAGGCTGTAATCAATCGAGCCTCTTTCAGCTCCCACAAGTGTTCCCATGCCTTAATTGCGTAACTGAAACCCACCTGTTTATTTACATTACACGTAGGATGACTCAAGCTACGAGTTAACGTAAAGTTCGGGGGGTAGAGGGGATGGGAAGGTCGAGGGGAGGCCGGGGAGCGGTTCAGGCGCCCTCATGTGGACGAACCCGTCACGGCCCACGGCACACAATTCGTTTGATCTCGCCAGTTGCTCTGAGCGCTATTTATGTCCCGCAAGGCCACCTGTCGATGATGACGCTAAACAAGTGACGATCACCCCCGTGACAATGACACAGCTAACACACAGAACCTTCAACTTTTGATATCATTAAACTTCAGAAATGTTTAAGAGCGATAAAATTAACTATTCCCAATC
Source organism: Agrochola litura (assembly GCA_949152395.1). NCBI lineage: Eukaryota > Metazoa > Arthropoda > Insecta > Lepidoptera > Noctuidae > Agrochola > Agrochola litura. The sequence goes on from OX424512.1 coordinate 10,641,613, forward strand.
TAATTTTCTCTTGTAATATTTGATACAGCACATTTTAAATCTCATTTTCATGAGGTAATCTAAAATTCTAATAATAAAAACTCTGTGTAGATTCTAATTTCACTTTTTTTTGTTTCAGAACGTGGCTAAGCATATCTGCGGGCTACAAAAAATATGCCAACGAAACATGTGCCAGAAATTGGAATGCTGGAATACAATGCCTGCCAAGAACGTAATCTCGAAATGGCTGCGTGCGAAACAAGGGAAACATAAACACTCACCATGGCGCTAGTGAGCAAGTGACTATCGGAAAAATATGAACGCGACGAATCCGGATGTACTAGTGGCAAGAGGCCAACTGGACGTCCTGTACCGCGGCGTGGAGTACACCCTGGACACCGGCCGAGCTGCCGTCGAAGGCATCAACGGCATCAACGGCATCGACTTCAACATCTCCTTCGATAACAGCTCCGCCTACAACGTGACCGGTAACCCTGAGGAGCCCTGGAACGACTACATCAAACTTCTCCAGGACAGAGCACTACTCGTCTCCTTCCTCCTACTGTTCTCCTTAACAACTGTCTTCGGCAACATGCTCGTCATCCTCGCCGTGGTACGCGAGCGCTACCTCCACACATCCACCAACTACTTCGTGACGTCACTCGCGGTCGCCGACTGCCTCGTCGGTCTAGTGGTGATGCCGTTCTCCGCATTATACGAAGTGTTAGAACACACGTGGTTCTTCGGAGTGGACTGGTGTGACGTGTGGCGGTCTCTAGACGTGTTGTTCAGTACGGCCTCCATATTGAATCTGTGCGTGATCTCGTTAGACCGATACTGGGCCATTACGGACCCCATTACATATCCGATGCGTATGAGTGGACGGAAGGCCGCTTTCCTTATCGCGGCCGTGTGGGTGTGTTCGGGCGCGATATCGTTCCCCGCAATCGCGTGGTGGCGAGCCGTGCGCGTGGAAGAAGTGCCAGACTACAAGTGTCCGTTCACGGAAAACTTAGAGTACATAATATTTTCATCGACAATATCGTTTTATTTGCCACTGTTTGTGATGGTGTTCACTTATTATCGTATATATCGTGCAGCGACTATTCAGACGCGGTCTCTTAAAATTGGTACTAAGCAAGTAATGAGACCTAGTGGTGAATTAGAGTTGACGTTGCGTATACATAGAGGTGGGACAGTGCGGCAGCGGAGTGACGCGTGTCACGGTGTGTGTACGCCGGAGGAGGCTGATCAGGAGCCTCTGACCGCGTTACAAAACAATGGTCTATCGCGTTCGTCAACGCGTCTGACGAACGTGACGCACGGCAAACATCTGCCGAAAAACTTTTCACTATCTCGTAAGTTGGCGAAGTTTGCCAAAGAGAAGAAAGCGGCGAAGACGTTAGGTATAGTGATGGGTGTGTTCATAGTGTGTTGGTTGCCGTTCTTCGTGGTGAACCTGCTGTCGGGCATCTGCTCCGCGTGTATCGCACACGAGGAGATTGTGAACGTGGTAGTGACGTGGCTCGGCTGGGTCAACTCCTCCATGAACCCCGTCATCTACGCGTGTTGGAGCAGAGATTTTAGAAGGTACGTAAACCTGCGATCACTTTTGGATTTTGCCTCATTTAACTCGTTACTTACCAGTGATGAACTGTGCGGAACTGTTAACTTGTGTCATTTCACTACTTTCGCCGTCTTAGATTATGACAAGGTTCTAAATATGGTCAAGGTATTCATAGGCCGACTGTATTACAAACTATTTATTTTTTAAATGTGCATAACTAGAGACGTGTATCTACGTGTACATAGATTACAACAATGAGCTGTGATCGTTTGTTAGTCATTTATAATCTAGTTAGGCTACAAATAATGCCATTCAACTGTCACGTCTAAATCGTGGTTCATAATGGTTTGATGCAAGTATTTCATAACGGGTAAATGCGAGGTAAAACACAAAAGCTTGTAAATTGTAGGTACTAGTTGCAACATTGTTACATGTTGTAGTGATGTTAAATTGAAACATTTTACTCAAGATTCTAAGGATAGCGTTTCATGTCCCAAGTTTTTATTGACCACTTAGTTTTATAGCCACTTCAAACTGACGGATTCTCTTAGAAACATTTTTAAAGGAATTTTACGTTGTTGATTTATTAATTTTGACGTTCAATATTCTTTTAAAAGAAGACAAAGTTTAACAGTAAAGACATCGAATTAGGCCATAACTTTAAATAAAAAAATATGAAAACTCGAACCTATAAAACTAACTGAATTATTGGGAAATGTTTAAGACATTTAGCCGTATAACAAGCAACTAATCCAGCCAGAATATAATATACAGTGTCAGTCTTTATAATGTACACATATCAAAATGAGTGAATCTATCCTTAATTTTATCGAAGAAAAAATATTAAAAAAAATCTATTTTTATTATTATATTTTTTATGGATTTTTTTAACAAAACGGTGTAAGTTTGTAAACTAAATGATTCATCGCGATGAAAAAAAGTCCATAATGATTGGAAGTAATTAGGTGTCCTCATAAAATGAAAATTGTGGAAAAAAACTACCATCAATTGAAAATAAACATGGTTTTTTTTTAGCAAAAATCTGTTTTTTTCTTATCAATTTTTACAATAATCGTAAAATTTCTCTAGGCTATAAGACGCCCCCATAAAGTACATTAAAAAAAATACATTTTTGCAGTCGATAAAATTAAGCATAGATTATCATTTCGATATGTGCACATTATACTCACACTGTGTAATACGTGCCTACTTCATAATCAAGAGTTCAATTAATGTTGCTTAGCTATAAGTAGGTACTTCGCGTCCGAGAACTGGCCAATAATAAATGGACCGGACGTTTATAGACTCGGTAAGCTTCTGCGACCACGTTTATTTGTTAAATTCAACATGGAAGTGAACAAAAAATTAGGAAAAGCCGACTTTTTTACATTTTTATATTTTGACAAGCAATTGCAGAAATCGCGGATGATTAAGTGTCAACGATTGAAGAGTTTCATTCTTAATAATCATTTCATTTCAATGAAATTGTTTATTCCATAAATAGGATATCGGAATCACATTTACACGTCATATTAAAAAAAAAACAGTGGCACTACGGGAGTGTCGACAGAAGTGAAAATTTGAAGAAAATTCGGCATCGCGGTAATCAACGCATTGATGTGTTTTACTCCACGTACCGCGGTAATCAACGCGTTGATGTCTTTTTAATGGTCAAAAGCTGGTGTCGTTACAGTGTCCCGAAATCAATGGTTTAGTCCGATCTCAAAAATGCCCAACGCGCCTAAAGAAATTTTCACTTCAATAAGGTAGATGAGTTCGGCGTTTCCTATCTGACTACTCTGAGAAGAAAAGCCGAAACAAACAGGTCGCAGTCTCTTTTAAAGTCCAGACATAATCTTGGTCAGGCCATATGAGGACCATGTAGATTAGTGTTTGAAATGGTCTTTTGAGGAAAGAACCACACAGATTTGAATGGACCTGTGCAAGCATTTGTCAGTAATCTTTGACCCAGCCCCTTATTAATAAAGGGGGAGTATAGTTTTACAACCATTATGACCTTTAGATTAACCATACATTTTTCGGATGTTTAAGTTTGGCATTAAGTACCTACTTTAAAAAAGAAAAACAGCCTTTGTCAGATCTTTACCAATTCGATCCGTACAGGAGCAAAACCATTTTAATAATAATTTGTTTACAATTTGTGATGATAGATAGAATACGTACTCACACTCTCTCTTACTAGATATCGCGTTACAAACAGACAAAAAAAATACCGTCGTAATGAGAACATCTTTCTTTTTTGAAGTCGCGTCGGTGTAAAAGGCATTTAAATTCAGCCACGGTCGGTGCAGTTTCAAAGTTCAACTCGCACTTGACCGGTTTTAATTTAAGCTGTGGCAACATTTCACGACAAAGGTTGTTAACTGTACACAGAGGCCCGACGGTGTAGTTACAGAGAACTCGCTTGGTGTGCTTCATTAAGCCTTTTCTGGGGATTACAGATATCAAACATAAAACCATGTTCAGTATAGAGCGAACTTTTGTTACATCTTACAACACATAAACATAACATCACTCTTTGTTTCCCCGAAGGGTTGGGCAGAGGTGTCCTTGTACACCCACATTTCGCCAGTTATGTTTAAGTCCCTATTGCCATCAACCGGGCACAAATCCAGACTCTGGGCTGCTGCTGAGAAATTTCAGATAGAAAAACCCAATAACACTTTGCCGACCCGGGAATCGAACCCAGGACCTCATGCTCAGCAGTAGCGCTTGCGACCACTAGACCAACGAGGTAGTCACATTTTATAGTGTTGTGTAAATACTCTATATATAAAATACTCTTTTGTACTCACATAACAAACCTACCTACTACTTACTTACGATATTTATTGCATACTATTGGATACTTTTTCACTTGTTTGTCTTATGTTCTTGATTCTAAGAACACAGTTAAATTTCACAAACCAATGTCATCGTCACACAAATGGTTGGCTGATTCCAGTTTGTTGTTACGGGGCTAAGATGTATGCTATAGACTACCTTCTCATAACATCCTTTGATAAAACCCACAGGAAAAAAGGGAACAGTTTACTTAATAACAAGCTCTCGGACAAATTTGCGCCGCATTAAGCATAATACAGTGACAAAACATAAAAGGACACAACTTTGTCAAGTCTCTGCATTATTCAATATTTTTACTATTATATATTATTATTATTTTACCATGCAATATTTTTCTTATTTAAAAAAAAATCGTTTCTCGGTACCTACGTGCTATTTTACTACAATTAGATACCCTAGCATGAACATTAAACAAAGTAGTAAATTTATCGTTATCGTGTAGAAATGTTTAGACAAATATTACAGCACCTGGGTATTTTGAACTATACCTGAATCACTTTAGCGTGGTAATAGCGGTCATTGCCCTTTCCCCAATATCTCTCCGTAGGAACCCAAACAGTGTAAACTATGTATGGTTTTTCGTTTTTGGAACATGTTGAACATTACCATAGATTCAGGACGTTATCGAACTTTATAACAGTTTTTGAAATAAATAATGTTAGAAAATGTAGAGCAAAAGTGAAAAGCGATTCGAGTATACACAAATATTATCAACAACTTTCAGTCAAAATTTACGAATTGAACAAACCATTTTTTTAAGACGTTTATGTAGCTTCACATGTTAGGTTATTAGGATAGAATCTGTCTGTTCCATACGTGAGTCCATCAATGCCTGGTTGCGGCCGAGGCTTGTATAGTACTTTTCTCAAATAATGCGTGAACATTAAAACTAAATAAATTAATGATAGATTCCAGAATAAATGACGAAATGCGATAATTTTTCACGCACCAATAAGAGTTCATTTGTTTCTTCTTTACGTTAAACAGCTTTATTTGCAAACCAAATCGAAATTTGAATAAAATCTTTGAAAAGTTACCTCCTTGTCTGCCATGTGTTGAAGTAAAAAGTTTGTTCCATTTTTAAATAACACAATAGATATTTTAAGTGTTCTTTAAAGATGGAACAAACTCTTTTACATACAAACATTGCTGGCCGGGCGCTCGCATGTATTCGGCCAGTACAGCAATTTCGATTTATCTCAAAAAAGATTGTCAAAATAATGCTCGAATATCAAGCATGTTTGAGAAAAAGTAATTGGTAACTCATCATTCATCTATCTGTACTAAAAAGGTTTCAACTTTATATCCAACCACTTTTTCCAACAATAAATTGTTTGAATAACATTATTAACTTTTAATTGAAAAATCATCGACATAACTTCCTCTTGTTTACGTAAATTACAAAGTCCTAATTGGAAAACACGTTCCTACATAGCTACTTTGGACAAACATATCCATGCTAGAAGCGCCTCCATAATCCATTCAACGTTAAAATGACAGCGCGGTGCGCACGGTGTCAATTACGTGAGATTCCGAGGGATCACGTGACGTGTGTCTGATCGTGCGCGGAATAACAATCTGACGATAAATCATGCGACTGATTACGATATGGATGAGACCCCGGTAAATCATTTGCACTGACGACTTTTTGTCGCAGCTGATACGTTTAAGCAAAATGAATTGTTTTTTTCGTTGTACGTTTGGATGGGAATGTAATGTGAGTTCAGATAATACACGGTGTTATCTGTTGAAAATAACAGAAAACAAAACATGCCTGTTAGTCTTTTGCAGTAGCTTTTTTTTGGGTGCCGTATCTCAAAACGGAACCCTTATAGGATCACTCGTCTGTCTGTTCGTCTGTCACAGCCAATTTTCTCCAAATCTAATGGACCGATTAAGTTGGAATTTGGTACACACATATATTTCTGTGACCCAAATACAGACGTGTAACGTGAATAAATTAATTTTGAATATGAGGGTCACTTTTGGTGGCAAATAAGAAAATTAAAAACAAAAGTTTTGCAAACAGTTCTGTGTGACATATCAAATAAAAGGGCTTCTTGCGAGCATCTCAAATATATTTTTTAAATAAATGCTTTTAAAGATATTTAAGAAAATCGATGAAACAAAGGGGCCAAATTTTTTGAAAAAAAAAACGTAGAATTGTTCTTTACTCATATAAAGAACAATTCAACGTTTTTTTTTTCAACAAATTTGGCCCCTTTGTTTCATCGATTTTCTTAATTACAAGGAAATCTATGAGAAGTCGATGGTTTTATAATAGCATGATAAATCTCTCAATATTGTGCGTACAAACTTACATTTGCAGTTGGAATATGTGGGAGAACACGTATTTCAACTACAATGTTAAGTTTGTATTTGAGATAAATTCATCCCAACTACGGAACTCTTCATGTCCGACACGCACTTGGCCGGTTTCTTTCTTTCTTTTTAATTTACAGGCAAGACACTTAAACATTGCCGGAAATATAAGTTTGGCAACGTATCCGCAAATCCTGAACTATCCACATAAAGGATGAGTTTATTTGTTTTCATCAAATAGAATCTATTTTATTAATAAATACCCTCATAAATATTTACTTACCTATAATCTATGTTAAAATATGAGAGACTTTTAAATATGTTATCACACTCACAAATCATAGCTAAAAGCAAAACATAATAGTGAATAAAATTGTGTAACTGATTAGACGAGGAATGAACCCATTAGCAGGTTGACAATGTACTAGTGACCCAGTTAAAAGCGCCAGTCACTGGCAATCAGTAGCAAGGGGAACGCACTCGATACCATAACATATTGACCATTTTACAGGAAAACGTCGTTACCGACTATTGTGCTTTTCAAAATACAACTTAGAAGTTACCACTGTAAGCTTTAAAATTGGGATGAGGCTTTTTGGGGATTACGATAATTATTGTTTTTAAATGTAGATAACAGTGTTACAGCCCAGTAATAAGTTTGTTATCTAGATTACTATACTGGTAATGAAAAGATACAGGGTGGCAGGGACATCGACGCGAAAACTGAAACCATGGATTCAGTACATGATTTTGAACCCCCCTACCTTGAAATTTTTCGTCGGTTATTAAAAAAAATTTGCTGTTCCATACATTTTGACCACGTAGGTATTGCACTTTTCTATGAAACAGCAGATTTTTTTAAAATAATCGACCAAAAATTTCAACGCTGGGGGGTTCAGAATCATCTACTGAATCCGTGGTTTCAGTTTTCACGTCGATGTCCCTAACACCCTGTATAGCTGATTGGAAAGCAATTTGTTTGTACCCATAAAGGGGTAAAAACCATAGCTTCTAATTAACATGGGTACGAAAAGGTATACATCTGATACTATGCCACTTTGTTAAGTACCTGGTACTTATTGAAAGACCTACACTGTCCTCCCATACCTAGTAACACTGTTATTTGAAAGTATTGTAAAAGCCAATTATTTTTAAAAGAGTGACTGTGGAGTTTCTTGCCGGCTCTTCTACATAGGAAACGACCTATTGGAACCGTGCACCTAGCTTCTGACGTTTCATAAGTGGCCATGTAGGTTTATGTGAAATAAAATTTTTTGAATTGATTTTTTTGAATTTTGAAAAAAACTGATTAGTTTGAGATACACAAATACTTGAATCTCGACCGTAAAACATAATAGATATAATCTTCCATCAAATATACACTAAGAAATACCTTCAATTTGCTATTCCATGAACAAGATGTATAACTAAACATACAAAACCTCAACCTAATCCCAGCCATACAAACTCAACAACATAAAATCATAAAACAACACTAAATTCTCTAACAACAAAAGACTGGCGAAATCCTTGAAAATATTACACGACAAAACAGTTATAAAATGTCGTCGATTATTGCATTCCCTCCCGCCCCCCGCTCGGATTTACAAAGTTTACTTTGAACCCTGTATTGAGTTCACGTTTTAACAACATTCTGTGTTTGTGCGATGGAATTTAAAAAGTTTTGTTGTATTGAACATTTTATAGACAGTAAGATAAGTTTACTGAGTTGTCTTATAAAATTTATGTGTAAACTTTTGTGTTATATTGGTGATGAACAAAATAATGACATAAAAATACAGCTTTTTGGTAGACTTTAGCGGACTCAAAAATTACCCATGCTTAGTTAAGAAATAGCTTCACAAAATTAAGTACGTACCTATTACTTATGTGTTGTCATTGTGGGGAAAATAAATATTATTCTTGAGGTGCTCCCTCACCGGGAGTATTTGCCTGTAATGTAATGTTACAGATTAGATTTTGATTGTTACGTTACAATACTGCGTCCCTGACTGACGAGCATTCGCTTGTAATGTAACATTTCAGATTCGATTTTGAGCATTACTTTACAGTACTGCCGTTGCTTGAGTATAGTTCTTGATGTTTTTGGTTGGTATATTGGCGTGTGCTAGCTGACATATGGCTATTAATTTATCATTTAAATTATGTTTTGTGTTGCGTATTGTAAATTGTTTTACTTACTAGTGTATAAAATTATTTTTCTAACTTGAACAGACAGCTGTGCTGCTGGGGAATTTGTTGCGCCACTTCTTCTTCCCAGCTAAATGCATTAAGAAGTGGTGAAGGGTGGGCGTTTTGGGGGACTGACTTATGTACTTTTTCTTTTTGAATTTTGTCTCCCTGACTAACGAGCATTCGCCTGTAATGTAACATTCCCGATTAAATATGATTACAGATATTGCGCACTGTAATGATCAGTTCTCCCCCCTCACTGGTGTAATGCTCGAACTGTATCATTCAGGTTGCGCACTGTAATGCTCGGTTCTTTTCTCTCACTGATGTAATGCTCGACTCTGAACGTTACATTACAGGCAAATGCTCCCGGTGATAGCACCTTTAAAAAAACAAACATTGTACATATTAACATCTACATACGAATCATAAAATAAAAAAAACAACTTTATTACCGTAACGCGAGTTTTCAACGAGTTTTCATCAACGTTGCGTTATGAAAGTAGGTACAATTTTAATAAAACTTTTCTTTTGCCAGCTACTTAATAGGCATTCTGAAGTTAATGCCGAAATACGCTAAAAAGAATAATGCAATAAAAGCAGGTGTTGGGGCTTCAATGTTCTTCAATGAAACTCCCGTATCGAGGTATGGTTGTTTAATTATGGATAAACTGTATTTTACAATAAAAATATGTGGAGCGTACAAGTTCGTGATGATGGTGAAAATTTTGACTAAAATAATAATTTGTGACGGTATAAGCAAAATAAAAATCCGTACGGCGCGTGGCCTTTTAGAATAGCAAACACGACACACGCGCACACACACTGAACGTCTTCAATTAATATACAGGCGTAAACAGCAGGTTTTGAAAAAAACTCACATTTTACGAGCACCATGTATCTATCACAGAATTAAATTATCTGTCGTTGCTTCATTTTTAATTATTTTTACCTATTGTGGTATAGTCATTTTATTCTAGGTGCATCGTCTTCACATATAATTATTTAACTAATGTACGTAGCTATACAAACTATTGTAAAACATTTTAAAAGAGTAACGGTGGAGTTTCTTGCCCATTCTTCTCCATACGAAAACTACCTTTTGGAAGGGACGACTAGAATCAATTTTATTATTTTGTATATTTTGGCGTTCTAAAGTGCCATACATGGGCCTATTTGAAGTAAATGATTTGTCTTTGACTTTGAACATATTTTATGAAAAAAGTGGTCTAATGAAACTTCAAGCTGACAATGGTTGATGCTGTTGCTTAACTTATTCCAAAGTATGAAAATGTAATAATAAGATTTTGCACGCGGCTTCGCCCGCGTGGACGTCAACTGGGAAACGTATATACAACTGTAATAAAAAATTGTCCTAACCCAGATCATGGTGTACCTGTGAGCTAAATAACATAGAAATCCGTTCAGTCGTTGAGGCGTAAAAAGCTAACACACAGACAGAATTACTTTTACATTTATAAATGTTATAATATTAGTATGTGTTGAATAAAGCAGTGTTTTACTGCCGAAACCGATTCCAAACTTTTATTTTTTCTGTTCTAGTTTCGGCTGAACTTCAAACTTTCGAGGAAGACACTCAATCTTTATTGCAAATCTAAATTAATATTAAAAAAATATTTGATTTTTTGTATGTTTGTTTGTAATGAATAAACTCAAAAACAGCTAGACTGATATTAATTTTTTTTTCACCAGTAAAATGCTACATTATCACTAAGTAACATAGGCTATAATTTATAAAGACATCACGCGGGAGAAGCCGCTGGCGGAAGCTAGCTCTTCATAATATTATAGTCTGAATGTTTTGTCAATTTTACAAAGAATATTTCCGGTAGTTTCTTGCGGTATACGCGCTATAAGCCTTGTAAGTCGACCGTAACGCCATAATTCACGAAAGTGGTTTCGGTTTTGACAGCTAAAGCTGAAACTCCTATTATAAAACCCAAACCTTATAAAACTATAGAAATATGTGTTCGATATTGAAAATAATGAAACACGATTCTATTCGGTTCATGTATATGGACTAAGTTTCAAGGCACTCAACGTTTGGCAGGTTTCTGAGCTAATACTTAGCCAAAGTCACTCAAAGTCACATTGTTCTCAGATGTAGAACGCCTAGACTGCCATGTCGTATCAGTAATACAGCTTAAGATTAGGCAAAGAACTATGGTACTGAAATAGACTCAACAACACAACCATTTAATTATTATTTTTATACTATTTTGTGACCCACTCAGCCGGGCAAAGACCTCCTCTTTTTCCTCACAAACCTCTCTATTTTGTGCGATCTTTGGCCATGTTGGCCCCGCAAACATGATTAGATTACCACACCAACTTCGCCGCGGTTTACCTCGACGGAGTGCACCCGGAGAGATAAGCAAAATTCGTCACTCACTGGACGCCTCAGAAAAGACAAACATTTAATAAACAAAATTAAACATTTTGTGTACAAAAAACACGATTAAAACTTTTGGTACAACCCTAAACTGAGAATCGTGTTTAGTTTAGATTTAAACCACGCTAAACATGGGTTTTGTGGGATCGAAAGTTAAACAAGGATTTATCTAGTATCAGAAACTTTTGTCGCTTTAGTTATACAAGCGCTGAAACCTTGTTTATAGTAACTTTTGAAGAACGCTTTGGTTTTAGAATATAATTTTCCTAGAGTAGGTTAAAAGGAGTAGTATAAAATAACTAGTGACCCGCCCTTGATCCCTCCCACGTGTGCAATCTACTCATGGAGCCACATGTGAAACCATTAAGATTTCGTGTTTTTAACCGACGAAAAAAAAGGAGGATGTTCTCAATTCGACACGTTTATTATATTTTTTTTAATGTATGACCACGCATAACTTTTTACTGAGTAATCCGATTTGAACGATTCTTATTTTATTGGGGAGGTTATACCTTGAAGTTGGTCTGATGTAAAATTTAAATCTAAAATTCACCCCAAAGGGTAAAAAATTGGGGTTGATTGATTTTCACCTACCGAATTTTCAAGTGTAAATCGATTCTGTTATAATTTCTCACACATAATATGCAGTTTTGATGACACAACAACATAACAAAAACCTGGAGTTGATCTGATGATGGAGACGGGACAGTCGCGGAGCAGTTTACAGCAGCTACATCGTATTTGGGCTTATTTCATTCACCTTGGTGAGAACTTTAGACCTAGCTAGGTATGACTGTCATTGGGGGTCTGACGATGGAGACGGAAGGCTGGTGAGGAAATTCCTTACTTGAGGAAAACAATTTATAAATGGTAACTGAAAAGCGAAAAATAAAAAATTACCTTTAGTGTAACTAAGCTCCTAAACTAATTTAAGTAACAAATTTTGAGGTGGCGCCAAAGACGCATTCAACGAAGATCCATCAAGCTACCATTTTACGCTTAAGTCATTAATTGGTTTGTTTGGCGCCGACTCAAAATTTGTTACTTAAATTAGTTTAGGAGCTTAGTTACACTAAAGGTATTTTTTTATTTTTCCCTTTTCAGTTTATTTTTCGTCGGTTTAATTTTTTGCATAAAAGTTTTTTATAGACATCTTCTTTTTCTCTAAATTAAGACCTTTTGCCTCCGACTGCATGAGATTGTTGATGATACTATAACTTTATAGTATTAAATGGGATTGGAAACAGAAATAGTTCATCTTGTTTCCATCCTTTTTAAAGTTCAATTTTTACGCAGTAATTTATTTTTATTTTCACCTTTTCGTGAGATTTTTTTAAATCATTTCTCATTTCAAATTACATTTAAACATATAATTTGTATATTTTTGTTGTAAACACCGTTTAAAATCCTTCATTTTTATACCTCACTCGATAGGTTAGGGAGACATAATTTTTTTTAAACATACATTTTGGTGCCAAAAATCTGCCGTATTGATTTTTTATAATTTGAATTTATCCAGTGATACTTGCACAATAAAGATGAATCTAACGACATATCATTCATCAAAATCGGTTCAGCCGTTTAGTAGTTACGAGGGAACATAGAGACGGACATACATACATAGGTCAAACACACGGTTACATTTTATTTGAAGCCCTGACTCCGGGAGCTAGATGGTAACCTGTGATACAGGACTTAGTCCGCAAACAAAATATCTCATTCCGCTACTTATACTTTTTACTCCAAAACGACTTATTCGATTAACTGGATTTTTATATTTATGTTCTTACAAAAACATTCTCTGGCTGGATTACAAAGTGTAGTTATTAGTTCAAGCGAGTAGAGCTGCGGGCTTAGTCGGTTATTAAATATCTAAAGAAAGACTGCTCTAACTTGTTCAAAATACAGTAGCTACTTAATATAAAGATACAATTACTCTCTCACATTATTATGAAGTATCTTCTTTTATTGCATAAATTAATGTCACTCGAAGCAAAATAAGTATAGCAATGATTTTGTATATTCTACGAATATTTTGGCGAGATATAGATGTACAGTGTGAGTCTTTATAATGTTGTTGTTTTTTTGACGGCTCGCTTGGATTGACTGTTGCGCTGTGTGTCGCCTATCTGACCTCCGCAACCTTAACTAGGTAACACGATACCCTTTGGTAAGACTGGTTGTCAGACTTTTTGGGCTTCTACCCGTAACGACTGTCAAAGGTCTACAAATGACAGCCGGGACCAACGGCTTAACTGCTTTCCGAGGCACGGAGGGGTCTTGGTATCTAAAGATGATTACCAATCGCGGCAAGCGTAGCTTAACCTGATCGATCGAACCGTGCAGCTGTTGTTACTTAGCCACAAGCCCCAAGTCTGACTGTTTGTGTATGTGAGTTAAAATTTTTGTAAACGCACCCACAATACAGGAGAAATTCCTAGTGTCCCCCACATTAGTTCAAAACGTTAAAAAAAAAAGTGGGCACATATTGAAATGAGGGAATCTATGCTAAATTTAATCGATGGAAAAATATTTTTAAAGATATAAATATTAAAAAAACAATACAAAAAAAATGTAACAAAATGGTGTAACTTTTAAACTAAATGATCTATCGCGAAGAAACAAACTCCTTAATGATTGGAAGTAATTTTAGCCTCACAAAATTAAATTGAAAATTGCAAAAAAAAAACTACCCTCAATTGAAAATAAACATGTTTTTATAGCAACAATCTTTAATTTTTTCATCACTTTTTACAATAATCGTAAAATTTATTTCTTAATAACATGCCAAACAGAAGAAAATAAAAATGTTTTTTTTTTTATATTTTTTCCGTCGATAAAATTAAGCATAGATGGGATCATTTCGATATATGCACATTATTAAGACACACTGTATAGTTCCAATCTATATATGTATTTGAGTTAGTTACTTCCAGGGATCACAACCATTATCAGAAGCAGCTCCAACAGTATCCTAAGCATGATTTCAAATCGCCTAGACTGTGTTTTCGTGGGTCGTTGTTGTGCCATCTCACATGGGTTGTCACAGCGGTGATCCACTACTATTTGTGTCAGTTTTTACTAATATAGTTGTAAGTGTCTTCATCTTTCTGACTGACCGACCCCTTGACAATTCAAAAGTGCCTGTAATTCGTTTATTTGAAATAAATGCTTTGAGTTTGATTTATTAATCATTTGTGAGTCATACGATACTAGAATAAAGATAATTCTATTCTCTTTTATTCTATCAAACTGACTGAAGCTGCTTAGTTCTTTTCTCTCTTTACGTAATACTGCTTTTTGTACGTCAACTTTCACTTAACTGAGCACTGACCGCAGTAAGCTTAGCTAAACCTGCCTATACATTTACATACTTCATAATTACTGAACCAGGACTAACCAGGATCCCCTTTGGCACATAATAAGTGGTGCGGCGGTTGCCACTGTGAAGGTTTTAATAATGGACGACACTGGTACAATTCTGTTTTATTTTCTATATTTTTAGTTGAAATTAGATCTGAATATTATAAAATAAATAAGGCGTCGTCCGCCATCGAATCTGAATAGAGGAATTCTTCTATATTCGTTTTTCAAATACTCGCGGCGCCCCTGACGGCGCGTAGAGTAGAGTACCAGCTGACGCAACGGCATGGCTCCAGTAAGTCCCGCCTTGCGCCACCTGGCGGCGGCAGGCCGTAACGATAAGTAAATTAATTTGATTAAATATGTCAAGTCTGCAGCAATATTCATACTAAGTACCGACAAACGTGGAGGTGTGAGATTGTTGACACGGTCGTTATCGCCGTGGTGGCGTCGCTTGAGCTACTTACGACTTAATTCGGATTTGTTCCAGCTTTGTATATAGTTAACCTAAATTCTTTGTTCGATTATTAGGTTAGTCTAAGAAAAGTAGACAGCCGAACTTGTTTTATAGACGTACTTCAAGAGTTTCTTCAATCCCATAAACAAATAAACTTTGAAACTGTTTTTCAAAAGCCATTGCCCGTTTTTATTGTCATATTTGGTTGGACTATAAACTTGAAACAGCAAGTCTGATCACCACCGCATTGACTTGCCAATTTTCGCATAACTTTTTTTTTGTCCCTTAATTGTCGAAATGTACACTCGGCTTAACGCTTCGGGTATTACACACGTAGTGTTTTGTTAAGTATGTTTAATGTCCCTAATTGTTAAGTCTCAAAGTCTCAAGTACACGTTGTAAATAGGACCTTTTTGCGTGATTTTCCGTTTGATTTGCGTCTATTTTGCATTGGGCTCGCCCAACGTGTACTAGGAGCTTTAAGTTAAATCCTTGTATTTTATTAAACGCTCAAATATTTTATCCAGTCACAATCAACAGATTAAACGGCCCTGTTTACTTTATTAGATCACAAGGACAGTGCCATTTACATATTTTGTATCACTGGTTTATCGGAGACACTTCTGAGATTTGCCTTCAGAATTTTTATTGGTCTCTTATTGACCGCCCTTAGTATTTGTATGTCAGTACTGTACTGAACAATATCTGGCAGCAAGCCAGCATTTATTAAATAAACAAATAACACTATTTTGTGCTGACCATTCATCGAGGCATTTGTATGAAAATATCCAGAGGCGGAAATCTATGGAGTCTCGCTATTATATTGGATAAAATATGTTCGTATAAAAACACGTCTGCGTGAACAAAAACAGCTTTTTCAATAAACGTCGCCCATCCATCAGTTTTGTTTTTCGTCAATAGGATTTTGGATATCCTATACTATTCAATGAGCAATATTTGTATATTTATATACATATTTGTAATCACATTCTCGAAAACGGCTCTAACGATTTCAATGAAAGTTGCAATATAGGAGTTGTTTCTGGGGACGAAAAATCGATCTAGCTATGTCTCATATCTGAGAAAATTCGTTCGCAGAGCTTGGTCGCCCAAAGTTTAGAACAAGATGAGGTAATGACACGGCAGCATAGAATTAGTAAGTACTTTCCTATACTATTAAATGAGCATTCTCTATTTTCACCAGATCAAAGCTCATTCGCCCAGGTACTATTATTCCATAATGAAAAGCAGACCCTAAAAAACGCAGGCATTAATAACGAAATAGAAGATACTTGGACCAAACAATCATGATATTTTAACTTAATGGAACTTTTTTTAACGTATTATGTAAGTATTTACGTAGGTACCAAGAAGTCTCATAAAAGTAAGTAATCATCGCAAAGACAAACAAACTCCAGTAAATAAATATAATTACTTAACCACTTGGAACTTATTCTCAGTATTTTTCCACTTTCATTTGGATTTCTTGGAAACAAACCAATCAAGCCGGCTCTTTATGAAGAAAAGTCTCACTTTACGAAGCATTACCTATATCCAAATTAATTTAAACTAAATTCCCCAACTGTGTGGGGTGCGGGACGGGGTCGTAAATCCCGGATTTATTGCACGCCACGTTACATTTCTGAAGGTTTATTAATTCGCCAGATTTCACGCCACCCGACGCAGACGGTTTAGATAGATTAATGATTACCAACCCTAAAATATAGACAATCTGTGATAGATTCACATTATGTGAATCTGTATTTTAAAGTTGTGTTTTAGGAAAAACAAATAAAATGTATTTGTGTTATGTATAATTTTAAAAATTACTGAAGAGGGCATAATCCACTGTGTCATGAGAAAATTTCTCTGGTTTTTTTTTTAAATTTGTCTCGTCGTTTTCTGCAAAATGTGAGGAAAATTCCCCACCTTTCATAAACAAAAGACACGCATAACATTCTACCATTCTAGTAGCATCCTAAAGGGAGTCGGATTAAATTCTTCTGTAAATCGCTTCCTCAAGTTTGTGGCTCAATATCTTGTTGGTATATTCTATGTGACGTCACGCTCATCCATTATGGAGGTTAGCGGTACTGAGACAACTTGGAATAAACACACTCTTGATACGAGTTCATCTAATATTGGACAGTACAACATCAAACACGAAAAAAGTTTACAAGCATTCAGCGTTTTCGGTAACGCATAAATAAGTCACTAGTGTGGCAACCTACAAAACCACATGAAAAAAAGGGCACTAAAATATTTACATCGTTTTTACGACTTAATAAACCACTTACATTAGTAGCTGAAACTACGCCGTAGCAGCCGTTGCTACGCCAGCTACGATGTTGTTGAATTAGTCAACTGTTTTATTAACAAGAAGCCAACAGTTGACCAATAAATATAATAGCACAAAATAATCAACGCCGGATACCAAACACCTAATCATCATCTACTGCGGTGAAAGCGACATTGTTTTCCTGATTAATTTATCAGGCAAATTCTATTAATCATAATCTGGTTGGAAAGCGGGCGAGCCTCCAGCTATTTTCATCGCCTGTATAATCCACTTAAAGTTGTAGACGCCGATCGGTCGGCCACAGAATAGGACAGTACAGAAGGTTGGGTCCGTACAACGAGCGAAAACATGCGCATACACACATCACATCGTATCAAACATGTTTATTTGTGCACACAGGTTACAACATTGTAAAATCGCCCATTGTATATTTTATAGTGTAAAACTATTTCTTTGTGTAATGTATAATCTGGTGTACAATAAAGTATATATATTGTACATATGTTGTTGTATATAGTGTAATATTCCTAAACTGAAATCTGCGTGAAATTTTTGATTCCCCCGATGCATCGCGTCCCATCGAATCGCCCGCCTACGCTACTACATCGTTTTTGCTTTACGTTGTTTCTGACTTTTTTTCTTTTTGTTCAGATTCTACGGGTCCAAGCGTGATGTTAAATAGCCAAATGCATATCAAGTGCAAAAATATTTTTTCTAAGCAACTGGTAATTCCAGAGATTACAGCATTCAAACAAACTCTTAAGCTTTAGTACCTATTTACTATCGCTAAATTTTTAAATAATGGATACATAGTATGAAGGCGATTTGAAGGTTAATTTAGATCATAGAAACGAATGCTCTAACGGTCATTCTATGCCGACTTTGTCAAATTCTCTTTGTGTAAATAGGTAAAGAGTATTGTTTCGCAGTTCCACTTATGCTAAAATATTAAGAAATGCTAAAATAATGTTCTTACTATTATTCTGGTATGTTCATTTGGTCTAAATCGACCTTCAAACTATCTCGGTCGAATGCTAGTCGCGAGCGCTTGCTATGTGTGCGTGCGTCTTCACTCTGTGTATGAAGTCGACCTTCTGTACTAATCTGTGGTCGGTTCTCTTCTTGAAGAACTATTTAAAAACAATAAATAATCGCCCCGTACTTAGTGTACTTAACGGCTGAGGAATTAAGTAATGAAGGCTAAGTTTTAGTTTGTCTTAACTAAGGCTTACTCTGTTTCCTCAAAGAGCTGTTTATATTTAGGAGCACTTAGATAGTTGTCGTATTTTTGTGCTAACATTTCATCATTTTTCATTAAAAGCTAAGTTGATAAGCTATCTAAATGAGAGAGGGGTATAAAACTTACTGAAAAGAAAGAAAAAGATAAGAGAGGAAAGAAGTGAGGGTTGGGGGGAGTGGGAAGGAGAAGAGTGTGAAAGTTTCTGAAGATGTTTTTCACACAATAGGTAAAAGCAGAACACAGATTAACTATATCCTGGATTACACGAAAACGAAAATTGGTACTTTTTATCTGCATACATGAATTAGTTCCCTTGGGATACGAGTGAACCCGCCGCAACAACTAGTATTGTACTAGCTATAAAGATGGCATGGTATCTGTTCGAGACTTCTTTGTGTTCGGTACATCAGCAACCCTTTTGTTCTTTGATAAAAGATACACAATATAAGATGGAGGCAACGGTTTGTGAATATCATGTTGCATATCTTTTGTTTGTGCTTCCTATATTGTAAGGTAACTTTACTCTACAATAGTGAATATTATAACTATATATACCTATGTATACTTTATACAGGCTGGGGACGTCAATACGACGGAAAATTTAAATACGCATATTTTACTAGAGCTAATAAAATTTTTGCTAGCCTGCACTGACTGCTGAGCAAAGGCCTCC
This sequence comes from Agrochola litura, assembly GCA_949152395.1. Classification (NCBI taxonomy): domain Eukaryota; kingdom Metazoa; phylum Arthropoda; class Insecta; order Lepidoptera; family Noctuidae; genus Agrochola; species Agrochola litura. The sequence goes on from OX424512.1 coordinate 10,660,984, forward strand.
CCAAATCCAACCCAATCAATTAGGTTGGGTTGTTTTTTAATTTCTATGTATTTGATGGTTTAAAAAAACAGTGGCACTCTGGGAGTGCTGACAGAAGTGAAAACTTGAAAAAAATCGGTACCGCGGTAATAAACGCGGTGATGTCTTTTACTCCACGATGTCGGTAAATTCCGTTACAGTGTCGCGAAATAGTTTAGTCCCATCTCAAAAATGCCCAACGCGTCTAAAGAAGTTTTCACTTCAATAATAATCCTACGCACTTAAGTAAGGCCAGTTCTTCATTTACATATTGTCACCCCCACTGGTATAATTAAATCTAATATGGGTCATTGACTTAGCCCTAAAATAGTGTAAAAATTTTGGTGGCGGTTTCTAGAATTCTCGAAGTATATAAATTCTTCCATTTTTCTGTGTCCGTATGAATTGAGGAGCCATGTCTCATATTTAAACGCGGGTACTACCAATATTTAGTAGTAAATTAGGCGATTTTGTAGGCCCGATCCTGGAATTTGTAGTAAAACACTTTAAAAGATACACGACTTTTAAGGTGGCTCCTCAATTCAGACGTCTGAATTGAGGTGCCACCTTACAACTCTAAAACTAGCCAACGGATATTTTTGAAAATTTGGTTGGATTTAGTAGTACTTATGTGTAATCTCTACAAAAAAAAATGGGTTTTGTACGGCTGAATTTGAGATAGCTACAATGTTTTGATTTTTCATAAAAATCCATAAATTTCACCGCGCTGTTTCTCGAAAAGTAATCAACCAATTATAACATATTTTTAGTATAATTTAGTAGTAAATACGTTCTAATTTGTAGTATAAAAATAAAATGGAAAAACTACATAATTTCGCTAATACAACACATTTTATGTGGCTCCTCAATCCTGACGGTCTGTAGAAAATATATGTACGTAGAGCTACTAAAGTAGTTGATCAAATCGGATAACAATAACACCAATATTTAGTAGAAATTTCTACTAAATATTGGCGTAATCCAACATTTTGTACATTCAGTATTTCAAAAGATATTAAAAAAATAAACATTCCTTAACAATTTAGTGTGGTACAAGAGCCCACGACCAAAACCATATCACATCGTTTTACGGCCAAAACCGTATAAAATCGTTAGTTTAGATGATTCTGAACCGATTCGATGGGAAGTACCGGTCAGAAACATTCCAGTTTTACGGGAGCCCATTTCTGCTTTAAAAAAATAAACAGGCAGTCGGTTTCATCACAATATGTCTGATATTTAAAATGTATAATAGGTTTCGTAATTTTATTACGAAAAAGTTTGTTTTCAGACATTTTTGCGTGTCAAATGTGGACTGAGCGCATTTTCAAAAATGTCAAAAAATTTAACCTATCTGTCTCATAGCAACCTGGTTCAATTGAAAACTTGTCTGATTAGTAACGTATTTTTTTCTTCTTTTACGTACCTAATCAAAAGATTACGGCAGGTCAGTGTCAGGTTGTATCTTGATCAAAAATAACTTTTCCATAAGAGATATGTTCTAATGGAACAAATCTATCTTACGGAGATGTATTAATGATTCAACCTACAAACTGCAAAAAATATAAGAAAATTTTAATGCCGGTGGCTACAACTGCAGAAGATTCTGAATCCAAAAATTTTTGACATTTTCCGCGTCACGTCTGACCTAAGTGCATTTGAAATACCTATGTAAAAAATAATACTGAACTGTTTCATAGCAATCTGTCTGATTTTCAGAATGTAGTTGATTTTAGATACCGAAAACACCATTTTCTGAAAACAGTATATGCAGTAGCGTCACACCCAGAAGACCGTTTGAGAAAATCTAAAATGAGACAAAAAGTAAAACCTATAGCAACTCGTCTGAAAATCTTGTATTCAGGTGAACATTGGCCAGTTGATGCGAATAAATCATTTTTCAAAATAAATCGTTTTTACGTACGATTAATAAAGAACTTACCCGAAACCATCAAACTGAAATTAAAAGGTTTTTTAAAATAAATTGGACAAAAGGAATCTGGGATAACGTCTGCGCCTTTCATTCAGTGTTAGCAGACCATGTGTTCGACAACTATTTTCATAAGCCATCGGAGGTTTACGGAGGCAATAGTTAAGATGGTTAATAAATTTTCTTTGAACCCGTTCTAGTTGTAAATTACGAAAACTATGTACATTTTTAATATCAGGGGGCTTACAGGGGGCTCATAAACAGTATTATTTTAATATAACTTCAGTGGGAGAAAGAGATAGCTATATAGCTAAAGAGAAGCTATACGACCTGTAGACCTGTAGAGCATCTCTTTCCCACACAGAAGTAATATTAAAATAATACTGCTTTATAAGCAGGTGGTAGGCTCCCAGGCATATTGTGATGAAACCGTCTGCTTATTTTTTTTTGACATAGCAGAAATAGGCTTCCGTAAAACTGGGACGTTTCTGACCGGTACTTCTAACCGAGTTGGGTTCAGGAATCATCTACACTAATGATTTTATATGGTTTTGGCCGTGAAACGATGTGATATGGTTTTGGTCGTGGGCTCTCGTACCACACTAGATTTTTAAGGAATGTTTATTTTGTTAATAACTTTTGAAATACTGAATGTACAAAATGTTGGATTACGCCAACATTTAGTAGAAATTTCTACTAAATATTGGTGTTATTGTTATCCGATTTGATCAACTACTTTAGTAGCTCTACGTACATATATTTTCTACAGACCGTCAGGATTGAGGAGCCACATAAAATGTGCTGTATTAGCGAAATTATGTAGTTTGTTCATTTTATTTTTATACTACAAATTAGAACGTATTTACTACTAAATTATACTAAAAATATGTTATAATTGGTTGATTACTTTTCGAGAAACAGCGCGGTGAAATTTATGGATTTTTATGAAAAATCAAAACATTGTAGCTATCTCAAATTCAGCCGTACAAAACCCATTTTTTTTGTAGAGATTACACATAAGTACTACTAAATCCTACCAAATTTTCAAAAATATCCGTTGGCTAGTTTTAGAGTTGTAAGGTGGCACCTCAATTCAGACGTCTGAATTGAGGAGCCACCTTAAAAGTCGTGTATCTTTTAAAGTGTTTTACTACAAATTCCAGGATCGGGCCTACAAAATCGCCTAATTTACTACTAAATATTGGTAGTACCCGCGTTTAAATATGAGACATGGCTCCTCAATTCATACGGACACACTTTTCTTAGTACATTATATTGTGGATTTGGCGATAATCCCAAAGTCAAATCATTTATTTCAAATAGGCCCCATGTATGGCACTTTTGAACGTCAAAATTTACAAAATAATAAAATTGATTCTAGTCGCCCCAGTTTTAGGCTGCCTGTAGCCTGGCTGGCCTTAGCCCGGTGTTTTTTCCGGTGCTTGACATTATAAATCTTAACTTACAAGAGCAAAAATACAGTGCTTCATTGACACGGTACTTTTTTCACATTTAGTTGCTTCAGGTCGGCTTCATTGTTTTACAAATACTGCCGAATTGATTGTGCCGACCCGAACAAGCGTAACTTCAATAAAATATACCTACCTAAGACATCATTTTTCTTTTCAAAGACCAACTAACTAGTGACTAATTCAGAAAAACACTTTCTGTTGTATGCGAGATGGTTTATATCCCTGCCACTCGCAATTCTTGTCTATCCACTGAAGTTAACCCCCTACAACTCAAACAATAACCACGTGTCAATCAAACAAACGGACGTTCTACCCGTATCGTTCTGGAAACAGACACATTTTGTGATGCAAATCAGAATAGCGGTGTATAAGCCGCGTCAAAATACGGGCTAATCCCGCCATCGATCAGATTCGGCGTGAATACCGCTTTAAGCTCTTAGTTCATCAGCGGAAAGTTGATGATTGGCTGCCTTTTGTATTATTTGGAGGCAGGGACTTTAATTGATAGGTGTTATGAGAGTGACAGTTTCAGTTTAGGGGCTCATAATAAAAGCTGCACGGTTCGATCGAAGGTTAAGCTACGTTTGCCGCGGTCATTTCGAGGGTGGCTGACCATCCATTAAATATCGAGACCCCTGGTGCCTCGGAACGCACGTTAAGCTGTTGGTCCTGGCTGTCATTTGATGACATCTTTGATAGTCGTTACGGGTAGTCAGAAGCCCAAAAGTCTGACAACCAATCTTACCAAAGGGTATCGTGTTCGTGTTACCCAGTAACTTGGTTATGGAGTTCAGATAGGGAGTTGCTCCATATAAAATACTGGCATATACGACGACGACGCTGGTTGGATGACGATTGATGCTGAACGCAGAACTATCTGCGTTCAGCGCTCGGTGTGGCAACACGCTGTGTTCGGGTTCGCGACAAGTAAATCGTCATCCTAAGGATGCCTCGTTGAGAGGTGAAACACGTGTCGATTTCTTTCAGGGTTTTTTATGGCTGTTTAGAAATAGCTAAGCGGAACAGGTTACCAAATATATGCATGTCTATTGTATTTTTTTTGAGAATGACAACTGTGTCATGATAATGATGATGATTCTGCAATTCAAGTACAAAATATGGATATTCCGTTGGAAGCTAAATTCGACATTTGACAAATAATAATTAATTATAATTTATAACGAGACAGTTTACAACACACGTTAACTGCTAATTAACACCTATTTTATTAATGAATAATAATTAATAATAACTCCTAATTATAATGTGAATTGTGTGGATATTAATTTCTCAAGCATTTATTAGTTACTTAAACGATGATCAATTGCGATGTTAGCGATAATTAAGCCCTATTAGCAGGTAATGAACAAAATGGGGAATTTAAAGATATTTGCGAGTGATAATAATTTTAACACCTAAGTTTTTGACATACCCTGTCCTAAATGGCTTATCCCTTCTCTAGCTAGTTAGCCAATACGAGAAAAGATGACACAGAACGAATCCAAATTAAACCAGCTTTTGTTCCACTCTCAGCCCAGCGGGAAAAACAAAATTCCATAACTTAATTCAATTCATGAACATATTGACGATATGGAATCAGATAAACGATGCACCCAATTATCGGCCTGTCCACGGACAATACATTCACAGTCCGCTAATCGCTTTTTGCTTACAAATTGAATCAGTTCAAAATTGTCGCTAGTGGATAATTACGTTTGATAGTGAAATCACGTCACATATTATGAGTACGGGCTCATCATAATCATAACATAATCAAAATCATTTATTCGCTTTGGAAGTAGGTACAGTACCGACCAAAAGTCCATAAGCAATCTCACAAAGCAATAGACTGACACTTCGGTTTGACTTACGACCTTCTTCTATAAATTGTTACAATACTATAGACACGCACAGTACACACACACACACTCACTTTGTCTGCAACCAATGACTAGTTCGATAATCATTCCTTTTTTGTTTCATTCGTCTTGTTCACATAAATATTAAAGTTTAGCAGGTAGACCACAGAAAACTAAGTAAATTATTTCGATTTCTGTAGGGTAGACAGATACAGTTCGTTACGAGTATTCAATTAATAGAACTTTGTTGGCTCGTGGATAATATTGGTGACGAGTATTTAGCGCAGTGTTGTGGTTATTATTTTCAAAAAGCAGGCATAAAATATATTGAAGAGATAAGATCAGATCAGAGAATATTATTGCGCTGCGTAAAAGTGAAGTGAATATCTAATGAAACCGGACTAAGTGTGAGTGTTATCATTTATATGTTTCATATTTTAGTAAACATAAATCTTAATCAAGGATATTGTTGATAGAACAGAGGTATTGTTGAGACAGAAGATGCCTTTAAAGTTTTAAATTCATTGAGGTTTAATTCGATTAGTGAATAATAAATAATTAGGTATAAATATGTAATAAAAACAATGTTTTTCTTTGTTCTAGAGAAATACTGTGAGGGTTAAGAGATATGAGGAAGGGGCTTATTATCGAGGTGCAGCGACGTCAAATGATGAATGAATATGAAACAAATGGTTTCATACCAACGAGATATTTTGCTGAATTATTAAAAACACGTCATTATGAACCGTTCGCCGTGCACTCTGAAGGCTTGCATCACTGAAGACCAGCTAGAAAACCGTTTTTGACCTTAAAATATTGACCGTACCAACTTAATAAACAACAGATTCATTATTGCATGAATTTATGGTAACGAATTTTTTAAGCACGTTTCAATAGGGTGTTTGTCGTATGTCTTGCAGATAGACCGAAATTGTTTAATTAATATTATTTTAGTAATATTCTCATTTATTCATTTTTTTACATATTAAATACATTTTTAAATATTTATATAAAAATCATTAAAAAAACATTTAAAAATATAAAAAATAGTGGCCCATCGGCATCAGGAACAGGGTCCAAGCTGCCGGTGGTCAGGGCTCTAGAGAGAGGAACCTCCTCACTATGCGTGCCGTGTCTAGGAGTACTGCTTTCTGAATCAAGCCCTTGACCCAGCCGCGCAATGAGAGCCTCCTGAGGTGTTGGTCGAGGCTCTTCGCTATTAGGCCATTAACCGTAACGATTATCGGTACAATGATCGCAGAGTCCACATCCCACATGTCGACAACCTCGTGTGCTAAGTCAAGATACTTGATTTTTTTATCTTTCTCAGCTTTCACGAGATTCTCGTCATGAGGGACAGCGATATCTACAATCATTGCACGGCGCTCTCGTCGATCTATCACCACAATATCAGGCTTATTGGCTACAATAGTCCTGTCAGTGATGATAGATCGATCCCAGTACAATGTGGCATGACCATTCTCGAGAACTGGGTCGGGCACATACATGTAGTATGGTACTTCGGACTCCACAAGGTTGTACTGCAAGGCAAGTTGCTGGTGAATAATCCTAGCTACTAGATTGTGTCTGTGCAAGTACTCGCCATTAGCAAGACGAGAACAACCGGAAACAATATGTCGGATTGATTCACCGGGACGGTGGCATGCCCGACAGATGTCAACCGTACCGTCCTTGACAATGTATTTCCGATAATTATTCGTCATGATAACTTCATCCATAATCGCACAGACAAAACCTTCGGTTTCCCCGAAGAGGTCACCGAAACGCAGCCAGGATACAGACGCCAAAAAGTCTACATCAGGCCCGTGAAGGGCCCGGAAAAAGCGTCCATGTAGCTCTTTGCCCTGCCATACTTCCTTACGATCGTTAGTATCAAGTACTGCAGGTTTGCGCCAGTTCTCTTTTGCCAAGGAGAGCGGGGTGAGGCCCTTGTCCACTGCGACCACATCTCGTTGCATACCCACGTCAGTTTGAAGGAAATATTCCCTGAGACTGTAAATCTCGCGGTTGTGGAGGGTTTTAGCATTTAGGAAACCTCGACCCCCACACTTCCGCGGGATGTACAGTCTCATCACTGATGACCGTGGGTGATGCATCCGATTTGCTGTCAGCAATGTACGGACCTTCCTATCCAGAGCGTCAAGTTCTGTCTGAGTCCATTTGAGTATGCCGAAAGAATACATCAAAACAGGCATGACCCAACCGTTGAAGGCACGCACCTTGTTTCCGCCTGATAAAAGACTATAATGATAATTTAGTAATATTATTATTTTAGGATTAAAATTTGAGGTTTAGTTTCAATCTTCTTTTCGTAAAGAAAATGAATACTTAAGCTATAACCTCAATACCAACCAATATTTACTAAAGCCAAATAAAATTTAAAATAATACTTAACCTTAAAACCAACAATATTGTCAGTAGATTTTTTTACATTTTAAGTAGACTAATATTCTTATTTATTGCTTAATTACTTCGAACATGATCAAAGCTTTATATATATGGTGAAAAAAATCCATTTAAAATTTAAAATATTTCAAAATTTAAATATGTCAAAATAATACAAATTGCTTCTAAGTTTCTAGACATCTATTTCACATAGTATTCAGGTGAAGTAATGATAAATAATTGTAGCAGTTTATTAACTATACTTAAGTAAAATAAATATAACGAATAAATATTATTTATTTTTTATTATCACATATCCCGCATTTTTATTCTAAACCCTTTATTGCAATAACAACATTAATAAATAGGCAGGAATATTTAAAAATATTATTATTGCAAACAAAAATAATAATATTTGCAAAAATAGCGCTGTGATTTACGAGATTAGAACCTTAGCCATCTTGAATCTAAGACCAACGCTTAACGCCTTCTGCTATCTGCACTTATAATTTACTTTCGAATTTTAGCAATGCCATACACTGGCCAAGGTCACGCGTATGATGCATGCTAACAAAAGTGATGGAGATATAAGTGCGGCGCCCGCGAACCGTGACGATACGACAGTGTGTAGTGCAAATATGCGTTCTCTGTTGTGTGTGTACGGCACTCACACCACAGACGTCTGACTGTTTACACATACAAATGTACGGACTATACCGCGTGTTCACAGCAATACGACTCTTAGCGTGCTTATGCACTTTTGAGCGCTTACTGTACATATATAAAGGTGTTCACAAAATGTTGAGATCCCTGTACAATCTACCAATTAGGCATGCAAACATTGAAAAAAAAAAAAATATTTTGAAAAAAAAATAAAAATCGAATGAAAATCAAAAGGCCAAATTAAAATGGGCAAAATTTTTTTTTTATTAATTATTGAATTTAAAACTAGCATAATAATAATCATAAAGAAATACACAATGTTATTAATTAAATCTAAAGACTAGTCATTTAAAAAATCATTAATTGAAAAAAAATATACAGGGTGGCATCGACGCGAAAGCTGTTACCGCCGTTAAAATTTCAACGCGTTGAAATATTTCGTCGGTTATTTTTAAAAAAACTGCAGTTCCATACATTTTGACCGCGTAGATATTGTACTTTTTTTATGAAACAGCAGATTTTTTTTTAAATAAACGACGAAAAATTTCAACGCAGTGGGGTTCAGAATCATGTACTGAATCCAAGGTAACAGTTTTCGCGTCAATGTCCCTGCCACCCTGTTTATTTATTTTTTTCTATTTTTTTTTGCTTTTGTATTCAATTGTATATTTAATTAATTTAGCTGATTAGTCTTGTTGTTTGGCTTGCTACTCAAGATCCACTGAGCAGTGGTATTTAAAAAAAAATGGTCTTTCTTTTTTTTGTTTCGACGACACATCGATGTTTCTGATATTGTTTGGGCCCAGTAGGTGGCCTCATTTATAGCGACATCAGAAGCGTTGTTCAGATCGTCAAGGGTGCATATTAATAATTAATTAGACTTTCTAAATAGGAATTCACATGATCTGACCAAGATAATATCTAGATTTTAAAATAGAATTGATCCCTGAGTTTGTTTCGACATTTCTTCTCCATGTCGACTCCATCTAGCTTATTTATATTTTGTTGATATGACGAGTAAAAGTGATTCCAATATCACATTTACAGAATAAACAATTTCATTTCATTTCGAAAGACAGTTACAAATTAAATGAAGTAGACAAGTAAGAATGAATTTCGGAAGACTTCATTTCCTAAATTAAGTAGGTCTAACCGAAAGACGAGTGTATCTGTCACATTAGTTTAATGTACCGTTTACAAAAACGACGGATAGCAATTACTCAGCTTAGTCGCACGGAAAATAATTATCCTAAGCCCAAGATGGCCGCCAGGAAGTTAAAAATTATTCTGAACCCACTTAATTATTACTGAATCTTTTTAATCCTTCACTTCTTAAAAATGAATTCGTTAATTCGAACTTCTTGTCGTTTCGAATGATCAAAGGAGTTTTTAATCGCAGATTTTGGATTTTATTATCGGTGATTATAATTGATTCTTAATCTATATCAAGATTTTGATCAAAGGTTAGATTTACAATGATTACAAGAATATTTTACTGATGGAAATTTTGTTGAGCCTTAGTAAAATCTATGCTTTAATCGTTTTAATCACACTATAGAGAGGATGAATGGATGGCGATTAACAAAAGGGATTTATAGAACAAAGGACGCTCTAGAAGGACAAATGTACTAACTGACCTTTGTCGAGATGTCCTTCAAAAAGGACAGCAGTGTAATGCTCGCTACCGACATATGAAATGTGTGGGAAGATGCATAATCACGTTCCCACTGCTGGGACACTGGCCTCCTCTCTGTGAGGGAGAGTGACCCATCCACCACGCAGGCCCAATGAGGGTTGGTGAATGTGGCCTGTTTTTGATTTTTAGGATTCAGTACCTCAAAAGGAAAAAACTGAACCCTTTTAGGGTCACTTCGTTGTCCGTCCGTCAGTCTGTCAAGACCCTTTTTCTCAGAAACGCGTGGGGGTATCAAATTGAAATTAATGTCAAATACGTAGGTCTATGGAGCTCTAAAAAAATTAAGCTTCTGAGTCAACGCATTAAAAAAATACGGTCATTTATGCGACATATTTTGATAATCGCAAATAAATCAAAACCTACAGGGTACTTCTCGTTGACCTAGAATCACGAAATTTGGCAGGAAGCAAGGTCTCACAGCACAAGTAAACGAAAAAATCCGAAAATTGTTAATTTTTAGTTTAATCAAACAAAAAAAAAATTGTGGTTACAAACTTACATTAGCAAAGAATTGACCGTGACGTATATCGATGTATAAGAGAACACGATTTTCAACTACAATGTTACAAGTTTGTTTTTGCGATAAATTCATCCCAACTACGGAACCCTTCATTGTGCGTGGTCCGACACGTACTTGGCAGGTTTTTTGGTTTTAGACCGAAGTAAAAACTTGAACAAGATCGCCTTGGTCGAAGAAAAATACTTGTATAGAACATTGGTCCGTAACCTTATCTAAATAAAGAGCACAATCGCGTTTACAAAAAATAATACTTCCGAAACCTTTAGAGGAAAAATACTTGCATAGAACATTGATCCGTAACTTAATATAAATAAAGAGCACAATCGCGTTTACCAAAATGAGGTGTCGTCATGGTGTCGCGAAATCAATGGTTTAGTCCCATCTCAAAAATGCCCAACGCGCCTAAAGAAGTTTTCACTTAAAAAATTAACGTTACATTTGGATTGTTACTTGTGGTGTTCTGTAGTTTATTTTAACTCCGATCACAAAAATGCGTTATGCTGTCGGTATCTTCATAATTTTATAGTTATCCTGTAACATATCATGGCCGGATAAAGTACTTTTGTTTGCCAAAATATACAGATTTGCTGTAATGTTATCCAATCCTTCATAGGTCTATTAGGTAGACTAGCCAGTTAAGTAAACATATTTCTGTTGGAGGCTCCATAATCCATACAATTTATTGCCAAGACGCATGACCAAGCGCTATACATTATCACTTCGTGGTCAACTGACATACACAATAAATAATGAGACTATGGGGCGTGTGTGTCACGCAATCCAGATTTGTCTGCATACCACTACAAAAACAAAAGTTAGTTCTATGGCCGCATGTTTGTGTATGTACATTGTTTTTTAACATTTTATGTACACGCAGCAAAGAGTTATATATCGGCAATATTTTCCCTGTTTGGGAAAACAGGTAAAATATTGCCGAAGAAAAGTACTTCTTTTAGCTATTGTGATTGATTCGCAGAAATATACGAGTTATTAAGGTGGTGGCGGGGTTAGGTGTTGGTGTTAATTTTAATGGAGTTGGACCTGAAAACCTTGATCGTAAAACTCAGCTGCTCCATACATTTATGCTCGCATACAGCCGTGTCTCCTATGCATGCATTCCATAAAGCTACCATTTACTGGGTATGTCTTTCATTGACTTGAATGTGCCCTGGCGGCTGAGAGTATGTCATGCTCACTCAAATGTCTCGCTGATGGTGGCGTGTGTGTTGGATCATTAAGTTCCCTTCAAAATGGTTGAGCTAAATGGTGCTGATCCATGCGTCATGTTCGTGAACGGGTGCCGTCAGTAAGGACTGGTCATCTCTGAGCTGCCACGGTTTATTTTAATTTATTTAAATTTTTGAATTGTTATTATAATTTTATTATGGACGCTTTTAACGTGCACGTCTTTCTACATTGTTCTCACATGTATAAGTTCAACACGAATGATGTAACCAATATTCTGTAACAATATTTTGATTTAAAAGAGTGTCCGTGGAGTTTCTTGCTCGTTCTTCTCCATAGGTACCTACTACGCTTTGGAATGGGCAACTAGCTTCATTTTTCTGACTGACCGACCCCTTGACAATTCAAAAGTACCTGTAATTGGTTTATTTGAAATAAATGCTTTGAGTTTGAGTTTTGAGTTTGAGTTCATGTTTTTTCGAAATATTACACAAAAATATCGCAACAAAGAGGCGTGACCAAACACGATGATTTGTATATGAAAACAAATATTTATGTGTAATGTTTCAAAAAAACACGAGCAGGGCTTACAAACCCGGCTTTACAAACACATCTTTTTTATCCCGATTTTTTTTTTTTTTTTTATCTTGATTTCGGGTTTGGTCTCGTAGATAAGTAAAAGTCGTTCATAATGATGAGTACAATGATCCGTTTTCAGGTCATATATTTAAATTACAATTTACACCTTGTATGTAACAACAATCACATCACCAATCAAATTATTTGGTAAAACGATTATTTAATTTTGACTTTCATGGTGGGGGAAATTTTCATTAATTTGCTTAAATGTCTTTAAAAGAATTTATTTCAATATTATTTAAAAAAACATATTTGAGATCCTTGCAATAAGCCCTTTCATTTGATATGTCACACGGTACAGATTGCAAAACTTTTTTTTAAATCTTCTTAAATGCCCCCCAAAAGTGACCCCATATTCAAATTTCATTTATTTACGTTACACGTCAGTTTTTGGGTCACAGAAATACATATGTGTACCAAATTTCAACTTAATCGGTCCATTAAATTCGGAGCCAATTGGCTGTGACAGACAGACAGACGACTGATCCTATAAGGGTTCAGTTTTTCCTTTTGAGGTACGGAACCCTAATAAAGTAACGAGACAATAGCGAGACGAAGTAATTGCGAGACTTGAATATCCTTGACCGGTAACCACACGTACATGAAAGTACTGTATTTCTATTTTCTTAATGACCCTCGGCATATCTCGTCTTTCGTCAGTTGTCGGATTTCTATTATTTTCTATCAGTTGCCCTTTGCACTTGGTGCAGACCCGACGCTCTCAATGGACTTGGAAGTATATAGTTGTTAATACTCTTTTACTTAATGTATTTTTTTTTTAATAGAAGGAAAGCTGCTAAAGTCGCAGGCACGACAGATAGGAAAATAGTTTTACAGCTCTATATAGTTCACACGGAAATCAAAACAAAACAATAAAGTACTTAGTTCTGAATTCGAATTATTATACACGATAAATCTAATAATTGATGGACATGGTTTGCATTCGTTTGTATTCGGAAATCCGATGATACCCGAGGGACATTAAATAATAGAAATACTGTACAAGATGTAATTAAAGTTTCAGCTAGTTACAAACTCATCTCGCGCTCACGTGATTCATTAATAGTAACAGATAACCTTCGCCGAGATAACTGGTGAGCTGAGCTTATGATAAAATAAGTAATTTCAGAATAAACTGCCTAGTTTCGTATGTTGGAAAACAAACTGACCAACTGAAGCTTCTTTTTTTAAAATTACTTGCTGGAAATAAATTGCAACACTTATTTTACAAATCTGAACTCAACAATATGGATACTCCAAGGTACTTCCTACATCTTTCAAATTACTTACATAAACAGAAAATAAATCTCTTCGAAAAATGTATACTTAGTGGAACAAGCAACCCAGTTCAATAACAAATATGACATACTTCCCAATATTAACCTTAGAGACACAAAACCTACCTCAAAATATTATTTTTATCATAAAATCAGACTAGGCATCGTCAAGAAAAAATTGGACTCAATCCAATTATTGGTTTCCAGGATCTGCCGGGTTTTAATTTAATAAAAGTTGCTTCGCCCGACAAACTGGATGAGACAGTTTTATTTGCGAACTACGTACAAATAACATCTAGTAGGTTGTAGTTTCTAGGTCATCAGATGGGCCAGTCAGGTTGTTTGCCATACAAATCGTTTAGCTAAAAATCCTGTTTACGCGACAACATTATCTATACTATCTACAAGGTTACTGGTAACTCGACGTATTCCTTACAGGACATCATAGCAGGGTCGAATTGCAACAAATTAAACCAACGAATGTTCTACCGAAGTTTAGTAGTTTTTGAGTTACTTAGATTTTTACTTTTTTTAGGAAAATACCTAGATTAAAAAATAAATCAATATTATCATAGCTGATGACGTAGCAGATCTTTTTCAGTAATTAAAAGTTCAAAAATGCCTAAACTTTGGAACCCTAAAAAATAAAATGTTTAATTAGTGATCTTTAATTAAACATTTTATTTTTTAGGGTTCCGTAGTAAACAAGGAACCCTTATATCCCCCGTCATGTCCGTCTGTATGTCTGTCTGTCTGTCTGTCTGCGGTCTAGCTCCGAGACCCTTAGTACTAGAAAGCTGTAATTTGGCATAGGTATACATATTAATTATGCCGACAAAGTGGTAAAAAAAAAAAATATATAACGCAATTAAAAGGAAAACTATCACAGCTAAGTAGGCTCTACAAGTTAACGAGTAATAATTGACCAACTTAACTTTGCAGTTGTAAAAACATGTTTTCCCATACATTCCGTATGGGAGAACATGTTTTTCAACTACAAAGTTAAGTTTGTTTTTGGGATAAATTCATTCCAACTACGGAACCCTTCATTGTGCGTGGTCCGACACGCACTTGGCCGGTTTTGTAATTTTGTCATAACTTCATAGAAAATGTTCTTACTCTAAATCAAAAATTACTAAATATCGTTACATCATTTGGTGGTTTAATTTGTTGCATTTTAAGTCTACTATGACGTCCTGTAAGGAATACGTCGAGTTACCCTGTATACTAATGTTATAAAGAGGTCAAATTTGTTTGTATGTATGTTTGTTTGTCAGTTTGTATGTAGGCGGTAATCTCTGGAACTACCAGTCGGATTTGAAAAACCTTTTTGCATTGGGTAGCCCAGTTCTTGAGGAAAGCTCGCGGAAGAAGTTGCGGGCAGAAGCTAGTTAGTTATAAGACCATCATTAATATTTCTTAGACTTGAATTTGTTTTTGTTATTAATTAATGAATTTTATTATTTCCACAAAAAAAAACCCTCGACCCGCATTTATTCAGTAGGTGTCATAGATGCTTGACTGCCTCGTTGGTTCAGTGGTCGCAAGCGCTACTGCTGAATAAGAGATCCTAGATTCGATTCCCGGGTCGGGCAAAATGTTATTGGGTTTTTCCATGTAGAACTTCTCAGTAGCAGCCAATAGCAGGCAATAGGGACGCCCTTTACATTACCTTACATGGCTCTAAAACATAACTGGCGAAATGTGAGTGTACTACAGGGAAACCTGTGTCTTACCCGTCAGGGAATACAGGCGTGATGTTATGAGTTTTGTGTATCATAAATGATTTTACAATTTTGTGCTTAAATAAACCCAATTTTAATTCTGCATAATTGAATTGCATCTACATATACAGGGTGGTAGGAACATCAACGCGAAAACTGTACATTATTCTGAACCGTTGAAATCTTTCGTCGGCTATAAAAAAAAATCTAAAAATGTTTCATAGAAAACTGCAATACCTACGCGGTCAAAACGTTTGGAACAGCAGATTTTATTTAATAACCGACGAAAAATTTCAACGCAGATCAATTCAAAATCATGTACTGAATCCATGGTAACAGTTTCCGCGTCCCTGCCACCCTGTATGGGCACCGTATTTTCTTGCAGGCACAAACTGAAATTAGTTTACTTAGGGCACTAGCAGTTTTTGCCGCCATGTTGGGTGAACAAGACGGCTAAGTTGTCTTTTGTTCGTCAAGTGTTGGCCACGGATCCATTGTCTAGTGAAAGGAGTCCGGCTCTTACTTTAACTCTTTTTAATTTATGAAAAATGTAGAATGGAAGGTGAATAAAATGTTTTTGATAAACGCCAGGTTCTAAATATTAAAAAAAATATATATTTAATAACATAAAGTACAATCCGGTTCAATCTAAATTCAAATGACAAGCTGTTTTGTCCAAAATTCCTTTTTAGTGTTCCGTAGTCAACAATTTTGTGAAAACTGTTTTTGGATTCAGGCATCCGTTTGGAAAATATTAAGCTCTAAAGTGCTAATTTTTATTAGAGTCAAGTGTCCCGCCTGCCAGCTAAATGGTTGGTTTTAGATATGTGACAAAATTCGCAGCAATAGTATATATAACAAAATTTAAAAGGAAAACTATCACACCTAAGTGGGCTTTACAAATTAACGCGTAATAATCAACCAACTTATTTTTGCAGTTGCGAAAACATGTTCTCCCATACATTCCGTTTGCGAGAACATGTTTTTCAATTACAATGTTAAGTTTGTTCTTGGGATAAATTCATCCCAACTACGGAACCCTTCAATGTGCGTGGTCCGACACGCACTTGGCCGGTTTTTGGTGGTAGGTTTTGACACTTTGTCCATAAAAGTAATGACAGAAGAATTGCTATAGCAAAAACAATATCCATCACTACTTTCTACATCGCCTATTTCGTACACGTAAAATTAATCATTCAAACAACCTCAACTTAATCAAGTTAAAACTACTAAATTATCACCGCAAACGTATTAAATTTGCCACAATTTTCATACCACAATCCGTTAAGAACATTAAGATAAACGAGCTTCCACTTGAACCATCCCTTTAATCTTATACCACGGCCTTTGTAATAGTTAATGCATTTCATAACAATGTTAACAACACCGCTATCGTGTTCAGAAAAACGGAATCACTTTACATTTTACTGCCATCGTAATCTTACGAATAAAAAAGTGTTACGACCTCCGAGGGGTTCTACCCTCCAAATGGAGGACTCGGGAGGCCAAACGACGGCTTTTTGTCATCTGACAATACCACAAATTGCGCAGTTTTGTACGCACACTGCCAATATACTAGTTTTTTAGTGCGGGGTTTTGTGTTAATAAATCAAATGTTGTATTATTTAAGTGACGATTTTTATAGTCAGTATAGGCGATAACATAAACCAGATATTTATTAGGTTATTGACAAACATTGCACACAACAACGTCATTATTTTTGATTTTATTCGAAAATCTTCATAAACGTTTCAAGTTTCGTTGTTGTGAATAGAATATTGTAGTCTCGATTGAGTGTCCCTGAATTTTTAAAGAACCTTTTATAGACTCCCACATACTGTGACTTAGTTCAGACTTCGTGCCATCTCTCAGAAATAAAATTTGTACAACTTTATCTTTAAAAAAGTAAAGAGAAAAGTCTGGCCTCTGTCCCAAAAACGTGAAAATTATATTAACGTCACCGAGTAGTACATACATATTAATCCAGGTTCCTATTTAAATAATTACACGAGCGGTAATAACGTAATTGTTCTCGGCTCAAAACAAGGCTATTTACAGCCTTTGTTGGAAAAGCTGTGAAAATATGTGCTACATAATACGTGAACCTAAAACATGATCTAATTTGGGAGCAGTTGGAGACAAATCTAATACCTTTAAACGAGCAATTCTTGTATATATGTATATGTCGGAAACGGGTATGTGACTCTTTCGTTATTATCAGCGTTATTTAACTACTGTGGGCGTAGTGTAGGTAGTGTTGGTTAATGTGCAATAGAAAAACCGTTTGCAGTTCAGATCACATTATAATTGACTATCAAATTAATCACACTAGCTAAATTATACACACACTGGGTGTGACGGCGTTTATTACAATCACAAATTAACACAATGATCAATTAACACAATAACTGAGCACCACGAATCGAGAACAGTTCCGTGACGTCTTAACTCCGATGCGATCAGAGGCTGAATTCCCCCTCGCCGTGGCCTTAAAACATCACGACTCTGTAGAAGCGCGCTTTTTGGTGTGGGTAGATCACTTGATGTCGCCAGTGGCGCGCTTGCAATTCGTTTCGTGTCCGTACTAATGACCGGATCCGACATTATATATATAATCTGAATCTCAGGAACGGTTCCAACAATTTTCATGAATTTTATTACCTATTCAGGGGGTTTCGGGGGAGATAAATCGATCTAGCTAGGTTTCATTTTTAGAAAACTACCAAAAAATAACAGGTCATATAGATATTTTATATGAATTGTGAATGTTCTGGGCGCCACCCGTATTGCAGTAGCAACTCACAGCGTTCTCGTTTCTATAAAATATAACTGGTAAAATGAGACAGATACTCAAGGACGTTATAGTTTATGTTCACAATTTAGTGCGAATAAAAATATAAATAAATCGCAAAGAAAACCTTAATTAAATACAATAGACGTGGATATATTTAGTAACCGAGCGCTGAACGCATAGTACACGTAGAATCACTCTGCGTTCAGCGCTCGGTGTGGTAACACGCCGTGTTCGGGTTCGCGACAAGTCAGTATCCATCCTGAGGATGCCTGGTTGAGAGGTGAAACGCGTGTCGATTTCTTTCAGGAGTTTTATGGCTCTTTAGAAATAGCTAAGCGGAACAGGTTACTAAATATATCCACGTCTATTTTATTTTATTTTATAATTGGTTTCCGCACTAAAACATTGTTTCATACATAAATTGAGGCAGCCCCAGTAATTTACATCGTTAATCAATATTTTATTTAAAAGAGTGTCCGTGGAGTTTCTTGCCCGTTCTTCTCCATAGGTACCTACTACGGTTTGGAATGGGCAACTAGCTTCATACCTATTTCTGACTGACCGGTTCCTTGACAATTCAAAAGTGCCTGTAAATGGTTTAATTGAAATAAATGCTTTGAGTTTGAGTTTTTGAGTTTACAATAGTACCTTAGTTGGAGCTGTCTCACTCTTCCCTTAAGTGGTACCTTTACAATGATGAGATTAAATAGAGTTTACAGAAAAATAAAAATAAAATTAAACATGATTTAGCAGCTCTCGGTGTACGTGTGTGTATACATGAGTGTATGGAGGTGCGTGCGTGTGGAGGGGTGTGTGTGTGAGTGTACTGTACTTTTTTGTTTTATTTTTTAATTATTATTTTTAGGTTATTCTTGTCAGAATGTTTTCTGTTTCTTCATATGTTAGGGATCGCCACCATTCTGTTATTGTTTTTTTACAGTAATAACCAAACAAACAAATTTTACCTCTTTATAATATTAATAGTATAGATTAGCCAACATTCAAATAATAAATACCCTTCTTCAATATGTCCCCCGTTAAAACCAGTCAGACTGTTGAACATATTCGAAATAGTACGTACAACTGTTGTCACTGCCCGCACATATTGAAAATGCCGTTATGTTGAACTTGCTCTTTTTATTGGACGTTTCAGAGTTTTTAGCATAGGTTTAATATGGTTATCCTATCGTAAAGGGAGGCTTTGTTTGTTGCGAGCGCTCGGAAAAACACACAACCCAATATTGGCTTGAAACTTTCAGTGCTGGAAAGCCTGTAGGTAAAAGGTATTTTTGTCCTGGAGATGAATTCGACTGAATAAGTATTTCCAAGATTTTTTTAACAAAAAGTAGTTCACAGTCGATACAAATTACAGCCATTGTTTTCTTGACAGCCTCAGAAAAGTTTAGAAACCTTAACTTTAATAATTTACTACCTGTAACCTGCCACTCAAATAAGTAGGTATAATTATTTTTCTCGGAAATTACCCTTTAACCTATTCCTCGAATATAAGCTACTACCTACTTCTGGCAAAATTAACTGAATAGATATGGCGGGTTTTCCATGAAAATTAAACAAAATAAACAGAAGCTTATTTTTAAGCTATTGCATAGCTTTTATCGCGGGCTTTGAGCGCGGTGACCGAATCAAGAAATTCCGTAACGTAACGAAAATAAAACCTAACACTCCGCCTGCCATGTAATGACGTAATTTTTGTTTTATGTCATCACGTCATCATCCCAAGTGTAGCGTTGACAAATAGGAAGTATGGAGGTTACAAATGCTATGCAATAGCTTTACCGCGGCAGTCCCCGAGTGCCACACGTTTTTTTATTTATTAATCGGTGGTAAATCAGGGGTTAAAAACCGCTGTTAGTGTTGTTACTTGAAGTAGATCTCTTAAATCGATACTCATGACGTCTGTGAAGTTTACTCAAAAAAACGGATTTAAAAAAATGGATATTTCAACTACACTGCGGTTGATGACCACAAAAAAAAACATTGGCACTCCGGGAGTGCCGACAGAAGTGAAAACATGAACAATTTTATTGTGCAGGAAATACTTTTCTTTTTTGAAGTCGGTAAAAAAAAGGAAATGTTAATCATGTTGTTGTCATGTTTCAATGTTTGGAATGTAATTAATCCCAAAGAAAATGTATTGCGCGTTGATGTCTTTTAATAGTCAAAAGCTGGTGTCGGCAACAGTGTCGCGAGTTCAATTGTTTTTTCCTATCTCAAAAATGCCCAACGCGCCTAAAGAAGTCACGTCTGCGTAGTTTCGCTAACTAATTTAGTTTGAACCTGTATATATACTAATAATAAAGCTGAAGACTTTGTTTTTTTTTGTTTGTTTGATTGATCGCGCTTATCTCTAGAACTACCAGACGGATCTGAAAAAATCTGTTTGCATTTAATAGCCCAATTCTTGAGGAAGGTTATGAAGGCTATTTTACTTCACACTATGACCTTTAAGAGCCGAGCTAAACTACAAAAAGTCAGAAAGTACGGTAAGCGAAAACGAAGTAAGAGCGCGGGCGATGCGATGCGATGGGGTGTGTTCGGGGTCCGAAATATTACGCGGTCGAAGTCGCGGGCCGAAGCTAGTTTATAATATATTTATCTACTATTCTACAAGGAACTTTTGGCGCTTGAATGTCATTGACAGGCGGGCACAGTTGGACAAAATTGGAAATAAATAAATTTAAATTTGTTTGCGAAGTTGTATTGGAAAAACAAAATGGCGGCTCTAGTTCCGATTTTGGCCACGCGCCAAAAATGTATTGTACTATAAACTAAGATTGGTAATTCGATGCGTTCTCACACTTCATTTGTTATATTCTGCCCTGCTAAGCCCAAAGGCGGTATCTCAACTGGATTAAGTTTTGAGAAAATTGACTTTTTGTAAATTGTAATTAAAGGAAAAACGGAGATATAAAAAAAAATCTTAGTGGTTTTTTAAAATGTTTTAAGTTGACTAGATGCGAAATTGTTAAAGCTATTGAATGGTTTAAAAAAACTAAAAGGGCGTATCTCAGAGATACCGCCTTTGGGCTTAGCAGGGCAGTATTGCACTCTGTACTAGGCTAGAAAGGTTCTACCGAAGAAACGCATATATATACACCATAAGGACTATTTCTGCTTGCAGCGCTCGGCCGCTATAGAAAGCGGCTGTTAAACAGATGTGATCATCGTGTTCACGGGATTTTATTTTCAAACTGCTTAAATACGCGTTTCTTCGACAGTTCATGCACACACGTCAACCACGTCAACGTCAAGTCACCGATCAGTCACGTCAATAAATATAGTTACGTAGAAGTTATAGGACGTTGGCTACACACATCAGTCACATCACTACCGGCGCGTCTCACTCGACAACGCGTCACCGGCAAATCAAAGCTTGTATTGCTACGAACGAAACAGGCATTGTTATGACTGACTGACTAACTAAGTATCTGATCACACACGTCCCTAAAATTGATGTGACTGATCGACGACTTGACGTTGACGTGACTGACGCATGTACCTTAAAAGAGCATTCTTTCTTAACAGATAGGTATACTAGACAATACTGCATTTACATTTCTAAAATGATCTCCGCGTGACACTAGCAACACCGAGCTCTATAAAGCAACTGTTTAAACGTCACCATTATGGCCACTGAGGCACTATACGCCATTGTTTCCGACTTAATAACGAATGCTCGCAATTATTATTGCTATCTACCGTAGCCGGCCTTTGTTGCAACTATTGTGTTGCTGAAAGCCTGTAACCGGAGGCTGTATGGGGAGTAAAGTAGGTAATTAACGTTTTGCCAGATAAGGCCGGACATTCTAATATTCTTTTTACCCGACAGCAGTGGAGCCCAAATAAAGGGTAATGTTTTTGAATGATGAATGCTGTTGGTGCCTAATCTGCGTTCGCAATTTATTTGCCAAACATGTAAACAAACACGAGTTTAGGGAAAAACATCTGTAATGCCTACACACAAGGTTTAATTTTCGATACAACTTCATATTTTTATGACTTTTTCGATAGTACTAGTCAGTCTAAAATCAACTTTGTTTACACTCTCGTAAAGTTGATGTTTGTTTAAGTGGAGATAACATCAATTTGAAACAAGATTATATTTTTTTTTACGATGTTATTTTTAAGGTATTGTAGTAGGTAGGTGATGTGTATTATTTAGTTTGTGTGACCCAGTGGTCACACAAACTAAATAATACATCACAGAATAGATTACTTGTAGGCATTTTAAGTTGAGTTAAGGCATGCTTAAGCAACTATATTCATCCCCTACCTACCGGAAATAAAAACATCGAATTTTTTTTGCGGTTTATTTAAAACCGTTGCTTGTAAAGTTAAAAGACGTTTACAAGTCAAAAATGTATGGTTAAACTGCGGTCTCTAATCATAACTTAACTTTAAAAGCAACGTTTAAAAATAAAGGGGTTAATGGTTAGATGGGGTGTGCCCCAGAAATATCGAAACTAAGTAATATATCTGCCGGTGTTCAACAATAAATAAATATTGTACAACCATGACGCAATATCTACGTCAAACTCAAAATATCTAGTTTTATTTTAGTTCTAAACTCGTATAGAAAGTAATATACCATCACATACTGGCACTTTATTAGCACTTTATCCCCACAATTCAAATAATTTGTATTGTGACATTGTTCTCAACTACGCGGAGACTTTAACCAAACGTTTACATAGCTTCCTGTACTGCCAACCGCACTAAAATAGCAAAAAAATACTTTAAAAGTAACCTTATGTCGGAGCGGTAAGGTCGGTTTTTGTAGCACAAGTATGACGGTTGTCGTGCGGTTGACAGTGTATAAGATAGTACTGCACACACTTGTGTAGCGACGAGCTTCCGGTTCCGGTCGGACTCCGAGTGTTGGCGGAAGTGACAAGTTTGCTTAGCGCAGCGTTGCCAACATTAGCCCGTTGTCATGAAAGTTGTGAAGTTGAGTGTTTTGCCGTATGAGTTAGTTAGGACAATAAATTATTACCACATTCTAACATAATAATATATCAGTACTGTTATATATTGTTTTTCTTTCTGGATTACTTATTTTCTTAATGTGTAATATCTTCCCTCTCGCTTCCCTGCAATCAAAATCAAAATCTAAAAACATCTAAATAATCAAATCTGTGGCAGTGATTTCGTGAAAAGGGACGGAAGTGTGTCACAGGAAGGCGGGTGCTAGAGTTGGCCGTCAGAAACGACCTTGACGAGGCCCCGCCCCTTTAATGTTACTTATTACCAAGGTGAGATGTCAGATGTTACACATCATATGCGGCTACTGTAAGGCTCGCTCGTTTTTATTTGTCTCCCTGCTTCAAATAAAAAAGAAATTACGACCCAGAAAAAGACGAACTGCTAAACACTATTATTGAGCCTACCAATACATCTCGGCCCTAATAGGGTTTCGTACCCGAAGGGTGCCGAACGGAACCTTACTAATTAAGCCTCCGCTGTCCGTCCTTCTGTCAGCGGGCTGTATCTCATGAACCGTAATAGGTAGACGTAATTAATATGTATACCTATGCCAAATTACAGCTTTCTAGTACTAAGGGTCTCGGAGCTAGACCGCGGACAGACAGACAGACAAACAGACGGACATGACGAAACTATAAGGGTTCCTTGTTTACTACGGAACCCTAAAAAATTTAATTTATTTAAATTCCCCATAAAAGAAACGTATTTTCTTCGGTGTTTTTTGCTATATATTGTACGGTGGTACAGAGTTAATAATTGGGGTTAATAATTGGAGTTAATAATTAAAGGTGGGATAGAAGAAACTGGTTTTTTTCGGCGTTTTATGCTCGATCTTAATATGGTACCCGACCCTTCATGTGTGAGTCCGACGAGCACTTGACCGGTTATTTAATATAACTGACAATTCAACATACTTGTCCAAAAACTACAAAATTGACACATTTTCACGACAGGTGCTGTTTAATAAACCAGAAAACTGAAAAAAATATCTAAAGTTGTCGTGTTGCAGCCTGTCGGTTTTGTTAAGGGGACGATAACAACTTTTAATGATTTTATACTGAAGATGATGTCTAAACGAGTAGTGTTAGTGATTTGAAAAAAATATATGTTAAATTATAGCATTTTCTTAATATTTTATTACAAGCATATTTTTGATTATGTTTATATTACATAGTGAAATTAATTTGTAAAGTTATGTCTAACGGGGATAAAAAACTGAGAATGACGCAAAATCTATCAAGCGTATTTTTGTGAAAACTTCACCATTTTAAAGATAATTAAATTATAAATCTTTTAGTATACGTGTTTTATTAAAATACCTTTTGTTTTCCGTGTAATAAATTAATAATGCGTCTAATTTGGGACAGTGCTCCTTGATGGGCGAGTCCTATTACTGGCTGGACGTACGACGCGTTGCGTGAGCTCAGTACAGAACACGCAAGCTAACCATTCAAGGTCACTGTCATATATCTGCGTCTTAAGTGGACGCCATTATAAATTATATACCTGCGCCCCGCGGTTTCACAGGAATATTGGGATAAAAGTATCCTATGTTCATGGTCATGGTCTCAAATCCGTTCAGCTGATTTAACGTGAAAGTGTAACAAACAAAAATCTAATCTTTTTATATTATTGGTAAAGTCAACAATTCTGTTAAAATGTCGGACATATAGTGCCAATCAGTAAAAGTACTCGGTAACCCTTTTAAAACTATAAAGCAAGGCTTATCCAGACTACTACAAATCTTTATCCATTACAGTTTATACCGTACATTATCTCCACTAGCCTGAAACACTAATCCATGAAATCGTAAAACTTCCTCCCCGGGGCCATTTTGTTAAGCTTCCGGATTCCAAGGGAGTTTTGGGGTAACGAATTAAATTACACGTATCAAAACCTTTGGTATTAAATTATAAATAAAGCCTTTGCGAAACGGCGGTTGAGATTGAAAGGTTCAAAGTAAATAGTTAGTTCTTCTTTAGATAATTATACAATACGCACATGAATTCGAAAATCAGAGGTGCGTGCTTTGGGTTTGAACTCGAGACCTATGACTTGGCAGTCTGACGGTCACACCACTGGGCTATCACTGCTCTTAATAATTGCTGCTCTAATAATAGTTAGTTTATACAGGGTTATTTTTAAGATGTGTCCACAAGGTGAAAATCGAAAGCTGACAAATAGAAAAGTCGCCAAAGAGAGAATACAATTTTAGATATTTGCCAAAAATACCACCTAGAGGTAATATGATCAAATCCTGCGAACACATAAATCCAATGTAACCAACTGAAAGTGATCGCAATTTACCCCTTTTTTTTGTTTTTCGGTTGTAAATTATCAAATAACTTCTCCCGATCTGGGCGGAGCGGGAGGGCGTGCCAGACTCTTACTGACCCACCGTGTTCCTTCAGTTGTCTGTATGTTGCCAGGGGCCACGGTAACCCTTTCAGACAAACCCGCAACCCCGGCAGGCATCGGCCCTAGCGGACCCCTTCAGTTGTGCTGACATCTCTTTGAGGCGCGCGTGGAACACAACGCGCCGTCGTCCCGGGCTTGGTCCTTATCGGACGGCGAGCTACCCATTGCTCACCGTCTGCAAGCCCGCGCCTACGGTGGCCGGGAATCGGCCTGCGATTCCCATCGCCCAGGGCGTCTCCTGCGGCGGTTAGGGGCGTGAGGGCAAGAAATTTGCCTCTCTCTCACGCGTTTCGCCTCCTCCTTCACGAGCATTATTGCTTCGCAGAAGGAGGTGACGGCCTCCCATTCCCTCTCGCTCCGTACCATGGCCGGTCGCGAGAGATCACCGCCGCCGATCGCCACCACGAGGACACGGCGATGCTCCGCCCAAGCCGGGAAAACCTCCACCGTATGCTTCACCGTGTCTTCCGGGCGATCCCAACAAAGGTGACACCCGGGCGTTTTCTCCCGCCTTATCCTGAACAGGAACCCCTCGAAACCACCGTGTCCGGTGAGGACCTGCGTCAGGCGGAAGGTGAGGACGCCGTGGTGCCTCTCTAGCCACTCCTCAAAGAGCCGCACTTATTGCCGCAATTGTGGCGTGCCCAATCGCAAAATACCCCTAGGAGTTTAATCTGAAAAACTCACCCTGTATATTATCTTTGTAATAGGGTTTTGTAGGATAAAGAAATACACTGCTGCTACGGCGTAGCCAATGTCTACGCCTGCTACGTAGGCTACGATAACCAACTTGCAACGAATCGCGCTGTTTATGACACGCTTTTATTAGATTTTCTTATTACCACATAATACTTTGTAAAAACAAATTGCCAGTTGATTTTTATTCACTATACGTGTCTGATTGATTCGACACTCCCAAAGAATTATATTATGATGACAGTACAATGTGTTGGACAATAAAAAATAGCAAACAAATACGTAGGTACACTGCCTTCAATCAAATAAAACCAATATAATATACCAATTCAAAATGTTATGCTCATAAGACATAAAAGCCTAGCTTTTACTTTCTAAAGATAAAATGCCTACCTCCAAAATATACTGGCATTTCCGAAGATAACCTTAATGGGTAGTTCATTAACTTTAATAGACCTTTCTAATGTGCTCAGCAACTAATTCGTATTACCTAGAATATGTGTTACCAACGTTAGTATAATAATATATGCGTGTAGGAGTATTTACTCGGAATGTTTTGCTGGTAAACATCGCAACTAGATAACGGAGTGGCAAACTTTTAGACCGCGAGCTCTAAACAAGTTTCGTGGTCGCTCTGTTTCAATACAAGTATTTCGGGGTACATGGTTGGCTACTCTATTTTGATATTAGTTCATATTAGTATTCATTCAACCCAGTGTAACTATGATAAGACTGCTGTTTCCGACTTTATCATAAGGATGGGTGTAATTGTATAAAGGTTGAAATGTTTGGGCTCGTGTAGACGGTACCGCTTCGCGTAATAATGTAGACTGAGCCACCATCGTGCCGCTGCCGCGCCGACGCCGCTTGATTTTGCCATATCACTCTACAATCCACGGCGGCGGTGGCGCAGTGGTGGTGCGGTAACGGGCTGGCAACGTTGCATATACACAGCTTAGAGGCGCGACTGCGGCGGCGGCGCGGTGGTAGCACGGCGACGGCGTTGTGTCCCTGAGCACTAATTTGTCTTACCTATTCCTTCCAGGACATGATAGTCTGACCTCTTTGCACTATTTAAGCACCCCATATAGCCTAGGCGAAATCCCATGGGATTCGAGAATATAAACCCTTTGAGTTTTTGAAAATTTTGCAAATTTCGTCATAGAATATCAGTTTTGTCTAAACTTTCAAATTGAATGGCCATCAATGCTATTTTATTTGGTAGTGAATATGTTAACAAAACTTTACACGTAACCAAGTTTTCTAAAACATCAAATAAAGGTACAACAAGGACCTATATTTATTAATTAGTAATAGGTATAAGTTGTTATTCATGTACATATCATTTTAATTCTAAATAATTATATTATACATTTTACAAAAACTTAGTAAACGATTTCCAAAATCATCTTCGAACGATACCTATGAACTTAGACACCATTTATCTCGAAACTTTACTATGACACAAATATCCAACCCTCTCGTGGTTTGGAGTTCAAGTTAACTGTCGCTCCCGTTCGATATATTATTATTATTATCTATTTTATTTCCTTTATTTCATTATTTACATACAAATTATATTTTTAAATATCAGAATAAAATTATATAAAAACATTTAAAAATATAAAAAAATATTATCTACAATTATTATAAATGTCGGATCCGGTTATTAGTACGGATACGAAGCGAATCGCAAGCGCGCCACTGGCGACATCAAGAGTGATCTACCTACACAGAAAATAGGCGCGTTTCTACAGAGTCGTGATGTTTTAAGGCCATGGCGAGGAGGGCATTCAGCCTCTGGTCGCATCGGAGAGAAGACGTCACGGAACTGTTCTCGATTCGTGGTGCTCAGTTATTGTATTAGTTGTAATTTGTGATCATTGTGTTAATTGGTGATTTTAATAAACGCCGCGGCGTTTATTAGAATCAATCAATCGTCGCACCGGTGTGTGTATAATTTAGCTTGTGTGATTCATTTGATAGTAAATTATAATGTGATCTGAACTGCAAACTGTTTTTCTATTGCGCATTAACCAACACTACCCACACTACGCCCACAGTAGTTAAAATATCGCTGATAATAACGAAAGTCACATACCCGTCTCCGACATAAATATTATTGTTATGGGGCGGTAGTTACGAAGCTGATACTCTGAGAATATCGGTATTGCCCAGTAATAGAGAATTATCGTAGAGGTCAGTTATTGTTATTTGAATTTAACTATAAGTGTGACTTTTTGATATATCAGTTGCTAGTCAGTTTAAACTTTTACTGTAACATAACGTCATATACATGAAACACATGAAAGTAAACCCTCCTTCTTAAAGATATGTATTTAAATAATTCCCATTTTTCTTTCCTAAACATATTATTGAACACTGTAATATAATAATTGCGCCTCTTTTTGTTAATCCTAATAATTTTTTAGGGTCCTTAAAATACTAAATAGCCAAGTACAGTACGACACAACTTAGAAGTAGAGGAATTCGAAAATTTGCATTCATTCATTTCAATTTTACAATGTATTTGGTTATATGACTTTACAAGTTATTGCGTTTGCGTAAAGATCATTTTCACCTAAAGTAGTAATAAAGATTAATGATTTTGAGAGCGTATTCAGTTCAGATGGTGATCGGTTTTACGAATATTGCTGATGCTATATCTAAGTTATGTCCTAAGGGTTTTACCTAACCCATTGGGTCGCAGTGCCAGCTAGCTTAGTTACTGCGACCAATGGGGTTCGCGCGATGTTGGTAACAGTTAATGTTGCGACCAACTATTACAAAAGGCCAGAAAGTTAAAAAAGGCACAATTATTTAAAAAAGTATCCATCATTTGAAGGTCAATAAATATTTCTCCTTATTTAATCCTTCTAGACCGCAAGTCTACACGTAATGTGCTTATAAACTTTTACAACTTTAATATAAAATTACTTTCTCTGTAAAAAGCACTTTAATATAATTACGAGTATGTATGTGCACTGTTGAACGTTGTATAGTCGTAATATAAAGTTTAAATAATACTAAAAATGTTGTAAGCATTTATGTTTCCTTTACATAAAGCAAAGTTTTATTTCATACGTGTTTTTAATGGGAACTGGCCTGTTTTGACTTTTGTTACTTACTGTTAAAGAAACGGCTGCTAATTATACTAATTAATGGTATGAACACAGTTTTTACAATGGAACTCGCGACATATAACTACTGCTTGGGAGTCATTAATAGTTCTTAGCACTATTAATTTACTTTACATAATTATTATATTGCACCCGTATTTTAAGTCATGAACACACACACACACCCTCACACATTCACACACATGCGCACACACTATTCTACGCATGTATTATGTTTTCGAGGTTTTTTTTAACTATTCTGTGAGTGACGAAGAGTGGAGTCTGGGGTTTTTGTCCACATGGTTACAATGTACAATATCGTTCATTGCAAGGGCCAGGTTCGACCCTGGACAGAATGATTATTAAATCTTATTTAAAACTATCTGTGCCCGCAGTTTTGCTCACGCGATTGTGTAATCTATTATCACCGTAACGTAAAGTCATGGTATATTCGTAATATCCTCTACAACATCGGTTTATTTTGTTAAATTAAACTAAAACTTGTTAGTACATCTTTGATATAAGCATTATAATGTATGATAGGAACACAATAATTCATGATTTCTCCTAGGTCCAGGTTAAAATCGTTCATCTAGTAGATTGCTACAGTATTATAGTAGGTAGGTATAAGTACTCGCATCACACTGCCGTCACGCAAAATTCTGCATCGCGCAAGCAGGGTTTACCGTGCGACCAGCATATATACAACGTCCCAACATCAATCGTCGGGCAGTAGCCCACCAGACACAACACCCGTCTGGTCGGAGAATTCTCCCTTTTCTATGGAGGATGAGTGAACTTTACACCCTGTGCACATATCGAAATGAGGGAATTAATTCTTTAATTTTATCGACGGAAAAAAAACATACACACACACACACACACACATGTACATTATAAAGACTCACACTGTATATGTAGTCAACGTAAACGCATTTGTATCTAAAGTATTCATATACAAGTAGTATAAAAGACAGCACATTATATCTATCTAACGTATCATGACACGTATTACAAAGGGGAAATATTTAACTGATCCCCTAAAAACTTATTGACCTTCTAATGGTGGACACTTTTTTTAATAATTGAGCCTCTTTTTAACTTTCAGGCCTTTTCTCACAGTCGCAACTCATCTAGGATACCCTGACCAAAAAGGTTATGGGTTGGTCGCAGTTACTTGAAGTTCACTTTTGAGGCGCAATCATTATATTACACTATTCCATTCTAAAGTCCCACTGACACAATTTAGAAACAAAACGCTGTATAAATATTTTGCAAGCCGTGCAAGAAGTGTACGCGGGACTTAGAGAGGCAAGGAATATTTAATTGACACAAATGCGGCGTCTGAAGTACAGCCACGCAAGCTTACTTCTTACGTACTTTAGTAATATGTAGTGCTCTCACTTTACTCTGTATTTACACTTGGAAATGGAGTTTAGTCTAAGGCTGAGATCTATAAACGTTAGGTTAGCACATACTAAGCAATTATTTTAGCTTATGCTACGGTTTTCTAGAAGAGCCGCCGCATAACGGCCGCACTGACGGCTGTCAGGAAAATGATGGCAGCGGTGTTTGACTTTACGGTGACACAATAACGCTTTTCAGTGTTGTCATTCGCCGGGAAATTGCGGACGCTATGTGGCGGGCATCGCTCTTCTAGGAAACCGTAGCTTAAGCCGATGTTAGCACGGACGTAATAAAATCACGGCGATATTTTTTCGTGCACTGAATTTTCAACGCTCTGCTTAGCGCTGAGAGTTGAAAATCCAACAGTGTGTTTTTTCAACGCGCTGGGACGAGAGTGCGTCTCAGCGCGTTGGATTTTCAACGCTCGGCTTAACAACGAGAGTTAAAAATCCAGTAGCGATTTTATTACGTCCGTGCGAACGTCGGCTAAAAGTTAGTGAGCTCGTTCTTTGGCTAAGTGTTATTCCTGTCACTGTCGCACGCCTGTCAAACTACAAGTGCAAGATAGAGACGAGAACATGTCTAAGTCAAAGCACGTGCTAAGTATCGTTTAAAGATCTAGGCCTAAGTGTTAGCGAAAAAGCTAACGTTTTCTGTCCACGCAGACAATGTAAGTGTTAATAATTCGTCAGCTGTGTTGGCATTCTGTTAATGAATTACTCTGGCTTTTGTTTTGTCAATAAACTTTAAGTAATAAGCAGAAAGTCATAGTCAAATAATTTATTTCAAGTAAGGCATTTAAAAGCCATTTTTATATATTTTCTATTTTCAAAAGTGCCTTTTATGTGCCTAATTGAAATAAATTATTTGACTTTGACTGGAATTGATTCTAGGCGCCCCTTCCAAAAGATAGTTTCGTATGGAGAAGAAATTCCATACTATTTTAAAATGTTTTACAATTTTTTCTTTACAGAATTGTCAAAATAATTTTTACTGTTTGTCTGGCTCTTATTTTTTCTTTTAAGCTTACAAACAGATTAAAATCAATTCTTATTTACTCATCGCTATAAATTCGTACCACGGCGCAAAAATAAAAAAATATAATAAAGCGGGATTCAAACATGTTTACATTTTTTTTTTAAGATCAACGTTATTGCTGCGGATAAAAAAAAATGCAGAAACATTTACATCCAAAAATTAAACCATTAAACGAAACCCGGATTAATTCTACATGTCAAGTAAAAAATGCGTCGCAGAATGGTATGCATCAAAAGGTTTCCCTCAACCTTTTAAAACGTGACAAAGTAATCATAAATCATGCTTTATTTTGCCCCTTGAACTGAAAAATGCTCAAATGTAGGAAAACATTTGAGCATTTTTCCGTATATTTTCGGTAACACGGGTTAAAATCTCACAATGGGAAGCGTAGGCCTTTTGTACGGTACATTTTTGTTTTAGTGAAATAGGATTTTGTAACTTTACAATACACTTAGGTGTATCAGCAGGTATTCAACGCAATCAGATAAATTAAATATTAACAGGAAAGTTTGTTTTCCTTTGATGATGAAATGATATTTATTTCTGTTAACGAAAAAAACACTTTTATATGAGGTCGGCGTTTTCCATCTGACTACTTTGAGAAGAATGACCGAAGCAAACTCAGAGGTCAGTCTCTTTTAAAGTCCAGAAGTAATCTTGATCAGGCCTTATGAGGAGTGACGACCATGCAGATTAGCGTCTGAGATTTTTTTTTCACTTACTAGACATAGGGCTTCTCCAAAATATAGCACTACTAGCAGCGCCCCGCGGTTTCACTCGCATAAGTCTCGATCCCGTTTGAATATCAAGACAAAAAGTATCCTGCGTGTTATCCAGGTTATAAGCTATCCGTGCGCCAAATTTCATTCAAATCCGTTGAGTAGGTTTTACGTGAAAGAGTAACAAACATCCAACCATGCTCACAAACTTTCGCGTTTATAATATTAAATATATGAATAATAATAGTACTAATAACAATTAAATTATAGTAGGAAGTAGGATTTTCTATAAAATTCTTTCACGCATCTTATGACCTATAGAATGCTGTTCTTTTAAATAGTTTTCATTGTTTCAACAGACAAATATTTTTGCATTTCCAATATTTGGTACGAATACCAACAATTTACACAAATTCAATCACGGACAATCAGCGTACATTCATTTAAAACAAGCTTTTAGATACCTGTCTTCTTGTACATTAAATAAAAATATAGAAAGAAAAAAGAAAATTGCGGAGATCCTGCAAAAACAAACAAAACAAACATGGTTGAAAGTCGCAATTTATCATACTGTGGTGGCAGCCATTCGTGTCAGCTTCAATTTAACGGTGCTATTTAATTAATGGTCTTACAAATTGATTCCTTGCATGCACTGGCAACACCAGATATTTCTTTTTATGAACAATTTTTCTTTATAAAACGATGGTAGAGTCAACTTACTTTAACGTTTAAACGAGTTATGGTACACTGATACATGTACTTATATATATATACAACAATAGTATGTGTTTATAAATGCAATAAGTACTATTAATAGTATATTCTGATATACCAATCATTGATAAAATGCTTATGATCATATTTGCACATTACTAAGTTAATTCAAAACTATTCCACGCTAGTCATATGAATTTTCAGTGTTGGAGATTTAATTAATTGTGGTAGGTCAGTAACTAACCACAAAAGCATGCGTTTAAATGTTATTTTCAATTTGAACTCAAATATCATAACCGAATAGTCACAAATATTAAAACCCGCCATCCATTGTGGTCAGCCATGGTCTTGGCTTTGTGTGTGTGAAAATATTTAAAATTTTACAGTTTCCAGTTATAAAACACACTTTTAAACCGACTTCCAAAAAGGAGGTTCTATGTTCGTATCGTATGTTTTTTTTAATGTATTTCCACCGATTTCTCCGTCAATTGTGGACCGATTGTGAAAATATTTTTTTTATTTGAAAGGATATGCTCTCGAGGTGGTCCCACATAAATTTTATAAACTTTGCTTGAATAGTTTTTGAATTTTTGAATTAGACATAATTTTTTCCCACTTATTATGTGGATGATATGATAAGTTCCTGTCACTGTTATTTACATAGCAGGTAGTAGTATTCAAATTTGTGTGGGGTAGGTACCACAACTAAAAAGTGAAAAATAAAAACTGTTACAAAAAAAAAACAACTGACTTCCAAAAAAAACACTTCAAAGTGGAAAATAACTTTAATTTCGGAAGTCAGTGGTAAAAAACAAAAATTCGAAACTGAACACATCGACTTCCAAAATTAAAGTTATTTTTCACTTTGTACTTAGTGTTTTTTTGGAAGTCAGTTGTTTTCCTTTGTAAAAAGTTTTTTCCAAACCTATACAATGTACCGTGTAGGTATGTGACTGCCTTGTTAGTCTAGTGGTCGCAAGCGCTACTGCTGAGTATGAGGTCCTGGGTTCGATTCCCAGACCCTGCAAAATTTTATTGGGTTTTCCAACAAGAATTTCTCAGTTCAGCCCGGAGTCTGGATTTGAGCCTGGTTGATGGCAACAGGTTCGCCCACTTACGCTTACGCTTACATGGGATTTAAATATAACTGGCGAAATGTGGGTGTACTATTATAGGTACACCACTGCCTATCCTATCGGAGATTACAGGCGTGATGTTATCTACCACATAAAATACATCCTTAAATTTCTTTTTTTGGTAAACAAAGGCGGTACAAAAATGACGTATTGCCGCATCAATCACACACTTCATGTTATGAATGTCTAGTTTTTGTTAGAAACTCATCTGGTATGACTTACAGTTAGTTTGAATAAGTTTTCTGCTGCCTCGAATTAACCATTTAAAGACATAAAAACTTTTTACAAAAAAAAAACAACCGACTTCCGAAAAAAATTGTAAAAAGAAAAATTACGATATTAAAGTTACTTTCCACTTTGTAGTGTTTTGTTTTTTGGAAGTCGGTTGTTTTATTTTGTAAAAAGCTTTTTATTTTTCACTTTTTAGTTGTTGTACCTGGTTTGTAAATAACAATGTCAGGAACTTATCATATCATCCACATACTAAGTGGGAAAAAATACGCATTATTGAAGCTCACTCAAAAACTACCCAAGCAAAGTTAATAAAATTTATATGGATCCACCTCTGAAATATGACCTACCAAGCAAAAAAAGAATCATCAAAATCAATTTATAATTGGCGGAGTAATCGCGTAACAAACTTACAAAAAAAAAAACATACAGTCGAATCGAGAACCTTTTGGAATTCGGTTGTTTTATTTTGTAAAAAGTTTTTATTTTTCACTTTTTAGTTGTTGTACCTGGTTTGTAAATAACAATGTCAGGAACTTATCATATCATCCACATACTAAGTGAGAAAAAATACGCATTATTGAAGCTCACTCAAAAACTACCCAAGCAAAGTTAATAAAATTTATTTGTATCCATCTCTGAAATATGACCTACCAGGCAATAAAAGAATCATCAAAATCAATTTATAATTGGCGGAGTAATCGCGTAACAAACTTACAAAAAAAAAACATACAGTCGAATCGAGAACCTTTTGGAAGTCTAAGAAGTTGACAATTGTTGTCAACTTCTTAGAGTTATTTTCTCCTACTGTATTTATTGTAATTGTATGTAGTTAGGAATATAGTATTTTGGAACCCACAGTCACACACTACATAGGGCTTATGTCAAGTTGCAATCGTTATGCCACGAGAAAATCATTTTGAATTTTGCTAAGTATTTGCATATTTTTGCTCGTGACTGTACGACCAAATGAGACCAGTAAAGAAAAACACACTTTGTATTGAAATGAAAATGGCAGCAAGGTACCTTAGGGGTCGTCCTTTTACCGCATGAGGTTTGAAAAGGGGGGGAGGAGGTCAGAAAAAATCACGATGGAGGATGGGATAATGTGACAATCACGTTTACTTTTTCGTGCAATAAAAAAATGTAATTAATTATGTGACGTGTAAAATATATTTTAGAATTTATTTTTATTAAAACTGATTCCAAAAGTATCAAATTTTTTCATTAACAAAAAATACACGTTATGCTGGGAGGGGATAATCCGACGACGTATCACCAAGAGGGAGGGGGGTCTAAAATGCCCAATAAAACCTCACGTGATTAAAGGATGGCCCCTTATCAATCAATTAAATTCATGTCCTTAAGTGGTTTATTCCATGAGCCGTATCCACATTAATATCGAGGCAATGCAAATGCATCAATTTCTATTGACTTCTTTTTCCTCATAGTCTCGCATAATGCCATTATACCACCTGTAGGCGATAAATTAGCGATCAAAAGCGCTTTATTTGCACCTTTTTCTTTGAAGTGTTTCGCAATTTCCCCCATGTTAAGCGGTCGGGTAAAAAATTGCTTTTGTTCGCCCAACTCGATTCACACTTAATGTGGTAATGTAAATTAGCCCCGAATATTGGAAGTTTTATTAGATGTGGAGTTTTATATAATATCATTTTTGTGATCTATACATATTATAAAGGAGAAGGCCCAAAAAACCCAGCGTCGAATAATGCCCTTTTACCCCACATAGGTATAAGTAAGTTTTGTTTTTTATTGACTCTGAGTTTCTTGCCCATAAATTTTTAGACATTCTCCTTTAAATCGCTTTTCGTGTCTGTCTGTTTGACCGCGTTGTTCTTCTAAACTACGCAATCATTTAGAAAATTTATTCTGGAACGTTTATGTGTATAAATATTTAACACATTATAATACAGAGATTTCAATGTTTTGTCAAGTCGTAAAACCTGTGCGAAGCAGGGGGCGGTTCGCTAGTATTAAATAATTAGGTACTGTAAGGCCTTATGTTGTGCAAGTATTTTATAAATTACAGGTAACATCTGACAGGGTTTTTCTTTAAATAGCAATGTAATACTAAATTATTTTAAAAGTAAATTAAAATTTATTTCTCATACTAAGTATGCACAGTTCGTTTCCAAATTGATTAAACGAATGGCCAGCTCCAGAAATAGAATGAAACCTACTACCTAAATGATGCATATTCCATTTTCAAAATGTTCGTATTGTCTATTGGAAAATTTTGCCATAGACGCTTCGTCTGCATTTTTTAGAACCTAACTTTAATTGGTAAATTGTCTCTGGCAGCCTTTTACACATTTTTCTAAAACCTTTAACATTTTAACCTTTTTCTTGAAATATTCAGAGGTCGTTTTATGTCCAGCGTAGTGGTAATAAAGAGTTTAAAGCATAAAATGTAATAGGCTAATAGAGAGCAGGTGAGCGCTATTAGAGTAGCACTGGGATTAACACCGTTACTTACTTGCAGATATTTTCTGAGTCAGGACACCTCTATTTATAAGAAAAATGTTTTAAATGGACTCCTATTATTTAGAGCCCAGTTTTCAAAGTTGGACATATTTTTAACCGACGAAAACAAAAGGAGGACCACGCATAACTTTTTACTGAATAGTCCGAATTGAACGATTTTTGTTTTATTGGGGAGGGTATACCTCGAAGTTGGTCCCATGTAAAATTTAAAACTCAAATCCACCCCAAAGGGTAAAAAAAATGGGGTCGATTGATTTTTTATCTACCGAATTTTCAAATGTGAATCAATTCTGTTGTAATTTCGCACTCATAAGTAGTTCTGATGACACAACCACATACTGGAGTTGATCTGATGATGGAGACGAAAGACAGTCGCGAGAGCTCCTCAGCAGTTTCATCGTGTTCGGGCTTATTTCATTCACCTTGATGAGAACTTTAGACCTAGGTGGGTGTCATCGAGGGTCTAACGATGGAGACGGAAGGCTGTTGAGGTAATTCCTTACTTGAGAAAAATAATAAATGGTAACTCTAAAGCGAAAAATTTACAAAGACTTTTACAGTAACTCGTAGTTCGTTGGTTATGTTCAAAGTATATTTATACGAGCGATTTGCGCTTGTTTCGCATGCGCAAGTGCGACATATCAATACATCGAGGTATTTTTGCTATACATGGGTATGTGATCGCCCGTTTTTTTTTGAATATTCATGATTTTTTTTTCGAAAATTACCTTTAAAAGGGGGCGTCATAACCCTGTTGAAAATTTGCAAATTTTTAATGGCTTTCGTGTAATTTTGGTACTAAAAATGTGAATTTTAAATAGCAATAACTTTTTAATTTTCAATAATAATAAGATTTTTTATTACTTTTTGGTAATTTTTTTGCAGTACTTTTCTACCTCTTTCAGATCGGACAAGGTTTTTTTACATATTGTATAAGTACTCATTTCTTATTCAATCCATTCCCTCCAAGCATTCTTATCTCAGCTGCATGCAATTGCCTTTCATTCATCCCTTTTGTGGCCCAACATTCTAATCCATACAAGACAGCAGGTCTAATCATTGTTTTATAAATCTTCCCCTTAAGTTTAAGGGGAATGCCGGAGTCACAGATTGTTCCCGTGACCTATACTTATTGCCCGTGCATATTCAAATATTACAGGAAATAATTAAGCCAAATAACTAAAATTAAAAACCAACATTGCCCGCGTTCCTGCATACTGAGTTGCATTGCCGAGATTTTTCACTGAAATTCCTTTGTGAAGTCTAAAGAGTTTCAAAATGTTTGAATTTCATACAGTTTACGTGCTACAGTTTTGTTATTCATTTCATAATTTTTTCCGTGAATAACATTCCCTTTTATGAAGATTGAATGGGTTATTTATTCATCCACTATCACAATGACTATGCCACATTTAAATAATTTAGTTACTTACGTATTCATTTAATTTTAATTACGTTTGTTTAGCAATTGCATTTAACTTTGAAATCTTTTTTCATTAAAGAAGATAGCCTTTTTGTAATTTTTTTTTTATATCTTTATCTAAAAACAGACATTAAAAAAAAAAGGCCGGAGAGATAGAGATAGAAGAAAAGAGATTAAAAGGAAAATGAATTAAAGGAAAAAAGGAAAAGATAAAAGAAGAAAAGAAGGCTGAATATAAAATAAATAATCGTAATAAAAGAAAACCGTATCAACTCATTCAAACAGACGTACAAAAGGTTGGTTTTTTTACGCATGTATAAAATGCATAAATTATAAAGCGAGAAAGATTACAAGCCTTTCTATTCCTACTTTGTAAAGTTATCTTCATAAACGAAATATTATATGAGTGGTTATAAGTACAGGAGCTTCTAAAATAAACGCCTTTAATATTTCATCGCTGCCGACAAAGAGGAAAACCTCCACAATTGAAATTTCATTACTTGTTTGCAGGGCTTCCCTTTGTAACCTTAAATTAGAGTATGAGCCGCGTTGGTGAATTTAATATACACCTACCTACTAGCCTACTTTCAAAATAAGTACCTAGTATATCTAATTAGGTACGTGAGATTTGAGTCGTGTGTGATAGCTATTAAATTATAAAGAAATAATAAGAAACGTTATATTTGTACGGTATACGTTGAAACCTAACCTAATGTTATTCTTTTATGACGAAAAAATAAGAAATAACTAATCTTAACTTGAAAGTGTGTAGGTTACAAAATAAATATTAAATTTATTTTGTAAATGGATGAATGCTCTAGCTGTTTTCGATATAACAAATCGGTTGCTGCCGCTTGCGGGTTTAATTTGAAGTCAGAGTCAAATAATTTAAATTTCAATGAAGCACATAAATGGCACTTTTGAACGTCAAAATTTACAAAAAATAGAATTGATTCTAGTCCCCCTTCCAAAAGGTAGTTTTCGTATGGAGAAGAATGGGCAAAAAACTTCACTGTTACTCTTTAAAAATGTTTTACAATATTTTGTATACAATATATAATTATATGTGAAAACTATGCACCTGGAATAAGATTACTATACCATAATAGGTCGGATTAATCGGATGGCCGATGGAGCCGAAAGGTTCTGGAGTGGCGACCGCGTACCGGAAGACGTAGCGTTGGAAGGCCTCCCACAAGATGGACCGATGACCTTGTGAAGGCCGCAGGAATCCGCTGGATGCGGAAAGCACAGAATCGGTCGAAGTGGAGGTGCTTGGGGGAGGCTTATGTTCAGCAGTGGGACGGCTGAAATGATGATGATAATGATGATGACCACAATAGGTAAAAATAATTAAAAATGAAGCAATGACAGAAAAAATAATTATGTGAAGGATACATGGTGCTCACATATTTACAAGTATTGTAAAAGAACCTTTACGATGTTCCTAATTTTTTTACAAGTAATACGAATAAGTCAGTGTGTGAGTTCAAGTAATCACAGAATGTTAAATCAAAGTTATAATAATAATAAATTAGCAACGTTTGATTTTGTCTAGACTCTAAATTATCCTATGGAGCTAGACCAGCATGTTTCCAAGCATTCTAGGATATAATCCTCTAATTTGTAATATGCTTGTTTACAAAGAGTACTTTAATATGAGTTTTAAATTTTATTTAAGTTAATTATTATATATCACAAGGTATTTTGTTGTACAGAATTCTACTGCAGAACCCTAAACTAGTTCCATCCACAATAAAGTAAAAACTACTAGGACACCTACGCTGATTTTCGCATTCAGAAACGAAAATTAAAAATGTTTTCCACCCCTGACACCTAAACTACACATAAAAATGCAAACATATTCGTTAATATATTTTTAAACTTTTTTACAAACTTGGTCGGCGTGGTGGCACAGACAGCCACTGTGGTAGTACAGTGAGGTATTTACATGAGAACAGGCTTGATTAAAGAGCAGAATCAAGCTCTTGCGTCCATGTTGTTTCCGATACCGGAGCCCGCAACATGCTGGCTGCAAACTCAATATGCGACCTTCCTGTCACCTACAACATCAATATTGTCGCAACATGGAATATCCAGATTAAAATTTTCAACGATATTGGCTCGTGAAACAGGGT